>NW_024121155.1:6625994-6940994 GCF_016745375.1 Pimephales promelas
CGAGACTTCCTTAGATTTCCACGACGCATGCGCGAGAATTGCGATCTGAAGTAGTGTAAGCTGGTGTGAGCAGATCGCAAATCTCGCGCATGCGTCGTGGAAATCTAAGGAAGTCTCGTTCTGGCCTACAAGGAAGAAAAGAAATAGTCGAATAAACTCGTTATTTTTGTTTGTTTTTTCGCACAAAAAGTATTCGCGTCGCTTGATAAACATATAGTTGAGCCACGGTAGTCACTTGGGATATTTAAACATTTTCTTCATTGACTTTCTGGGCCGTCAAGAGGCAGTCCTTTAGGAGCCAATGTGGTAGTTATACAGCTCTCAAATTTAATCAAAAATATCTTCATTTGTGTTCCGAAGACGAACGAAGGTCTTACGGGGTTGGTACAGCATGGGGGTGAGTAATTAATGACTTAATTTTCATTTTTGGGTGAACTAACCCTTTAATTGACTTGGTGTTATGATTAAGTATTCCCTTAATTTGTTTAGCAGTGTATCTTAAGATGGAAAAAAATGTTGTTTTACATATCGAAATGTGGCTTTCAAATGAAAGATTGCTATCAAATGTCACACCCAGGTTCCTAACTGACTTGTCAGAGCAGCCATCAAGTGTTAAACAGTATTCTAGGTTATTACGTGCTGAGGTTTTTGGTACTTAAATTATTAAAACCTGTTTTTTCAAAATTTAGTTGTATGAAATTACTTTTTGACGTTGTCGATAATGTTGACTAATTATTTCAGCCCTGTTATCAGACAAAAAATGATTTAATTTGGAGACACAATATATTGCTTGCCATATTGTTTGGTACTATTACCGGTATATAAAGTTCAAATCACAGTATTCAGCTATCATACTATTTGTCACACACAAAAAAAAAAGTAAAGAACATATTTTTGACAAAATTGTGTAGCCCCGATGTGAAGTTTACAGAATCAGTATTGGATAGGAGCACCTCAGGAGCTTTTTAATCTTGTTTTATAATTGTTGTGCCCTGAAGCATTGCGTTTAACCTCAGGATGCTTAGGGTAGGCTGTACCTGTAATTAGTTTTCTGTAAGCTACTTCTACATGGCAGGTAACCATGTAACATCTCATTAGTGAGGTGCCTTGAGTTCGCTGGGATTGGAGATTATAGATTTAGTAAACCCTCTAGAGTAGTGGTTCCTAAACTTTCGAAACTGTGCACTTTGTTTTTTTCAAGGTAAGAATTTTACACACTCCCATGAGCCACAGTAACATTTTTAAATAGTTAAAAATAGACACATTTTCTTTATAAATAATACTGATATTTTAGTGATATAAATTGGTTGCTCAAACGAGGTTCATAACGTTTTGAAAAATAAAGGCAAAAAACATTTGTAGTTGTGGTGTTCAGTTTTACTTGCAGTTTCTATGGTATTCTAGATGGCTGCTAGGGTGTTTTGATTGGTTGCTGGTTGGAGTTATGTTAGATTGGATCTTCTGGTTCACAAGGTTTGGGGTTTTAGGGGTGAGCCTTTGTACAGTAAGCGTTAATAAAACAGTGGCGCTTGTATACAGTCATGTCAAGAACATTAAAAATATATTATTTTGAGCCATCCACAGCTCGGTATGGCTAAGAGTTCACATAATTTTTACAAAGGCTCAATGGAAGCAGAATAGTCTCAAATATAATTCATGCAAGAAACATGATTCACACGTGCGTAGACAATTTCACAATTCACGTACACACAAAAAAACCTAATTCACGTATACAAAAAAAATTCATGTGCGTGGAAAAAAAATATATTCACAAAAAGCAATTCACATGCGCAAAATAAAGTTACATATTCATAAAAACAATTCACAAATGCAAAACAATTCGTAGATATACAACTGTGCACAAAAACCTTTGAATGTTTAAAACGTACGAGAGTGTCCTTGAATTTCAATGTGCAAATCTTCAGAAATGAACAAGTAACTGCACTTACCTCTGCTCAGCCATGTACTAGTCGAAAGTTGATGACGTAACATGCAGATAGGCCCGCCCTCACGTGATACTGATTGGTCGATTGATAAGCATGTAGAAGGGCTGCTTGTTGGTACAAGGTTGTGTATTTTGTTTTGCGCGTCTTGGGTTCAGGTTTACTTAAAAATAAACCCTCTTTTGTCTTTTTATAAAAGAGCCAGACTTAAAGAAGTCATGAACTGATAAACTGAGAAATCAAGTTTTCCTTTATCTTTTTACATACAAGAAGTAATTTTACTATAAAAACATACCATAAGTTTCAGAACTTAAAACTAATTTGTTAGTCCAAATATTTTTTAAACTAAGTTGCCAAACTGACTAATTTCTTATTTTCTGGCTTTTATTACCTAATAGAGAGGAATATATCAGCACAAGACTTGTGTGCACAGATCAAATCATTTATATCATTGCCCCCCAACCCACTGCTGTATTATATTGAAAACAGAAAGAACTACTAGAACAGTAGGGCTTAAAAATGTGTACGGCTTTATTTGTTTGTTTCATTCATTTTGCTGTGTATACTTTGTCAAACAAGCTGCAATTCTTCACATACTTTGCAGACTTTTCAGGAAAGATATGGACCCTCAATAGTAGTAATGCTGTGATATGTAAGTAACTGTGTTAATAATTCTAATGTCTAATCTGTGATGATCAGTGATTGTTTTAATATGTGAGGAGGACTCATGTACAGTCAGACAAGTCTGAACTGAGAGCAAGTCATGTAGTGTGAACCACACAGTTCAGCCCGACGTTTTAAAAGCATGTAGTTGTGAACAAGGCTATATCTAGCAGGCTAGATATTTTTCTGGGCTCGGCGACGTGTCTGCGAGGCGTCTGCGAGTGTTTTCGCTGCGTTGTTGGCTCTTTCATACTAACAGATTGGCAAGCGTTCATCGTCCGCTAATCCCCCGCGATTTGCACGCGATAACGATTTGCTAATCGGGCATAAATCGGGCTTAAAATCCTGTAGTGTGAACTTAGCTTTAACAACATACCTTTCTACATATTCACAAGTGCCCAAAAGTTCCAAAACCTATAAATGCACAAAATCAGCAGTTGCTTCTCTCCAAACAGGTCTGCCCAGCCATGATTGAGGATAAGGGTCACCGCGTGACGGACTACTTCGTTGTAGCTGGCCTCACAGACAAGTCTACTCCACTAGAGCAGGATCTATCTGAAACCAAGTCCAGTGGACCCAAGGCACCTATCACAGACCTGGCTGTCATCAACAAGTCTGCAGGAGAAACTGTGCCTGAAGGTTTCACATGCATTGAGAGCACCTACAGCGGCCAGCCGGCCAATCTTAACCATGGCAGTCTCAAGAGCCCAGAACTCTTCTTGTGTTACAAGAGGGGTCATGGAAAGCCCCCACTCATTGATGTTGGGTGAGTTTTTAGGGTGAATGGCTGTCCCTCTGTGTATCTGTACCCTTGAACCGATTATTATGTAAACAGAAGTCAAACATGAAGTCAACCAAAGCAGGTTTTTATGACTTTACTTTGTTTAGTGTGGATGCCATAATAGTAATTCTTATTATTCCAAGAGCATTGGGTGTCTGCATGATCTGTTTGAATCAAGACCATCCAGGCTCGTTGAAAATCCTTGTCACAATCATGTAATCAGTCTCAAGTACTAAAACATAATTTTATTTAGGTTAATTGTTAAAAATTTATTTAATTTAGTTCATTCAGTTTAAACAATTACTTTCTGTATCTTTACTCTTCATCGTATATGAATTACATGAATTCTCTTTTTATTTTATTTATTTATTTTTACACTCCATTTCTCTAGTTAGTGCCATGATCAACCTATCCCATATCCATAGCTGAAAAACAGAAGTGGGCCACATGCATTCAAATCTATTTGTGGTCTCCATTCAGCATCAGCTGACATTGAGTTTTAAAATTCAGCTCAAGGTCTTCACTTTGTTATGGATATAGCTTACTACATCACCACCGTAAGTCCCACCCCTGCCTGAATCATTACCCTCCATGATCCTCACCATGACAAGCAAGGACACCATTTCCCCTTTTATTTATCACTCAAATCCCCCATATGATCATTGTGATTTGAAAAAAAAAAAAAAACCACACACTCCAAGGCATGACTCAACACCCATTGTATATTGTCTTTGCTCACCATGCCACACTATTAAATATCAATATGATGTAATGCACTTACTAGTATGGTATTTTATGGCACTTACTGTGTTAAAGCTTTTAAATCTATACTCCATATCCCATTTGGGCTCTCTGGAGTCCAGAGAGAGTGTGCCTGAACACCACACCACCTATTATTCAGTAGGCTACTATGGTGCTACAGCAAATTACCATATTTTTTTTAAAGGACAGTTAAATGAACATGGCTTAAAGCTTCTGAATATAAAAAAGAACTTATTATTTTAACTTTGAGTCATTTTAAATCTTTCTAAGTAAATCTTTTTAATCAATGAAATGAAAATATAGCATGTTTTTTCTAGCTATAGGCTATATTTTAACAGCAGGTTTTCAGCAAAAACATGGAATTGAATGCGATGAACAGATTTAATTTAGGCTTTTATTCACATATAAACATTGATCAATGCACTTACATAAGGCTAATCTGTCTGTCTATGAACTTTTTAAAACAGTTTTGAGGAAATGGACTTTCAATAGAGTTATGAACTATCGTCAAACTAAAAAAAACATCTCAAGGACAAATTAAACTTCAGGTTGCAGTGTCATGATTGTACACTGCTGTTATTCAGTATAAAGGCAAGTTTTTTTGTTTTGTTTTTTGTGGTTCAACTCTTAATAAGAACAGAAAATTATGTCAAAATATTGGCGCATCACAAGAAAAGTTATGCTAGAGTTAAAGGCCGTTTAACATCAAGTATGATAACTATAATGATAAAGATATAATCTTTCTAAATATGAAAGAATAGCAGAGTCCACATCACAACTAAGTCAAGTCAAGTCAAATATATTTATATAGCGCTTTTCACAATACAGATTGTATCAAAGCTGCTTCACAGTATCAATCAAGACAACATAACAGTGTTTGTTTATTCATGAAAAAAAGACAATCAAGTTTGGTAGAGCTGATCAATGTTATGATGGGTCATTTAATTTGAATATCCCCAAACTATAACGATAACAGCACACTGGCACAAATAAATATAGTTGGGATCACTTTCAGAATTATCTTTTCCACATTCCACATTGACAGCCAATCAGAATCCATTCTGCTGCATTCTGTCTCTTTAAATGTGCATTTCTGATAGTTAAAGGGATAGTTCACTAGTCTGTCTGTCTGTTGGGACTGGCTATATGAAATAAAAACTTAAATGCAAACATTCATGCACAAATATATCTTAAATAACAGTTGGTCTGCTATTTTTCACAAAGGAAGCCCATTTGTATGTTATTCGAGAAGGATATTCTTCATCACGATTGCAATCAGTGCAAAATGTCGCTGCAAGGATTTTAATGAGAGTAAAGAAATATTAATCAATTACACCTGTATTAGCGTCTTTGAATTGGCTTCCGGTCCACCTTAGAATTAGGTCTCAAATATTACTAACTGTATACAAATCACTAAACAACCAGGATCCACCATATCTGACAAACCTCTTAACACCATACAAACCCTCTAGATCACTACGCTAAGAGAATCACAAACTACTAGTGCCCTACTAAAGTGCCCAGAACAAACCGCCTGCATAAAGGCGACCGGGCTTTTGCAGTAATAGGACCGAGATGGTGGAATGAGTTGCCTCTACCTATTAGATCTCTGCGAAATCGCTGCCATTGTTTAAGAATTTGTTGAAGTTGCACTTACTGTCAGTAGCCTACAAAAAGTAGATGTGATGTTTAACATGCTGTCGATTTATTGATTAATGTGTGTTCTTGCATTCATTTATTTTTTTTATAGTTTATATGTAAAGCACTTTGGTTCAACCATGGTTGTGTTTTAATAGTGCTATATAAATGAAAGAAAGATAGATAGATAGATAGATAGATAGATAGATAGATAGATAGATAGATAGATAGATAGATAGATAGATAGATAGATAGATAGATAGATAGATAGATAGATAGATAGATAGATGGATAGATAGATTGATTGATAGATTGATAGATTGATTGATTGATTGATTGATTGATTGATTGATTGATTGATTGATTGATTGATTGATTGATTGATTGATTCAGAAATATTAGCCGACTGTCAAATTAGCTGGCTTAAAAATCCGGATTGATCAGCATGGTTCTTCCAGACGCCTCCCGCTGCTATTTGAATTGGAATTGTGTAATCAATTGAACAGATGTTTTACACAACAAGGATATATTCCCATTGGGTTTTGGGGTTTTCATGTTTTATGGGAACTTTAGACATAATGATTTTTACACTGTACAAGACATCTACATACATCTAATGTTACGGACATATTTTATCATGGTACAGTTCAGTCTATTTTTTCCACTTCCCTTTTATTCAAAGAGACTGAACTGTTTGCACCGTATTTATCAATGGGAAATACATCATGCTAAAATAATCTGTCATATGTATACTGTGGCTCGCTTGCAAGTCGCAGCAGCATGCTTCAAATATTGTGCGTAGTTAACAGTGAGTGGTGGTTTCAGACATTATTTTATGAAAGTGCATTTGTCAGTGCTGCGCTCCTGACTCTTATTCTGCCTGACAGAAAGAAAAGCTTGTACTGAAGGCGGAGCGGTTACACCAATCAGATGAAAGGGGCCTTTCAGCGCCGCCCACGCGTGCTAATGAAATAACAAATCCATAAACCAATTTGTAAACCACAGATGAAAAATAAAAATCGAGCCAAAATCAATTTTTTCGTATTTTTAAACTAAACAAAAAACGAATAAACGAGCTGGTTTTCATTTCTCGTTATTCCATTCCAAACAGGAAATCAAATGACCAAAAGATATACGGACTGACGACCGAGTAAATTTAAAAGTCTCGCTGTTTCATTAATTTAGATTGATAATAACGGGTAAAAAGGATAATACATTTTTCTTCTATTATTTTATTTTCCACAACTTCAAAGCAATGCAGCTTACCCAAAATACAAGCGTAGGCATGCACTTCTGTCCATACAAACTCCGCTGTTCTGCGCTCTAGCCAGAGAATACTCCCGACTTGCATGAACACTTTTAGTAGTCCAAGAAGCAGCAAATATTTTTATTAAGTAGCTATAACGAAGTTATGTTAAGTATTATATTTCACCAGATTTTATACTGTAAAACATATTCAAGCGTGAATGAGAACCATTTCTAGTGGGATGCCAGGTGTGCAAAAAACAACAACAAAAAAAACGAATATTCGAATGTCATATTTCAAATCGAATACCAACCCACCAAATATTCCAGCCCTATAAAGCACATTAAAAACACTACACAGATATCTAAACAACATAAACTTCACCACAGTGGAAAATCTTAAAGTCTAAGAATTTTTGGGTGAGCTAACCCTTTAAATTTCTGATCAGTGTTTCTTCTTTGTTGTAGGGTCCTGTATGAGGGAAAAGAGCGTGTCATTCAGGGTTGTGAAGTCATTGAGGCCACACCGTTTGGCCGCTGTGCAAATGTTAACAACAGCTCTGCGACATCTCAGCGCATATTCATCACATACCGCCGAGCTCACCCTGTCCAGCCCCAGAACTCACTGGCTGTGACTGACATCTGCATCATCATCACAAACAAGGGCGAGACTCCTCCTCATACTTTCTGCAAGGTGAACAAGAACCTCAACTGTGGCATGGTGAGTTGGCATTGAGATCAAAATAATATGAAACAAAATAGTACATTTTGCAATTCTCCACAATAGAAAGTTGATAAAATAAAATGCTTAGTTTACATTGCTTTAATATATTAAGACAGTGATATTAAATTATCAAGTTCACGAGAAAGCATGCGCATAAGCGCTGTGTGCCGCACTCAATTGGAGTCTTTCATAATCAAATCATAATACTTTTGCACAATGAAAAATTATTAATAGTATTTGTTGTGTTCTGTCTGTCTATCTATCATATGTTGCTGCCTCATTAAACAGCTGTGCTGATACATTTGTGCTATATACTGTATATTTTCTTAATTTTATAGTAGACTATAAAATAATTGATCTTTTTGATTTTTGTCTTGTTTTTCATGAATGCATTTTACAACAATACAAAGAGCAATGTGTAACGTTTTACCAGATTTAGTGCTACACTTATTGTCTCTTTTGTTCTCCACTATTTTTTTTTTCACTAAATGTTCTGATTTTATAAAATTATTGTTTTTTTGGACTTAATTTTACTGAGTTACCCACTAATCTAGTTTATAATATCATTTTTGGCATAGGTTATGATCATATTTAGGGCCCAAGCCCTGAAAGAGCGCAGAGCCCTATTGTTTTCCTTCCGATTATTAGGGCCCAAGCCCTGAAAGGGCGAAGGCCATATTGTTAGGGCTCAAGCCCTGAAAGGGCGCAGAGCCCTATTGTTTTCCTAAGGATTATTATTAGGGCCCAAGCCCTAAAAGGGCGAAGGCCCTATTGTTTTCCTTGGGATTATTAGGGCCCAATCCCTGAAAGGGCAGAGAGCCCTATTGTTTTCCTTAGGGTTCTTATTATTAGGGCCCAAGCCCTGAATGGGCGAAGGCCCTATTGCTTTCCTGAGGATTCTTATTAGGGCCCAAGCCCTGAAAGGGCGAAAGCCCTAAGCTAGTAAGCTAGTAAGGCCTATGTTCATTTCAAAGCAGCCTTGAGTGTAATATCATCTTCAAGCTTAAAACTGAGAATTAGAATATCCCAATCCTCTGTTGCTAATTCCAAAATGTCATTTTAGAGCTAGTAGCAATTAATAACTGCAATAGTTTGTTATCAATGCACTGAGAGGTAGAGAGAGAGAGAGAGAGATTAAACGTGTGAATTACTAGCATCTACTAATAGCGAAATTACATTTATCTGCACCTCGCTAGGTGAGAAACATCATGTAGCTTTTAAGTTGCTAAACTATTTTACTGATAAACTCTTTAGAGCATCGCTGACAACATGTGAGTGTGTGTCTGTACCTGTATGGAGCTAGGATTGTGTCTTTATTACATGTGAGAAAATAAATGATCTGAGAGAAAAAAAGAAATGTTTGAGAGAAAAACTTATCATACTGATAGCAAAAAAAAAACATTTCATGAGAAAAAAAAAATATTTGAGAGAAAGTTTTCATAAGTGCCCTTTACAAGTATTTTAATAGGTAAAAAGTACTGGGTGAGTGCTCTTACTACAGACATAAGCTAATGCTTATATGCACGTCTGTTTGATCCACATAAAAGCAACTGTATTCGTAAAGAGAATGGGCGATACATCTTTAACACGCCGCACACACTCCCGCAGCCGGCCATCAATTTTCGGCGGACCATCACTTTTTGGCACGACACCGGCCACGGCCACACTGCCGGACTTTCAACACAACGGAGAAAGCATCACACAACAAACTCGTGTAAACTCCCACTGCAATGTTACAATAATAGGCTACTTTTATGAGCTTGATGTTGAACTAATGCTCCATGCTTGTACCATGATAACGTTACATTTGTGGTGCTATCTAGCATAACTGTTCATGTATCTTTCACTTTCAGCAATGTCAACAGGTGAATGTATAATTTGATAACGAAAACGATTAGTAAACTTGACTGAACTGAACAATTTGTTGAGCCCTATTGTTTTCTTTAGGATTATTTATTAGGGCAAACGCCCTGAAAGGGCGAAGGCCCTATTGTTTTCCTTAGGATTATTATTAGGGCCCAAGCCCTGAAAGGGCGAAGGCCCTATTGTTTTCCTTAGGATTATTTATTATTAGGGCCCAAGCCCTGAAAGGGCGAAGGCCCTATTGTTTTCCTTGGGATTATTGGGGCCCAAGCCCTGAAAGGGCAAAGGCCCTATTGTTTTCCTTAGGGTTATTCTTTTCTATTATTATTATTAGGGCCCAAGCCCTGAAAGGGTGAAGGCCCTATTATTTTCCTTAAGGTTATTTATTAGGGCCCAAGCCCTGAAAGGGCGAAGGCCCTATTGTTTTCCTTGGGGTTATTCTTTTTAGGGCCCGAGCACTAACAGTCCGAGGACCCTCTTGAAACTGTTAGGGTTTTTTTTTTTTTTTTAGGGCCCAAGCACTAACAGTGCGTGGACCCTATTGAAACTGTTAGGGTTATTAGGGCCCGAGCACTAACAGTGCGAGGACCCTATTGAAACTGTTAGGGTTATTTATTTATTTTTTTTTATTTATTTATTTTTTCCTGCAAAGTAAGCCCCATTTTCGAGGCCACAACATGCTCAAAAACTCACCAAATTTGGAACGAATGTCAGGGTTGGTGAAAATTTTCGTATTTTGTGGGTTTCGCAGATGGGCGTGGCAAAATGGCTCGAAATGTGCACCAAAATTTACACATTTGACAAGAGTCCCGCCCTGAACAAATCTACATGCCGACATTGAAAGTAATTCTGAATGTGCAGTCAGCTCTAATTTCCTCAATGATACAGGCCTTCTTGAACCACCTTTTCTGATAGAAGAAACAGAGGTCAGATCATTGTTAAGGAAACAAAATTGTAGGAAGGCATCAGGCCCTGACCAGGTCTCTGTTGCCACTATTAAATGGTGTGCCGATGAGTTGTCATATGTTTTCACTGACATTTTTAATTGGTCCCTTAGAGTATGTAAAGTTCCAGCATGCTTCAAATCAGCTGTAATCATTCCTGTGCCCAAGAAGTCGAATGTGAATTGTTTGAATGACTTCAGACCAGTGGCCCTAACCTCTGTTATCATGAAAGTTTTTGAGCGACTAGTAGCTAATCACCTCTCAGTAACGTCACTTGACCCTCACCAATTTGCGTATAGGGAGAACAGGTCTGTTGAAGATGCAGTTTCTCTTTGTACTCATAATATTCTTTCTACTTTCAACTTTCTAATTCATTGTCATTAACTCGGACCAAGAGGAAGTCAGATATTTTGGTTTGAATATGGTGAGCCTCTATCTGAGCCTACGTCCCTGTATGGCAAGCCCTCTTAACATTTAAAAGCTAAGTTTTCCTATCCGGAATTAACATTGTAGACATCAACAACGTCTTTCTGACTAGTCATAATTACATTTTGGATGGTTTGTATTATCATTTAAGATATCTGTAATGTAATTGTGACTAGTCGAAACGACAGATAGAGTATGGCAAGCCGTTTTAACATTTAATCATTTAATCATGAAAAGGCCAAAGCCTGCGGCACCGCCACCCCGGTGCCTTTAAGTAACTAAAGGAACCGGGGTTGCGGTGCCACTGGCTTGGGCCCACCATCGCTGCTCGCAGCTATATTTTTTGTTGTTGTTTTTTCTTTATAAGGAAGTTGTCTGTATTAAGTACAAACCCAATTCCATAAAAGTTGGGACACTGTACAAATTGTGAATAAAAACAGAATGCAATGATGTGGAAGTTTTAAATTTCAATATTATATTTAGAATACAACATAGATGACATATCAAATGTTGAAAGTGAGACATTTTGAATTGCCATGCCAAATATTGGCTCCTTTTGGATTTCATGAGAGCTACAAATTCCAAAAAAGTTGGGACAGGTAGAAATAAGAGACCAGAAAAGTTAAATGTACATATAAGGAACTGCTGGAGGACCAATTTGCAACTTATTAGGTCAATTGGCAACATGATTGGGTATAAAAAGAGCCTCTCAGAGTGGCAGTGTCTCTCAGAAATCAAGATGGGCAGAGGATCACCAATTCCCCCAATGCTGAGGCAAAAAATAGTGGAGCAATATCAGAAAGGAGTTTCTCAGAGAAAAATTGCAAAGAGTTTGAAGTTATCATCATCAACAGTGCATAATATCATCCAAAGATTCAGAGAATCTGGAACAATCTCTGTGCATAAGGGTCAAGGCCGGAAAACCATACTGAATGCCCGTGATCTTCGGGCCCTTAGACGGCACTGCATCACACACAGGAATGCTACTGTAATGGAAATCGCAACATGGGCTCAAGAATACTTCCAGAAAACATTGTCAGTGAACACAATCCACCGTGCCATTCACCGTTGCCGGCTAAAGATCTATAGGTCAAAAAAGAAGCCATATCTAAACGGGAACCAGAAGCGCAGGCGTTTTCTCTGGGCCAAGGCTCATTTAAAGTGGACTCTAGCAAAGTGGAAAACTGTTCTGTGGTCAGACGAATCAAAATTTTAAGTTCTTTTTGGAAAACTGGGACGCCATGTCATCCGGACTAAAGAGGACAAGGACAACCCAAGTTGTTATCAGCGCTCAGTTCAGAAGCCTGCATCTCTGATGGTATGGGGTTGCATGAGTGCGTGTGGCATGGGCAGCTTACACATCTGGAAAGGCACCATCAATGCTGAAAGGTATATCCAAGTTCTAGAACAACATATGCTCCCATCCAGACATCGTCTCTTTCAGGGAAGACCTTGTATTTTCCAACAAGACAATGCCAAACCACATACTGCATCAATTACAACATCATGGCTGCGTAGAAGAAGGATCCGGGTACTGAAATGGCCAGCCTGCAGTCCAGATCTTTCACCCAAAGAAAACATTTGGCGCATCATAAAGAGGAAGATGCAACAAAGAAGACCTAAGACAGTTGAGCAGCTAGAAGCCTTTATTAGACAAGAATGGGACAACATTCCTATTCCTAAACTTGAGCAACTTGTCTCCTCAGTCCCCAGACGTTTGCAGACTGTTATTAAAAGAAGAGGGGATGCCACACAGTGGTAAAAATGGCCTTGTCCCAACTTTTTTGAGATGTGTTGATGCCATGAAATTTAAAATCAACTTATTTTTCCCTTAAAATGATGCATTTTCTCAGTTTAAACATTTGATATGTCATCTATGTTGTATTCTAAATATAATATTGAAATTTGAAAGTTCCACATCATTGCATTCTGTTTTTATTCACAATTTGTACAGTGTCCCAACTTTTATGGAATTGGGTTTGTAGATTATGTTTAACACACAAAAGAGTGATTATCAGTTCAACACACAGTTATAGAAATTCTACTTTTTTTTTTTTAACTGCGTTAGTAACGGATCGGTATCGTTCTTTTTTTTTATTATTAAAATAAGGCCATAATGTTTTTGACTCATGGCTGAAGTTAAGTTTCTCCAGCTGTCCCCAGGTTGGCAAAAAATGCATCTCAAAATGCATGAGATTGATGCTTTAAAATATGGAATAATTAAATTTTCTTACGGGGGAGCATGCCCCTGAACCCCCCTAGAGGGGTAATATCCTTCTCACCTTTTTCACCCCTGACCTGTTTTCATGCCTGAAATGGACTGCATTTAAATAGCACTTTCACAGACCCAATGGCCACCAAAGCGCTTTACATTTTGCCTCACCCGTTCATACATTAATTTATACACCGACGGGGGTTTCAGTCATACAAGGCCCCATCCAGCTCGTCGGGACTTGCTCATGGACACCTCGACACTTGGTGCCAAAGAATATAGTATATATAGACTGTCCGTGTAATGTATAACATTTGCTCAAAGTATTATATACATAACATTAAATGAATGTAATTCAGTTCATTTGTTCTTTCTCTGTTTTTCCCCCATTCTCAGTGGGGATCGAGTGTGTTTTTGTGCTACAAGAAGTCAGTTTCTGCCTCCAACTCCATCCCTTATAAGGCTGGTAAGTCTCCATCTCTGCCTCTATTTCTGATTCTGCTTCTGTCTCTCTCTCTCTGTCTCTTTCCCTCCATTGTTTTGTTTATTATTTCATTCCTTTGATCTCAGGTGTTTGAACATTAATAGCACGTTTCCACTGAGCGGTACGGTACAGTACAGTACGGTTCAGGTCGGTAAACCATGATCTGGCTTGCGTTTCGACCGCCAACAGTACCCAGTAAATAGTAACTCTTGCATCATCAGAAGAGTGTGTTCAACGCATCACCGTTTTTGTTTAAAAAACGTTGTGCAGTGTTTTGTCTGGGCTGATACTTCCTAATTTTGCCTAATTTTGAAACATGCCACACATTCAAACACAATGTTTCTAATAAAACTTTGCATTTAAAGGTCTGATCTTTCGTTATCCTGAGGAGGACTATGAGTCATTTCCCCTCTCTGAGTCTGTACCCCTCTTTTGCCTGCCTATGGGGGCCAATATTGAGTGCTGGGCTCCTAGCACACGCTACCCTTTACCCATCTTCTCCACATTTGTCCTCACCAACTCTAATGGGGAAAAGGTAGAGTAAAATGTCTTGATGTCAGTATGATCGTACTATCATTTAGCTATACGTGTGAAGTGCAAAATGGTCAAATGTATTTTCTTCATTCTTTTAATGGGCTTTATGCACAGCTGCACTACTTCCTGAACGTAAGCCAGCTCCTTGTTCCATGTCTGCCATTATTGGCCAATTTGATTAATTCAGGTGTCTCTGATTATTGTTGCCGTGACTACTGAGGCCAGGCACACCTGAATTAATAAATTTGGCTAGTAATGGCAGACAGGAAACAAGGAGCTGGCTTAAGTTCAGGAAGTAGTGCAGTTGTGCATAAAGCCCATTGTTGTGACATATTCCTTAAAGGAGAACTCTGGCGAACAATGAACCTTTGGTCTAATAAAACATTGGTACATAGTCAACCGTTCTCTGAGATTTGTTTTCATGATAATCGAATGTAAAGAGTTTTATCTCTAAAAACTGTTTAGCGTATAATGCTAGTAATGGGGGCATTGACTAAGTAAAAAGAAATCGCTAGTTTATACCACTAACAAGGCTCAAAATAGCCCCACACTAACGCAGTAACATAATGAGGCTTCCCATACAGTACATGCAAAACAAAGCATTGAGAACTTTGTAAGTGTACAGACCGTTTAATAAGAAGATACTTTATGAAGACAGTTCACTTCGTGTTATAGTCTCGATAAGTCAAACCACGAACGTCGTGCTGAGTGATCTGAACTGTATGAACGGCGTTCGGAGATCAACTTATCGAGACTATTTTTTAAGATGGCTCCTGTCTGTATACGCAAAGTAAACTGTCTTAATAAAGTATCTTCTTATTAAACGGTTTGTACACTTACAAAGTTCTCAATGCTTCGTTTTGCATGTATGGAGCCTCATTATGTTACTGCGTTAGTGTGGGGCTATTTTGAGCCTTGTTAGTGGTATAAGTCAAGTCAAGTCACATTTATTTATATAGCGCTTTTCACAATACAGATTGTATCAAAGCAGCTTCACAGTGATAACATGAAAGTAGCACAACACAGATCAACAACATTGCTAAACACTAAATAACCCCAACTGAGCAAGCTCAAAGCAAGCCAAAAGCAAGGCGACAGTGGCAAGGAACCAAACTCCATCAGATTGGATGGAGAAAAAACCTTGGGAGAACCCAGGCTCAGTCGGGGGCCAGTTCTCCTCTGGCTTACATTCATATTGTTTAAATATAAATATTAAATATAAATATTGTTTATGAATCAAACGGCGCCATAACATATCGCAGGCGTTGAGTCGTCTCTTCACAGGCGTTGAGTCGTCTCATCACAGGCGTTGGGGCATCCGAAATCCCCGTGAGAGGCTGGACACAGGCTGGACACGTATAAACTAGCGATTTCTTTTTACTTAGTCAATGCCCCCATTACTAGCATTATACGCTAAACAGTTTTTAGTGATAAAACTCTTTACATTCGATTATCATGAAAACAAATCTCAGAGAACGGTTGACTATGTACCGATGTTTTATTAGACCATAGGTTCATTGTTCGCCGGAGTTCTCCTTTAACAGCACCTTAGTTAGCTGGAAGATATTAAATGCTACCTAAATCTGTTCAGGATTAATTGATGACATGGGTTTGAATTACAAAAGTAGTTTTATAAAAAGTTTGTGTGATTCTTCAGGTCCTATTTCTTTTTTCATCTTCAGGTGTATGGTGCAGGAATACAGTTTTATGAGCCGTATCCTGTGGACAGCCTCACTGAGAAACAGAAGATCCAGCTGGGTCTGGTCTCCACTGTGGAAAAAAAGGTCATACCCAACCGTACTGTCAACACCAACAAGTGCATCTGCCTACTGTCCCGCTGGCCTTTCTTTGAGTCCTTCAAGAAATTCCTCATGTTCCTTTACAAGCTGTCAGCCAATGGAGTCAACCCTCTGCCCATTGAGAAGTACAAACAGATTCTTACTTCAACTTAACTTTTGTGACTTTTGTGTTAAACAGTACACTTTAACTGTGTCCCAATCAGTGTTGGGTAAGTTACTCTAAAAAAAGTAATTAATTACTAGTTACTAATTACCTCTTCAACAGTGTAATTAGATTACTGTACTAAATACTCTCTCTAAAAAGTATTTAATTACTTTTAATTACTAATTACTGTCAAAATCCCATATCAATCTCAACCAGCTGAATAATACAAGGATATACAGCCGTTTTAATTCTTTCAAATAAATGCTATAAAATTGCATGAATTATCCTTAAACTGACCAAGGTGGAGAAGTATTTACCTCAGTTACATCAGAAGTAACTGTAATTAAATTACAGATAAATGAAGAGTAATCCCTTACTTTACATTTTCAAGGGAAAAGTAATTAAATTACAGTAACTAATTACTTAGTAATTAGTTACACCCAACACTGGTCCCAATTTACAGGCTGCATCCTTCGAAGAAGGGGAGGTCTAGCCTTTGGTCCATTTTTTTGTTCATAATAAAGAGTATAATTTATATAAAGTTGCATCTTATTAAGATGCAAGTCAACATTTGGACCTTTAATTCGAAGTTTTTATTTTTACATTTGTATCGATAAGTATTCGAGAAAGTTGAAACTCAATACTTACATAAGTGTAATCCAGCATTTTCTCTCAAAAAATCCTGACCTCACCGATGCACAATGAATCTTGGAACAGGCTAGGCTATGAAGGATCCATCTGTTGTATCATTCATTGCCTGGGAAACAAAGGACGCAATTGAAGTCCTTATTCGAAGGACACGCTACTGTGATGCAGCCTCTGAATTGGGACTAGTGCTACACGATTAATCATATCGCAATTTTGATATCAAGCCTATGCGATTATATGATGCAAAATGCTGCAGTTTTATGAGATAAATAAGTGCATGTGTGGACATGACTACCCATTCTCTCTGAGAGCTGTTTGCACATTTTCTACACTGCTAATAAAAAGAAGACCAGTCAGTTTCAGTTTAGACTGTGCCATGTATTTTAACCTTTTAACCTTTAATAATACCAGCTGACAGGGTGAGATTTTTTTTCTTGATAAAAATTAACATGCATCTACTGTACATAATATTTATCCAAATAGCCATAATAAAAACCAAATGAATCAGCCTACAATGAGCCTACCAGTCATTGTACCATGTAAACATTGTAACATGTTGTCACTAAACTTAACAAAATTCTGTTTAGTTACCAAATGTTTTGACAATCACAACATACTTCTACAGTTGAGCAATACACATTTCAGTATTAACACTAATATGTGTGTGCATTTTCCTTGAGATCGAAGCAAGTTGACTCATGAAACCATTTGTTTATAATATCGCAAAATTTACCTCAATAATCGCAATGTGATATTTTCCCCAAATCGTACAGCGCTAATTGGGACACAGCTATTTTACAGTATATTCAGTAATGTATATTTTTTAAATGACATTGACAACATTTTGCACAGTCTGAATCCAAAACCTAATGAACAGGCAATTCTCTTCCAAGACAGCATAACCAATCATGGAATCTTATAAGTGACTGATTTGAAAAGCTGTGCATAGATTGTTACTGTGACACAATATAATTCTAATAGAATTTAACATCAAGAATCACTTTATTCGCCAAATGCATCAGCAGATACACAGGAATTTGATATGGCCATCAGTTACACACAAACTCACACACAAACATATGCGTATATACAAAAAGCATGTCTATAATTATAATAAAATAGTCCAAATAGTGCTAAATTATCTATTCATAAGAGAAATGGCTCTTGGAAAAAAAGTATTCAGATGGCCTGAGGTCCTTGTCCTCACTGCTCTGTACCTTCTTCCTGAAGGAAGCAGCCTAAAAATGTCACTTGCTGGATGGGACTGATCAGCAGCAATTTTAGCTGCCCTCTTCCTGACTCTGGCCTCATATAACATTAACATGTTGCTAAGCTAATTATAGTGTAGTCTAATAATCATAAAAAAACATTGGGTTAAATAGTACAGATTGATTTAGATTATTTTTTTAATTTAATTTTTAGTGTTTCATGGAATATTTATAATCAGTATTTCTCTCTCTTTGTCCACCATCTTAGATTTATATTTATATATACTGGATTTATTTTATTGGATATATATTTACTTGGCTTTACTCCTACCTTACCTCCTACCTAAAAGCCTTTAAATCAGGAGTGTGTCTATAAGGCCTTAAATGCAGCCTACATACATAGACAGACCTATATGTTTTGAAAAAAGAAAAAAATAATAATTTTAGTGAAAAGTGAACATCAGAGTTCACAGTAACTATTGCTGTCTGTAACTGACACTTAGACCAAGACATAATGTTGTTAGATATCAGCTTTGCAGCTGGGATATCAGTATTTCTGTATTAGCAGTAAATCACCTATGTGTGTTTTTAACAAAACTGTTAATTGTTTGACTGTGATATCGAGAAACGAGCTGGGTTAATACTTTTGTTTTTTTTGTTTTTTGTTTTTTCAGACACATATCCCACTTTATGCACAATGTCTCTTTCCCTTCACCCCAGAGGCCAAGAATACTGGTCCAGGTAAGGACTGTCTGTTTTATGTATATGTATATATATATATATATATATATATATATTATTGCTTAAGTCTTCTGTAATCATATATTTGTTTTGTTTTTTCCTTCCGACAAGCTGTCAGCACATGACACCTTAATCCTGTCCCAACCTGTTTGCACACCTTTACCATTAAGGTAAATGATTTCTGTGTGATTGAGAAATAGACATACTGTTTCTTTAGATAATGAAATATGAAACAAGGGGCATTTACTTGAGTTTAATTGATTTATTCTTTTTTGAACACTTTCATGGGCTGCTTCCCACAGAATTTTGTAAGATTATTGAGTCCCTCTTTGACATCACATTGCACAACTGACTTTATTCTTTGGCATTTTGAAAAGTGCATTAATCCATCCCACGATTTTGCTTTTAGCTTGATTGCCAGATGCTCTGAGCAATGCACAGAACAAACTGTTAGAGACCTTTTTATGTCATTATTAGAAGTGTAAACAATATTTTCAGTTTATTATCAAACTATGGCAGGACACATTAGTTTTTTCTTCAAGTTGGAGTGGTGGTGGTTTAAAGATCAGAGAGGGATTGTCCACCCAAAATTGTACATTCTGTAATTTACTCTCCCTCATGTTGTTCTAAACATCTTCTGAAACATCTTCAAATTCTTCTGTGGAACATTATAGGAGATATTTTGAAGAATGTCGGTAACCAGTTTCAGTTCCCATTGGCTTTTTTTTTTTTTAAAAAAGTAAAAAAAAAAAAAAATTGACCATGAACTTCTCTGACCACTTAAATGAGTGTTCTAAGAAAGTGAAAGGGGTCATTAAACCCACAGTTTTGTATACTGTTACATATTACATCACACAAAATTGTTTTAATATGAAGGTGAGTTTTTACACATGGGGTGGCTAGGGGTGGCTTTGGCTACTTCAGGGGGCCCATAGATCATGTAAAAAATTAGTGTGTAACCCTAATTTTTGCATCAAAAAAGCATGAATGAATCCTAGCATTGCTGATTAGAGATAGAGGTGATAATTATAACCAGTTTTTTAATGTGGTAGATAGTGTGGTCCACATTAGCTAAACATTCCTATACCATAACTTGTGACACTGTGACTGTTAATATTCTCTTATTATTCAGTGTTAATATACATAAACAATGTGTCAAATCAAAACAAGAGGTGTAAAGAAATGTCAATCAGCATCAAACTGTCTGTAGCAAATTAAATTTTGTGGTGGTAGCCAATCAATGTCAGTGCTGCCCTGGACACCCATCTGGCTCCACCACTGAAGTTCCTGTAAAGCTCCTTTAAATTCTATCGACAACATTGCTTTAACAAATGATTTGTATTCATAACTACTGCAAGTGTTACAGTGGAAGTCTATTGGGTAGGCATTGCATCGAGATAGACTTTAAAAGGTTTTTAAAAAAAAGTCATAGCCAGTAATCTTGGTAGCTTTCACACAATACATAACTATCCACAAATTAATGATTACATGGAGCAAACTCCAAACACCGAAATTACACTGGCAGAACATAATCAGAAGTTCTTCCTAGAACAGTATTTTCACTATTAAGGCCTGTTCTCATTAAGGTCAATAACTATATGAGATCACTTTAATGAAACTATAGTTAAACGATAAATGATTTTTACAGCTGATGGACAGCCAAATCAGAATCCACCTTTTAAAGAGATTGAGCATTTAAAGCAGCAGGCGACATAACTGTAACCCATCATTTGTGTGTTAGTGAGCGATAATGTTGTTATTGTTATAATTATTGTCTTTGGTGTGAATGGTCCAGTAAAGAAAAAAAATATATATACACTCTATATATACTATTCAGCATAACTCAGATAACACATAAAACAATTTATATATAACAAAAATACCATCTAAATACACATTTTTATTTTTAAACCCTCTGGAGTGAAGTTGAAGTGAATGAATATATAATAATATATTTTAAATGGTGCTGTTGAATGTTCTCCTATCAGAAGAATGACAATCTATGTTGAATGTTCTGTACTGTATAGAAGTATGTGTATATTAAATTGTCTTTCTTCCACCAATTAAAACCACTTCTGTAAAATTAGCATCAGATTTTTTGGTTACATAGACTCCCATTCTCTCTTTTCCTCTTCTCCATTCTCAGTGGAGCAGACTACGGTACACTGCTCATGAATCTGGGACCAGAAAACTGTGCTACACTGCTACACTTTGTCCTGCTGGAAAGTAAGATCCTGTTGCACTCTCTGAGACCAGCTGTACTGACTGGAGTGGCTGAGGCCGTTGTGGCGGTGAGTGTTTGGTAAAAAAAAAAAATACTTGAGGGTAAATCCAGCAGCCATATCACCCTGTACCCCAAGACTGGTTGCCCACTAAAGCTAAGCAGGGCTGAGCCTGGTTAGTACCAGGATGGGAGACCTTCTGAGAAAACCAGGTTGCTGCTGAAAGAGGTGTTAGTGAGGCCAGCAGGGGGTGCTCACCCTGTGGTCTGTGTGGGTCCTAACGCCCCAGTATAGTAATGGGGACACTATACTGTCAAAGAGCACCGGATGAAAAATCCCAGGATGTCTTTCATGTAACCCAGGCATCCTGGCCAAATTTGCTCCATGTGTGTGTGTATATATATATATATATATATATATATATATATATATATATATATATGAAGAGTTCAGATGCAAAAGCCTCTAAGTGCCATTTGAAATTTTCTTCTAGAATGATCATTTTTATCAAGCTTGTATATTTAAGTTCAGTGATTTCACTTAAATGGCAATGATAATTGCCTATTAATTGTTATTTAAGTGAAATTACTGAACTTAAATATACAAGTTTGATAAAAATCATCATTAAAGAAGAAAATTTCAAATGGCACTTAGAGGCTTTTGCATCTGAACTCTTCATATATATATATATATATATATATATATATACACACACACACACACTGTCTTCTCTCCACCAGTAAGCTGTGAGGAGATTCCCCCCCTCTATGTAAAGCACTTTGAGTGCAGAGAAAAGCGCTAAATAAATATAATGAATTACTATTATTTATTATTATTCACTGAAGAGTTGGGCCACTGTTACACTTTTACAATATTTAACTGAAAAAACATTTGCATTTATTCTTATAAAGCATTCTAAAGATTGCCTGATCACAGTGGTGTAGTGATGCTGTTATAGTCCTGGTAAAGAATGCCAGATTATTAGCCTGGCAAGCCAGACCTACATCAAGATGGCACTATCACAATTGGCATACCTCAATCCGAGAGGTGGGATAAACAGTTGTCTTTCAAAATCCCTCTGCACACAATAGGATAGCGCTACAACTAACCAGAGAAACGAATGGCTGTGCATGAGTGAGTCCCATGCGTTTTCCCACCAGCATAGCTAGTTGATGTATTAAACTTTTGCCGTATCCGGTCGTCAAAACTCAGAATACATCTTCCTTTTTTAAGAATGACATAAGTGACATTCTCTTAACTCCAAGTCCTCCAGAGTCGTGGCCAAAGCCGATTCGAAAGACTGCTGTTCGCCGGCAGCAGCTTCTTTGTTTTCAAGTAGCAGGGAAATCACCTATGGAAATCATGTGGAACCATCACAACTCAGCTGTCATTATATTAACCCTGCACACCAACTCTATACACGATGTGATTGGCCTGACCAGATTTTGGTGTTTCCAGCTCGCAAGCCAATGGCGAGTTGCTAGACCACACTGGCTGCAAAATAATTTTTCTGCCGCTAGGGTGCGTCTAGATTACTAGGCTACCAGATTATGGTAGTCTGCTGCATTCTCCATAATCATAATGAGGATTGGAAATTATGGTTGCAAAGCAAATTTTTTATATACATGTATATATGTGTGTGTGTGTGTGTGTTTTTATTTGTTATATTATTGATTAAATAGGACATCATCATCATTATCATACTCCTTGCAGATGATCTTCCCATTCCAGTGGCAGTGTCCGTATATCCCTCTTTGCCCTCTGTCTCTGGCGGGGGTCCTCAACGCACCATGTCCCTTCATTGTGGGTGTTGACTCTAGATACTTTGACCTCTACGATCCCCCACCCGACGTGGTCTGTGTGGACTTGGATACCAACACTATATACTTGTGAGCACCCTAAAATCTATAAGATTTAAGGAATAAGATTTAAGATTTGGGAATTTACTGCTCTATTTGTGCTTTTTTGTTTATTTAATTTTTTATGCATGCTTATTTTCTGCCTTTTTTTACCCTTCATATTTGCAATGTGTTTGTTTTAGGTTTGATGAAAAAAAACACAGTAACTGGAAGAATCTCCCAAAGAAGCCCTGCAAAAGTCTTATCAACTCTCTAGGAAACCTGCACCTGCAGCTTGCCACTGGTAAGATCTCCTTTCACCTTTATAGCGTTATTATTCACTGAAAATATTGCCCTCTGCGGCATCTCGAAAATATCATAAAATTCTTTAAAAAATAAAAGCATTGAGCATTTGTTTCCATACAGTTCGGCGTGAAGCACTTGAAGGCTTGGCAGTGGAGATGACCCCTATTGAGGCAGACTTCACCTGGCATAAAAAAAAGACAGAGTTAGAGATGGAGATCCAAGAGGTGTTCCTGCGCTTTATGGCCTCCATACTGAAGGGCTACCGAACCTACCTCAAACCCATCACACAGGCACCTTCTGATAAAGCTACTGCTGCAGACTCACTCTATGACCTGCAAGGTAACTCCTACAGCTGATACCTGTGTAGTCAATTTACCTTCATTTCATATTGTGCTTTTAACAATATAGATTGTTTCTATACACTAGTGCTGTAGCGGGGCGTCGATGATTCGATGTCAAAATTGCGTCGACGTCATATTTTTGCGTCGACGCTTCTTTATTTATTTATTTTTTGCATGTTCCCGGCGGTACAGCTTGCCACACACACGTGGGAGACCGAAACATTGCAGAATAGAGGATGAAGACAACTAGAAGTGAATGTGCTATCCATTAAATGAATCACACAAAGTAAACAAACCCTTAAGAAAAAAAATTGCAATTTAGATGCGCAAACTGGGTGCCGGTGTGGTGAGACGTACAAACTCGGGCAGATTCGGCTTGAAGTTGTTCCCGGACGCGGCGCCGGGCGCACTGTTACAAAAAAAGGCGTACACACAGCCAGCCACAGTCTTCCTGGTCTTGCGCACCCAACACGTAATTTTTGCCGTGCGCACATTCGCGCTCGTGTGGGCGTGTCGACTACAAACAAGGCTTTACTCCGTGTCAGCATGCGCTCTGAACTGATCAGTAGGTGCACAAACCTCTCCCGATTCATCTCCAGTAGTAGCAGCCTCCGATCGCACCACTAACTCCGCCTCCGTTTCCCTCCTCAGCTGATATTAATATTTAAACATTCTCTATGATAAAATGTTTGTAAAAAATATTTTAATAACACGGTTTTGGCGGTTGTAGAGTTATAATGATGGTGTTCAAATACATAACATTAGACTAACGTTAGCCAGCTTATAGTATCTTGATTCAGTATGCTAGTATTTATTTAAGATATTGTTTTTTTATTAATTGAGCAGCAGAAAAAAATATTCTTTATATTAGTCATCCGATTAGTCATTAGATTAGTCGACTAATCGATAAAATAATCGCCCAACTAATCGTTTAGTTAATAATCGTTTACCCCAACCCTACTATACACCCAGTAGAGCATTACAATAATCTAGCCTTGCTGCAAAATTTCAACAGCATCAACATTGATTGCATGTGATAGTATTAGATCTAGAGTATGATTACGATAATGAGTAGGTCCTGACATTTGTTGTCTAGAGTTCAGAATGTCCTTAAATGCCAATCCCAAAGCATCTTTTCGTTATCTACATGTATATTAAAATCACCAGCAATTAGGACTTTATCTGCAGTCAGTTCTAACTCTAATAGAAAGTCAGCAAATTCTTTGATTAGAATCTGTATGGTTGCCTGGTGGCCTGTATACAGTAGCCAGCACAAATCTCAAACGTGATTTACCATTTACATTTAGATAGTTTTATATTAAGCCCCAACACAAAATAGTTATATTTGAAACAAGACTTCTCTGTAATTCTGAAGATATTACTAAAAAATTACAGCAACACCTCCCCTTTGTCTTTCAGATGAGGCTCATGTTTATAACAATAATCTAGCTAATAATCTAATTTAAAGTAATGTTATCGTCCATTTTTAGCCAGGTTTCTGTCAAACACAGCAAATCTAGGTCATAATCTGTGATCATATCATTATCAATGTGCTTTTGTGCTCAAGTGTTTTTGAAGTGTTTTTTTTTGTATTATATCTGTTTTTATTTGTTGAACATCAATTACATTTTTATCCTTAAATGAGTTTGGGAGTGTGATGGGATATGATGGGATTTATCTGACCTCATATAATCCAAATTGGCTGGTTTAGTCATTTCAACTGTTAAATCTTGAGTAATGATAAATTGCTTTGTCTTGTGAAAGTAAAAAGATGACTGTCCTTTGGAGGAAGTACTTTAATTTAATTGATGGCTTTAATTGATTTCTACTTGTGCATATGCCTATTATTTCTGACAGGAGTCCACATGTACAGAAAGGCCTACAGAAGGGTCTGCACACAGCAGTGATACAGGGGTGGGCAGTGTAGAGACAACTTTTCCTATTTATTTGTTGCATGAGGCATGTGTGACACAAACGACACAGGGTTAAATTCGTTCCCTATATGAGTCTTCAACAGAAAATAGAGTATTTTGAAAAAAACAAAAATCAGGGGGAGAAATAGAACTTGACTTGTAAACTTAGAAAAAATTGCACTAGAAATAGAGTTGCTTCAAAATAAACTTTAGAGTAAAATACACTATTTCACACAGAGTACTATTGCTGACCTTGCATAATATCTCTTTTAAAAAGATGACTGAATAACTGTCTTTTCTTTACAAAGAACTATTGAAATAAAACTCTAAGCAAATAGAGTTTTGCAATTTTGTCTTGTCTTTTATTTTAGGCTTAATTAAACATATTTTTTTCTTTTTCTGATGTTGGCAGTGTTGTGTAATATGGCACATGCAATGTCACAGGCCCTGTCAGGTGCAACCCTCAGGCTTTTTAGACCCTGAAATCTTCCCTTTAGTTGGCCAAAGCTCATGTCATTGTGTGCCCTTGCCCTAGAGCTGCATTGTAACTGGTCTGGGGTTTGGGTCAGGGAATGGGGTCATGAAACACCTGTCTCCATGCAGGATCCTGTTGTAATCACCTGTATATTGGAAAAATGCAGTTCTCAGCATAAGTGTATGTAATACAGTGAGTTTGATATTAATAATTTTCCTTACCATGTTCAAATAATGTTCATAAATGTGAATCTCTTAAAATTCTTGAGTCATGCACAGATCCTGGCCATTTTGCTTTCACACTGATTTGTGATATGGAACATGGTCACACACACCATCTAAGAGATGTTACTCTGTCAACTGCCTTTTAAAAAAGTGATATAATATTCCTAATCTGGAATATTAAAAATTGTAATAGTCATTTGGCTGCACATTTACATAAGCCCCCTTTCTGCTCACAAAATCCCTTCATTGAGGCCTTAATGGGAACATGTGTGCAGTCTACAGAGTATGTGTGCACTCATATAAAGCGAGAGCGCGCAAGAGAAAAAAGGCGTCAAGCAAGGATGGTAGGTTAACAGGCTAGCAAGATGCTAGCCAGCGTGTTGTGCTAGCGATAACGATTCAGAAAAAAGCTAGCCTAGGGATGTCAGATTAATGTGATATAGACTATATCTAATATATGTTGATGAGTACCGTAAGTTATATTTAGCAATATAAGCAAAAAGGAATTATTGTAAATAGAGGTTCAAAACAGAAAGCTATAGACCATTTCACAAGATGTAAACAACGCTGGTCCAGAAGCACTTCCTGTTTCAGTTTTTTAACACTACATAAAAGCTGGGATAAAATACAACCAACAGAACATATAAAACTGAATCAAAAAGTTAAACAAACATCTTTAAGATGTTTTCTTTACATGTGAAATAAAGAAAACAGTTACAAACTGAAACAGGAAGTGCTTCTGGACCAGTGTTGTTTACATCTTGTGAAATGGTCAATATGGAGCTTACAGGCGCAAACCAGCAGCAAGGCAGACAGGAGCAATCAATCAGAAGCAAGCAATGGCACCAATCACGTAAATTAAGCCTGAGGGACTGTAAGTCATAATCGGCATGGTCATCATGATTGCATTATCTTCATTAAAAATTATAATTTACCCTAATTTGGCAAAAAAACAAAAAACAAACTAAGAGCGCTAGGTAAACTTTGTAAATGGCACGACAGAAAGCTTATCAAGTTCTCCGCATCTCCAATAGTGTAAAGGAAACCACTCGCAAATAATTTTAGGGCAATGCAAACATTTTGTGCTGTTGTTGAATCCCGACATTGAATCGAACATTAATGTGCATTTCCAACAAAATAATAATGTATTTAAACGACACCCTCACGACGATTGTTTCACGAGAAAAAAATAAATAAATCTCAGAAATTAGGCTACACTATCGCGCTGCGCTAAAGGACTTCCCGTATCAGCTGCGATCTAATCCTGTTTACATGAAATAAGCCTGCTCGCGAGCAGGTTCAAGCTGACGGACCTGTTGCTATGACAGCAAGTCCAGGATGAGCTTCGAAGAACCAAACGATCCAAGATCATGGCAAATCGCCAACAATCAAATCCAGCTAACTGAGTTAGCGACGTACGAAGAACAAGCCCCTGGACTAAAATTGATAGCAAGACATGTCCGACAGTCCCTATGTAAAGTGTAATTATTGCCAAAGTAATGAGCTATTGTAACTGATTTGTTATTGACTAATGCTGATGTCTCTTCCTTTAGGATTCTTGAAAAGCAGAGATCGTGCTCATCAGAAGTTCTACTCTCAGCTCACTAAGACTCAGATCTTCATCCGCTTCATCGAGGAATGTACTTTTGTCAGCGACAAAGACACCGGCCTGGCTTTTTTCGATGACTGCATTGGAAAAGTAAGATGTGCAAAAAACAATGCGCATGCAGAAATCTATTCTGTAGTATAATACAATATACTAAAATATATTTTTGTTATTAGTGGTGCAACAGTATCATTACTGTTGCTCATACTTGCGTATTCTACATTTTTTACCAGTTGGATAATAAAACAACCTGAAAAATTCCATAGATTTGCGGTGAAGGAAGAACAGTCTTCCCTAGGGATCAGAGTAAAATGGAGACTTTAGGGGTAGACGCTTTTATCCTTGCAACCACCTAGAACACCAAGCAATTTGTTACAATGGCTCAGAACAACTTGGCAACTGTATAGCAAAGGACTGGAAACTACCTAGAACCCCTTGCAACAACATTTATGAGTTTGTTAAAGTGGTCATATAATGGTACATGCACTTTTACAAGTTGATTGTACTGAAATGTGTGTTGGCAGTGCCTGTACACAACCATCATTTAATGATACAGATCCATCCAGTGGTTTTGTTTTAATCTCCTTATATGTATTGCCCTGTCTCAAATCGAGCCGTTTCACCGTGTGACGTCACACTGCACATGACGCCCCTCCCACGGTTGTTGATTGACAGCAGTGTTTCGACACAGACCCGCCCTGAGCGAGCTGTCATAGACCTTCATTGTTGATACACTGGTTCAGAATGGCGTCTAAGCAATTGTGTTGTTCTGTTCTTGGGTGCAATAACAAACACAGAAATCATTTTGATGTTCCAATTTGAACCGCTGAAGACGCAGTGGCTGAGTTTTGTTTACGATGGGAATATTCCCCACGATCAACGTCAATACTTTCATGTTTGCGCGAATCATTTCTCAGCAGACTGCTTTATAAACGAGGGTGAGTATAAAGCTGGTTTTGCTAAGAAACTGCTCCTGAAAAAATAATCGGTACCAACTAATTATGTTCCCTCTGCACCTCCAGAAGTAAGTGTAAAGTGTTATTAACCTTTATATTAATCTTTGCAAATTGCGGGAAAAAAAATTTCATGACCATTAGTAGTAACATCAATCTGTCAATGAACTAACGTATACATCAGTAAACACAGCCGTTCGTATCTCATTACTCTACCCTGCCAGTGCATACAAAGATAGATCAAAGTGACATTACGTTAACCAACCATTCAGAAACGTTCTGTTCAAGCCTTAATTGTCGAACTACTTTGTGGCCGTCATCTTGTTCCGGGTGCGACTCCAGTTTAAACTGATACGATTGCACAGATGTGTCCTCAGAGATTCCTGCTGCCATTCTTTCACCAAAATATCCCTCAGCTGTTGTCAATGCAACACTACACTTCACGTGCGCTGTGTCTAAACGCCCGCAGAACAGAGGGGCGGGGTTTATAATTTAAAGGCATATGCACTGAAACGGCGTGCTGAAAACAGTGCTGATTTTGACCAGGTAAAATTAGTGTTTTCTTAAAATACTAATGAGAATTTTTAATAAAAGTATATTACAAAGTTTTAATTTAGACCCTAAACATTCATATTAACTTGTACAAAAATGGCATTATATGACCCCTTTAAAGTGTTAACAAACTCTTAAAATTCCTGAGCAACTACATAAAAGCATGGCTACCACCTTGAACATCCACCTTCATACAGCGGCTTGGTAATTACCACTAGGCACCACTCACATTTTCTTAAGAAAATGTAAAATAATAATGATAATATAGCTATAAAAAATTGTATTTTAGTTTCTGAAGCACTAATCTTAGCTTATCGCCCAATGGTAAGAACAGAGGATGTAGAATTTCCTATGATTGAATTTATTTCCCACATCTCTCTTTCAGCTTTTTCCTTCCGACAAAGGACCGGACAAGGGTACAAAGGTGAGCCGCTCCTTTCAGTAAGGTGTTACTGTGTCATGCTTTTTATCAAATTAGTGTTACGCCCAATGTAAGGCAAAGCAAAAGAAAACACAAGCTGCCCAGGATATGTTTAGAGTAAAAACCATGATGGCAGCAGATGGAGCTGATGATTAATGTGGCCTCTGTTTTATTGACTGTTATTGAAGTGCTGTTATTGAATGGCATTTTTAAAGACTATAATAAAGGACATTAGTCTTAGTTCTACAGTTAAGGGAACTGTAGGAACAGGTGGCCGTTACTCTTCCTACACTGAGCAACTGGTTTAGTGGAGTAAATAATTGACTCTGCCATCTGCTGTTGGGTGCATTGGCACATCATTTATCTAAACAATCTTTGCATGGGAATAATATGGAGAGAGTAATGGAAAGCTCCGAGAACTTTCTTTTGGCTGACGGATAGAGATATATCCAGCTGCAGACCCCGCAGCACCACCAGTTTCAGAACCCCAGCACCAGAACCGGAAGTGAGGGAGGGGCGGAATTATTATTATTGCATTATAGTTATTTTTGCAAGAATCTAAGGACAAAATGGGTCTGAGAGTGAGTGATTGATTGATTGATTGATTGATTTTATTTGACCACTTAAATATAAAATTATGAAAAACAGTAAGAAACTGTTTCATAGATTAAAATCAAATACAAAAGTAGTCAGGGATAACACAATAAAGCCCGAAGACTTATTTCCATTGTGGTCCCTTATAAAGAAGTCAAGTGGCAACACATCACACATCAATCATCCACAAACATTAACCAAATTCATACATATTATACAAAAAAAAATAAACTTTGGTATTATAAAAACTACATTTGGCCCCTAAACCATAATTTCAGACCTTGTTTAAAATTACCTATACTTCTTACTGTCTTCAGTGCACCAGGTAACCGATTCCAAAGGGTAGTTCCAACATAAAGAAAAGACTGTTTGCCCAGATTTGTAATAAATCTGGGGGGTACAAAATCAGTTGAGCTACCCCTATTGGAGTACCTGTGAACTTCGTCTACTTTATTAAAATAATTTCTAAAATATTTAGGAACATCTCCATAAACGATTTTTTGTACCATACCCAGCTGCATCTGAGAAGCCCGATCCTCAACTTTCAACCATCCCACCTTTTCAAAGTGGGAAGATTCCAGATGAGTTCTAATGGGGAGGTCTAAAATTAGCCTTATTCATTTAAAATTAGCCTTATTAATTAAAAAAATTAGCCTTATTAATTTACTTTAAATAATTTTAAATTATTAAAATGATTTATTTATTAATTTAATTCCACATTTGATACATTGTAAGTTAAATTTATACAGGATTGTTGTGATAAAACAGGCCTAGAGTTGAATTGGTCATTTGTTGTATACATTTTTATTGTTTCGTTTAAAACAATGTCGAATTTTATCTCTTTTTTAGATTTTGACATTATTATTTTACATGAGAAAAAATCCATGCTGCACATGTTCTTGTGAAATAAAGTATATTTTATAAAAAATGCCCATACGTTTTTTTTTTAATTAAACAATCAAAATCTTCTTACAAATACATATCTTCAATATCAAAACAATTTAAGATTTTTGTAAACTCAATAAATAAATAGAACATAAAATATCACAGAGATCTAATCAGTTATCAAATTGTGTATAATTTTGAAAACCTCCAAGGCTTGTCTTGTTTATATATCTTTCAAAGCTTTCTTATACAACTCCTTCATTAAAAACAAAAACAAAGGTCTTACCTTCATAAACATACATGTATGTTTGAACTGCTTAGCTAAAATAATTAAACTATTCCCATAAGTTTCAAGGATAATTTTTTTCACCATCATGATCAGGAAGTAACTCATAATACAATGAAATGGATAACTATATACAATTATATTACACAAAATCAATGTTTTAAAATGCTTATTGTAATTTAATGTAGCATTATAACATACATACATAGAGAATAGGACGTTTCATGTTCAATAAAAGCTGTTTCATGTGTAAAATACCCTCCAAATACGCCTTATTCACGGCAGCGCCATCTTTGATTTTTAATGAGAATGAAAGCGAGGCTGTGAGGGATAGACTTGCATCTCTTCAATGGGCTGTACTGTTTTTTAATGTGTTTTCGGATTGTTCTGCTCATGAAACACTGGAAAAAATATCTTTCCAAGAAATGTCAGTTGACAAAAAACTCCCAACAATGTAAGCTGCGGAAAATTGTAAGTAATCTAGTCACTTTATTCAGCTTTTTACAGCGGATGCCATTGGAAACACGGTAAGACTACCCCTCACCACCTCACTTTCATACCCGTCATGGCGCTGCTCTGAATAAGGTCTATTACGTTAGGTGGCGTTATTAGGTTTCGAATCTAAGCTCTGCCCCTTACTGGGGTTCTGAAACTGGTGTGCTGCGGGTCTGCAGCTGGATACTATTGGACGGATAACACAAGCCAGAGTACTTTGTTAAAAGGAAAAGCAAAAAATAAATAAACAAATGTGTTACAAATATATATACACAGTTAATTTACTTCAGTAATTCAACTTAAAAGGTGAAACTAATATATTATATAGACTCCTTACATGCAAAGTGAGCTATTTCAAGCCTTAATCATCAAAATTATAACAAATAAAGGCTTGAAATATTTCACTTTGCATGTAATGAGTCTATATAATATATATTAGTTACACTAGATTCACAAGTTGAATTACTAATTTAAATAAACTTTTGCACAATATTAAAATTTTTGTTTGAAGTTTCATCTGAATTGATCAGCATTGATATTGATCAGCATTTTAATCAAACTCCTGAGGGTTTAAAAACATTACGGGAGGTTCATGTATAATACCCTTTTGATGACAAGACCTGTAAATGTTAAACCTGTAACTGCATTGCACAGGTCGAAGGTGAGTCGTCTGAGGACACCAGGCTGATGGAACTGGATGAGTCACAGAAGAGTGAGCACACAGTCTTCGTCATGCCTCCTGAACCCCCTCTGGACGATGGTCCTGACCCCCCTCCCAAATACAGGTACACATACATAGGGATGTCATAATACCAACATTTTATGTCACAATGTCACTGAAATCCCATGAGTCATGATATCCAATACCAGAGCATAAATGAATATGCATGACACCAGTGGTTCTCAACCTGTGGCCCATCACGAATGCAAATGCACCACATGATATGCCCACCACATTTAAAAACTAAATTGCAGTTTTACAATTTATTTTTGTTTTTAAATTAAAATGTATAACAAAATAGACTTTAATTTTTTTTAAAAATGTAAAATTGGATTTACATTTTTTGTCAGAAGGATATTATACAGGAACCTCCCGTAATATTTTCAAACCCTCATGAGTTTGATTAAAATGCTGATCAATATGGTCAACAATATATATAATTATATATATATATATATATATATATATATTTTTTTTTTTTTTTTTTTTTTTCTTAGCTTTTCCTAAAGCACTCTGGCTTGCTATCTGTCAGCCTACTGACAGTTATTGGAACTCTGCATTACTCTCTCCATATTACATTGTAAAGACATTTAGAAAAACAATTATAAAGAAAGAAGATTGAACAATAATTTTTTTTTGTTGTATAAAATCATTTTGGTGAGCATATACAGTATCTCACGACAGTGAGTAGCCTACACACCTCAAATTTCGGCAAACATTTTTGTATATCTTCTCAAGGGACAATACTATAGAAATTAAACTTGGATAGATTTTTAGAGTAGATTCAGTGAATCGTGTAGATTTTAGCAAATCTAATGCTGTATTTCATGCAAGATACCAGCGGTCAAGTGACAAAAGAACGACTCAAACCCGAAAACTCGAGAGATGAACTAATCATTTCTCTTTCCGGTACTGACAGCATAGTCTCTTTGGGACTGAGAGGAAGAACGAAAGACTCAGACCCGACTGAACCCGAACTCGAGACTCCTAATATTAACTAATCATTACTCGTTCCGGTCCTGCTGTATGACAGCTCACGAGACACGAGAGGAGGAGAACAAACCTGATAAAAATGAAGGTGCAAAAGAAAGAATGTCTCGGATCAGGAGGTGAGGTGAACTAACAGAATCAGACACCAATAGCCTGAATTTAAGACCTAACAACTAATAAATTCATAGGACATTTAAGTTGCTAATAATTTGTAACTGTAAGCTAGCGGTAGAGACAGAGCTCTCAGTAACGGGAAGGGGGAGGGTCGTCTCCGTGCCAACGGCTCCGCCCACAACCCAGAGGCGAATTGCTAATGAGCTACTGCCGCTCTGCTGAAGTGAAGTCCTAGAAAACGGCACAGGTTTTGTGATTTTGGCTAAAAATGGCATAATCATAATTTAAAGACCACTGGGAATGTTTAAAAATAGCTACAAAATATGATCGGAGCAAATCAAATTATTTACTTTGTTAGCGCATATTACTAGTCTTGTGGTGAACAATTAATCCGTGCAAGTAAATATATATTAAAAAAATGTTTTACCTTGGTAATCTTTAATCAAAATCTGAAAAGTTACTTCCGGTCTGGAACGGTTTCTTTTTCTGATGACGTAGGTTTCACAGTTTGGGTGGGGAAACGCTTAACCACTCCCCTCAAACTGTTAGTTTGCTATGAGCGAGAGATGGAGAGGAGGAGCGCTAGAGTAAAACCCTGCCCTCTGTTCAATATTCCGTTTCACTTGGAAATACGTCACAGCACTGGAGAAAAATCGTTTGCAACTTCCGGTTCACGGGGACTTTAAGAAGACAAAATAAACATTAATCTAATCCATTTTTCACTTAAACTACAATCAAATGGATTACCACACATTTCGCGTCAGTTCTCTGCGTGTCATTTTATTATTTTCTGTGCGGCCGCTGCTTCAAAAGTGCACGCGCGCATCTTAAAGGGAACTTTGGCCCCGTTTACACTGCATGGTTCAAGTGACCCAAATCCGTTTTTTTTCCTCTTATTTGGCACAGATCGGATATGACCGGTGAACGTGTAAGCAGGAAAAAAGGTCATGGATTCTGATTTTCTCTGATCGGATTCAGGCCTCACTCATATGTGATAATAAATTGGACACGTGCATTTGCGTGTGCCATGTAAGTAGACAAAATTGGATATTCCCCAGTAAATGCGAGTCGTACGTCATTAAAAAAGTGACGTCAACTCTGATGGACACCACCAACTGAGATCACATGACTTAATATAGGTGCGATGGTGGATGAAGGTGGAGCAATGTGGATGTTTCATGTCTTTTGAGTGTTTGGGACGAAGAGTGCTGGCAAAAATGCAGGGTTGTTACAGAAATAAATCCGCGTTTGAAGACATTTAACGAGAGATGGGGAGGCAAGGTTTTAAGCGCTCGTGGCTACAGTGCCAACAAGGGCTCTCCACTTTTTCTCCACTGTACGATACCAATGTTTTGCTGATTTCTCAGAATATTGTGGAAAGCAAAACACTGGGTAATTTTATTTGCATCTGCATACACTGCATTTCATGCTGTTTTACTCCCTTTTCCGGGTCAAAACGTCTACATTTGGTAGTTTCAGCTGTGTATAGTCTAAATGCAAAAATCAGATATGGGTCACTTTTAAAAGATGATGTAAGCAGGGCGTCAAAAAAATCAGATATGGCCAGAAAATCGGATTTGGGCATCAAGACTTGCAGTGTAAATGCAGCCTAAAACACACACACACACACACTCAGAGATGAATCGCGCCCACACACACACAGTTCAATCGCTCAATTGCTTTGAGCCCAGATGGAGCTGGGTGGATCGGTTGGTTGCTCGTTCCTGGTTCTTCCATTTTACACACCTGCTCTCACTCATTCTGGCTGCCGTTACACACGCTTGCTAACTGGAACTGGCCGCGTTCGTGATGTTCAACTTCCGGTATAACATTTTTTACAAAATAAAATAATGCAATTTTTTTTAAAATAATAATAAAAAATCGATTTTTGAAAATCTAAAGCTGCAGTCCACATTTTCCCCTTTTTCTCACCATCTCTGTTTCGAAATCTGCAATTGCAGTCATTCGTGGAATTATCAACTTGACGTTGTAGTTCGACACGGCACAAGAGCGGATGAACACATTGAGGAGAGTGTGCAGCTGTCAATCACCACACTAGTGTGGATACTGGGATTCAGAATCATAGATTATTCTTTTTGGAAAGTACTGTATGACTAACATAATAATTTTCACTGGAAAATGTCATCTGAACAAGCAAGTAACATCTACTTTTGTTCTGGTTCTGACATTGCAGAGTAAATCGCACTGATTAAATTTTACAATCGCTTATCATGTAAAACTGTGCAAATTATACTTTGTTCTCAACTTGTTAATGATAACAACGTCAGCGTTGCCTGACTACATGTAATGTCCTTCCAATATGTATCTTTGTTTTTGCATGGGTCCGGTTGCAGTCTCTTTTTTTCTGTAGTCACTCCGAAGTCCGAACGAAGTCTTTTGCATTTTACAGCAGGTGAATCTCTAGTTGTCAATGGTGATTGTCATTTGAACCTTTCTAGATCCGCCCTCAAATTGATAAGTTTAATTTTATCAAGTGCTGTGTGAAAAGGGCTATAAATCTCCACCTCCAACATCCTCACACGAAATATAGCCGACTAGCCGAGACTCCTTCTTTATGTGTACAGATGTGACGTCATGACGCAAAGACATGCTCAAATCTCCCATGGAAATCAACCAGTACCACTGGAATTAAAAACATTATTACAAGTTTACCGCTTTGAATCGAGCTATGGCAAGCAGTATCGTTGAACACTGGCTGGTTATGTATTTTCCCAAATATGTATTTTAGATAATTTTTAACACAATAAAGCTACGGACTGCAGCTTTAATAATCAATTTATACTTGTCCATAACATAATCGCGATTAATCAATAATCAATTTTTTTTTCATCACTCCTAAGAGAAACATTCTCAAAATGGAGACTTGAACTAACAGTTAGAATTATGTTGCAAAACAGTTGCAATATGATATTAGACCTGTGGAGTTCACGTCTTCATAGGAAACCGGAGGTAATTTACATGCAAGAGCCTGGGAAAAGGCACACCTTCTGCAGTAGGGAACATATCCCTAAACTCTCAAGTCTTTATTATGATTTCATCTCCATTTGGGGGGGATGACTCTTGTACCAGTCACACTGAGACATTTCAAATGATGAACATTCTGTGAAAATCACTTGCATTTAAGCAGATCATTATATTTTGCATGTAACCATTTGGTGGTGGAGAAACAACAAAGAAGATTGATCTTCGTTCTGCAGGGTGTGGAGACTGTTAATATGCTGTGCAGACGACCAAAGTATCTGAGGCTCTTGCAGCATTACAGACGTATAATAATTGTTGTAACTGAAGTAGAAGATAAATGACTGGAAAGAAATGCTGTACCTGTTGTAATACTCTTCATTTTTGGCAATTTGCATCTCTGTGGTTACTCCTTTTCAAGGCAACTTGTTTGTTGGAAATTTCTGTCCAGAAATTTTTGTGGCTGCCATTGTCTCACCACTCCATCTCCCTCAGCCCGCATCTAAAGCATCTTTATCCATTAGCACAAGCCCATAATCTATTTCCATGCATCTATTGGTTCACATTGAGTGCCTGTTTTCCACACACAGTACAGCCTTGAGACTTGGCCAAGCACTTTGCTCTCTGCTGGCACTATTTACAATATCTCCCACCCCCCCCCCCCCCCCCCCCCCATACAAAACCTTGTTTTTCTACCGTCTCGTAGAGTCATGATGATGACCATTCTGTATCCCAAGGTTGTTTTAAATATTGTATTTTGTGTTGCGTTGCAATTATAGGTGTAGCAGGATGACACAAAGACGTTCATCTTTTAACTGAGTTTGTGAAATGTCTACAGAATGTAAATGTGAAATTGAACAGTAAAATGGTAAGGTTGCAGTGCAAGAAAGTAAAACAAAAGGACCATAAATATCAAAGTTTCACCCATTGAACATATTGAACACCAAAACACTGATATAAACTAAAACTATGGATTAAACAGAACGGTACTTTCATACAATATGACTTTCATCTGTAAAAATTTGCAAAAATAAAAATCTGATATGTAACAAGAAGTAAATAAAATGTGGAGGGAATGGCCTTTAGGTAAACTGTCTGTGGTATTGTGTTTCTGTACTGTATTGACTAAACATTTTATTTAAAATTTGTGATTATGTTTGCACTTTGATTTTATTTTGTGCTCTAATTATGAGTCATCTGTGTTTTCCACAGTTATCAGAATTTCCCTTGTTTACGGTTGGAGTTGTTTGATCGTCCGCGAGAGCTGAGGCCAGCGCTTAGTACAAGAACCGCAGGAGCCAGTGTGTCCAGCAGCCCTGCCCTGCTGGCCAAAAGAACCAAACAGGTAAAGATTTTTTACAGGATGTTATAGTACCAGACTACAGGAAATTCTGAAATGCTATCGCTTATGGTCCAAACTCAGACTTTTTCAGCTTATATTGTGCACTACAGATTTTCATTAAATTTACACAGGAGTCTTCAATTTTTAAAAGTTACAATTTCTGACTTGACATCTTAAAAATGCAAGACTAATGGCAGAACAAACCTTTAAAAGTACAGCCGTTAAGAAATATTACAGCTTAAAAATGATGATATTCATCAATTTGAGGTCATGAATTCAACAAAGAGTAGTTGTGGCAATTATTTTAATCTTGCATTTAGGGTGGATACTATGTGAATTGGTCAGTGTTTCCATGTCAACATTTATTTCTTTACGTAAGCATTCTGAGTCGAGTAAACTCTGCTCTAGGTGCAGATATTAAAATTTAAACCAAAATCAGCTGACGTTAACAAGTCTCAGAGTTACTTCCCCAAACACAGCTGTTGCTATTTCTCTGGTTGTGTGCTCTTTGGTGATACCCTAGTGTTCTTTCAGGCTACTTGATAGGCGTGGTATGCTGGAAAGAAGCGATCAACGTCATTTTCGCGCGACGAAAGCGACGTATTAAACAACAATGGATGACAGACAGCAGATCTTGTTCTTGCTTTTTGGCATGTTTGTCACTAGAAACAAGCGCTGGCATTAGCCGTTTCCAAGAAGCCAACGCAAAGTCCCACTCAGGAGAATGATCCCGAGGACGCGAGTCCAGTATTTCTGTTAATGAAACAGCGCGTTCTTGAACACGGCACTCTGCTCGCTCTGGCTCTGCGACTCCGGTTATCTCTGTATGTTCATCTTAGGCAGCAATAAAACGAAATATGTTAAAAAAAAACACCACTCTGCTTCTTTTCGATTTCATTTCAATACATTTTAAACATTCTAAAGCACACAAATGTGGTTCAGGCAACGCATAGCCTATTGATTATATTCACTGCATGTAGCCTATGTAACATTATATTTATAACAAAACTAAATATAAAACAACCCTGCCTCTTTTCGTTTAAATTTAAAAATATGAAACATATTCCAGGCAATATGTAATGTAATTTAGGCTATTGCATTTCGCATTGGTACAAATGTTGCAATAAACAACATTACAGATGATCTTGTAATAAAATAAAAAAAATGACAAAACTATCTATTTTTGTTGAATTTCAGTTTTATCAATAATAGCCATTATAAAAGTATAAGTAAAAGGTACAAAAAGATATACAGTAAAGCTTAAATAACATCAAGAAACAATTCAGTCAGTCAAATATACAAATTCAGCGCTCAAAGATATGAAACTTCACGTAGCCTTCTGCCAAAACTATTGGCCAGGGAACGAATTATAGATTCACGAGACCAAAGATCACCAGTTAGGTTTATACAAGACGAACTATAACTCATGTTTAACCACTACAGAGACATCCGAGTCAGCGGCAAACATCAGAACGACTAGCCGAGGAAAGGCTGTTCCAGGCGGGGGACACGAACGCGAGCGTCCGGTGATCGCTTGAAATGGATCTCAGTCAAATTATCATAAATCTATAAATAAACCACAGATTTGAGCTTTAAAAAACTACTTTCCTGCCTGAAAACTCTTAAAACTACATTTCGTGACACAATAACAGTAGTAAATAATATTTCAACTGTATGCTTCTAATGCCCTTGTAGCACGCGCAAGTGACGATACTCTGTCCACCAATCACCATTCTGCAGTGAGTCTAACTCCACCTTTTAGTACCCTTTCACTGTGCTAGGTACCCCAACGGAAGGGTACCCAAAAAGTGGTACGGTACGGTTCAGCTTTTTGGTACCATTCACAACTTTTGGCAGTGGAAACGCAAATAATTGCGTACCGAACCGAACCGTACCGTACCACTCAGTGGAAACAAGCCATTAGAATGGGTGTGTAGGAGACTAATACTTCTGTACCAATTGTCCCTAAAAGAATTCTGTTTTTGTAATAATTTATACTGTCAAGACTCTTGCCACATGGCAATTGGGGGCTCGTCCGGGACCAGAAAAGTTATATATGCTGCAACACAATAGCTTAAAAATAGGCAAGAGTCCTGAAAGTATAAAATAATACAAACTTGGCTTGAAGAAAAAAAAAAGTTCTGGGCCAAGGGGTTGGGCTATAGGCATTTTATAAAAGCGTGCACATTCACACAAGTTAAACGTTAGATCATACAGTGAGGAACAACAGGGGCGTAAAACTGTCAGGGGCATAAAACTGCCGGCTCCAGGTCTGCAGCCTCCCCATATAGCTCTGCAAGCATGCCAGAAGCTTTTTTTTTATAGTCGATGGCCAGAAGCTGAAGCCGTTTTACTAGTTTTGAGAGGTTCGACGTGTTCAAACAGCACGTGACAGATCCAAAAAGAAGAAAGATGAAAGGGCAAGACGGTCAAGCTTTTCATCGCTGGATGGTGAAGAGATCTTTAAAGAAACAGAACACAAAGCAACTTGGTCGTTAATGAAGAAAGATGCTTTTTGTTCTTTGATGGTGCCGTCCCAGCAACTGCCCGTAGGGGTAAACTGAACGCCATGACATCTGAAATACTTGTCCTGGATCCTAATATGCCTACTTATAATATGCCCTTGGGGGGGTGAAGAAATAGTACATACTACACCAGAAGACTAGATATCATCTCAGAGATTTATTTTGTGGATCTGAGAAGCCCAGCTTGTCAAAATTGGTGCCTGGCCCATGGGGGAAACGGATGGCTTATCTCCAGTATGTGCTCCCAGCTGAAAGCAGTCAACAAGCTCTGCTGTAGCTGAGACAATTTTTCAAAGCGTTCCGCTGATGTGATTGGTATCGTCCTCGGGCTGGATGGGTCCACTCTCAGCGACGGGGGAGGGGAAGAGAGTGAAGTGAAGGAGAGTGAAGTGAAGATTACAAGGGGGATTACTTATTAGGGAGAGGACGCTGGCGCTGGTTTTTCGCCGCTTCTCTGCAAACTCTCCGCAAATTATTTGCAAATCCGCCCTACCGTACTATTCTTACTGTAGTCGCCGAAATCACTACATTAATAGAAAGCTGAAACCGGCAAAAGTCAGAGTGTTTTCTCCACACTTTGGCTTCAAATCACTGAGCCCTTGAACCAACTTCGGGCTCTGCATTGTCTCTGCCTTCAAGCAGATGTCTGCATATGGAATACCATCACCGTGGAAGCTGTGGATTACCTTGGCTTGTGTCGCTGCTTTTCACCGGTACTCACCTGGATATCGGCTAGCCGCTAACACTGCACGCGTCATGTTGTGGTCCGACGCCTCGATGCAACATCTCCCCTGCAGCAACTGCACCTTCCGTACCGACCTCGATACATCCATAGGGGATCAAGGCGCCGGTTTGTTGTGTCGAAGTCCGGTGATCACAGCTCCATCCCATCCCTCTGGTCGGCATCGCGTCCCGTCGTGAAAATGACACGTCACTGTTTGCGTCATCAGAATACCGCCACTCCTGGCATAGATAATTCCGGGTGTAAATGGTGCACTGTAAAACCTGGAGTGGATTACAGGGTTCTCCGCCCTATCAATGAACTGGATTTTAGACCTCAAATTACATTTGAACTGCTGAATGTGCAGTCCCTGTCAAACAAATCTGGACTTATATTTGACCACATCCTGGATAAGGGGATAGACATTCTCTGTCTAACATAGACATGGCAGCAGCCTGGAATATACTCATCCCTCAATGAGGCCTGCCCACCCGGGTACAAATATCTTCATAAGGCTCGTACAACTGGCTGTGGTGGGGGGCTAGCTGTTTTACATCGCAGCAACATTGAACTATCCCCTGTGTCTATGCCCAGTACTGGCTCATTTGAAAGTCTGGTTTTCAGTTGCAAAAAAGCCTTTTCAGCAACAATAGCCCTCGTCTATCGCCCTCCCAAACCACAACCAACTTTCATTTCTGACATTCATGATTTTCATGATCTCACTCTGTACATCGCACTCAAATATTCTGGTTATTGGTGATTTCAACATACACGTGGACTCCAAAAACTGTAAACTGGCCTCAAATTTCAAGCAAACCCTGGACTGTCTCAACCCTTTAAGACCGACGGGAGCGTCGGCGCTCCGGTTTGCGTGTGTCTGTTTAACAGCCTATAGAAACTGAAACCAAGTGGCTAGCTCAATCATTCTTTTTGCATTCAAAACCAGAGATGTAAAATGGTCAGATCAAGCCTCCAACATGCGCATGTTGCGTTGTTTTCACCCTCTAATGAGTCTGTACAAAATGCGCAAAATTCGTTTCTCAAAAAAATCACAAAAATGCATTGCACGTCTTTGCACACATGATCTGTAGATCTGCGATTGATAGTAACGCCTTCCGATGGCGCATTGAGGTATCACGTTCGGTGCACTATGGCAGATCAAGCCTCAACATGCTCATGTTGCGCGGTTTCCACCCTCTAATGAGTCTGTAATAATGCGTTTCCAAAAAACACACAAAAATGCATTGCATGTCTTTGCACACATGTTCTATAGATCTGCAATTGATAGTTGCGTCTTCCGATGACGGATCCATGGACGGATCACGACATCGCTTCCTGTGCACTATGACCCCAGCTTGTGTCGCATGTAGTGACGTCAGAAGCTGCGTCTTTTGGCCCTGCGTTTGACTCATGTAATAGGTTTGACTCGCACTTGACTCCCATCTGCTATATGTTCCTTCTTATCATTATTGTCTTTTACCATTGCTTCATTCTAGAATTTCTTTATCGTTTATACACTCGCAAATACAAGCACATTCACACACACGCACACCCCCCCCCCCACACACACACACACACACACACGTGCGCGCACCATTATGTCAAAATGAAAGTACACGGACGCACCGAGTTCCGTCTGCTCATCGCCTTTATTTATTTATTTTATATTTATTTTGTTCTGACAGGGTCTATTTAATTTATATTCTAACCAATTCAATGTTCAATCAATATTGAAAAGCTAAATGTTATCTGTTTGACCACAAATGTAATTGAATATTTTACATATGGCATTTTACTCCCTTTTTTTAAATGAGTGTATCTTAAAAACTAATTGATGTAAACAGTTCAAATCAATTCTGTATAGTTTTAAACTGTTTTATGCACATTTTTCTCATTGAGAAGTTTGAGGTTTACATTTATATTTTTTTGTATTGAATAAAATATGTAGAATTTAAAAAAAAAATGTTTTTCTTTTTGTTTATTGCATTTTTGAGATATTTATCTAGCTACTATTGATTTATTACAAACATAGCCTTCAAGTAGAGAAAGTAAGGATTATTTTGATGTATGGCATATGAAAATGCTCAAAAGAATGACAGCACAGCATTTAAAAATAGAAAGATATACTCTGGTGGAACTGTTCTATGGCAGGTCATAAAGGGTTAACCTTCAACAGTTTGTGGATGCCCTCACACACAATAGAGGGCATACACTCGACCTTATCATTACAGACTCCCTCTCAGTTTCAGGCCTTCAGGTGTATGACGTGGGTGTCTCCGATCACCTGGCGGTTACATTTGAAGTCCCACTATTAGTTCCTCCCACCAAACCAAAACGTCTTATAACCTTTAGGAACATCAAGAACTTGGACGCTACCTCACTCAGTCAATATTTACAGCATCTCTCCCCCCCCTCCTAACTCATCTGCTGACGACTTAATGGACTACTACAATACCAGCCTCACCTCTATTCTGGACTGTATTGCTCCATTAAAAACCCGGACCGTCACATTTACCCGCTCTGCCCCCTGGTTTACAAACGAGCTGAGAGGGATGAAGAGGTCTGGCCGTGTCCTGGAGCGTGCCTGTAAAACATCTGACTTGACGGTGCATAAATTGGCCTACCGGGAACATCGTAGGGCTTATGCCAAAGCACTCTCCAAGGCTAGGTCACAACACTACTCAACACTTATAAACAACGATACTGGTAACTCCAGAAAACTGTTCTCCACAGTAAATCACATCATCAAACCACAGATCTCCCCATTCTATAGTCCAACCGACATAAACTGTAACCGGTTTCTTAATTTTTTCACATCAAAAATTGACAATATTTGCTCCTCATTTCCACTTTTAAATATCATTTCACTAGACCTACCCGCTACATCGATTGCTCAAACCCTATCAAAGTTGTCACCCACAACGCAGCAGGAGGTCGAAAACATCATTTGTAAATCCAAAACATCCACTTGCCGTCTTGATCCCTTCCCATCGTCTCTGCTTAAAACCCACACTAGCTCTATCAGTTCCCTCATAACCAAAATAATAAACATGTCCATAGAGACGGGCTATGTTCCTAACTCCCTCAAAATTGCTCTCATCAAACCCCTCCTCAAAAAACCCACCCTGGACCCCACACTGCTGTCAAATTACAGACCAATTTCAAATCTCCCTTTCATTTCCAAACTCCTAGAAAAAGTTGTTTCCATCCAGCTCCAAAATCATCTCAAATCAAACAGGTTATATGAGAAATTTCAATCTGGTTTTCGTCCATCCCATAGCACAGAAACAGCTCTTGTCAGAGTCACTAACGACTTGCTTATGGCTTCTGATTCCGACTCCACATCCCTTCTCATTCTTCTCGACCTCTCTGCTGCGTTTGACATTGTAGACCATCACATTCTCCTGCACCGACTTCAACACTACACAGGTCTCTCTGGTACTGCACTGAAATGGTTTCACTCCTATCTCACTGATAGAACCGAGTATGTAGCTCTGGGGGATGTAAAATCCAGACCCCACACTGTCATCTGCAGGGTCCCTCAGGGCTCCATACTCGGTCCGACCCTCTTCAACATTTACATGCTCCCCTTGGGTCGTGTCATCAGCAGGCATGGAGTAAATTTCCATTGCTATGCTGATGACACACAACTCTACATTCAAGTTACTCCCTCTAGCTCCCCCTCTGCCACGGCTGCACGCCTTAGCTCCTGCCTGGAGGAGATAGAGGCATGGGTGAGTCAAAACTTCCTGCAGCTAAATGGCCCCAAAACAGAGGCCATTCAAACTGGAACTGCTCATCAACTCCGCTCCTCTCCAATCACCACTGTTTCATTTTTTGGACACACTACTCCCCTCTCTTCCTCTGTTATTAACCTAGGGGTAAAATTTGACCCCCACCTTTCATTTGACAGTCATGTCACCACTATCTGCAAAACTGCATTTTTTCACCTACGCAATATTTCCAAACTCCCTCTCCCTTTCTGCTGCAGAGAAGCTTGTCCATGCTTTTGTGTCCTCCAGGTTGGACTACTGTAATGCACTCCTCATCGGGATTCCTGGCAGGAGCCTTCAAAAGCTCCAGTATGTTCAGAACAGCGCTTCCAGGGTCCTGATGGGGGTGCGTAAACATGAGCACATCACCCCCATCCTTCGTTCATTGCACTGGCTACCCATTCAGTCACGCATACAATATAAGGTTCTCCTTCAGACCCATCACTGTCTACACGGTGTGGCCCCCACTTATCTCACCGAGCTGCTCACACCTATTTCATCAACCAGAACCCGGTCAGGCCAACAGCACCGTTTGGTTATGCCCAGGACACGGCTCAAAACAATGGGCGACAGGGCCTTTCAAGTCGCTGCTCCCTGCCTGTGGAACGCGCTCCCTGACCACCTCAGAGCCCCGCAAACAGTAGAAGCATTTAAAAAAGGACTAAAAACCCATCTTTTTACACAGGCGCATTTTAATAGCTAATGCTTGTTTTTAGTCCCTCTTTCTAACATGTTCTGTTTTTATTGTATACTGTATTTCTTATGTTTATTTTTAACTATGTTTTACTGTAGCACTTTGAGATTTGGTGTCAAATGTAAAGTGCTTTACAAATAAAATGTATTATTATTATTATTATAATGAGGAAAATAAGTGTTTGAACACCCTGCTATTTTAGTTTGCAAGTTCTCCCACTCAGAAATCATGCATCTAGTTTAGGATAATAAATGGAGTCGAGGTGGACATTTTAAAGGCAGAATAACAGGTCTTTGAGGGTCAAAATTGTAGCTGATAGACAGGTGTTCAAATACTTATTTGCAGCTGTATCATACAAATAAAAAGTAAAAAAAAAAAAATCATACATTGTGATTTCTGGATTTTTTCTGGTCTCACATTGGGCATGCACCTACGATGACAATTTCAGACCCCTCCATGATTTCTAAGTGGGAGAACTTGCAAAATAGCAGGGTGTTGAATTTTCCAGCATCTTCAAGGATTTTTGAATTGAATCCTACGTCTAAACTTTATTAAGTCAGTTGTGACTACATTTAAAATGAAATTCTATGAATTGTTCCATTCTGGAAGAAACGTGATATCAAAAGGGATAGTTTCCCCCAAATTTGAGGTTATTATTATTCGTTGAATGGTTTGACTAAGCTGCACAACTTTGATGCTTTTTTTTTTTTACAACCATGCAATACTAAAGGAATTATTTTGAAAAATGCAGCGTAAGTGCCCAAAACGGGGTACACGGGTTTGATTTGTCGAGTTGTAAGTTGTAAATTTTGTTCTTGCAGCTGAAAATTTAATAAGAGAATGCCCTTTAATAGCAATCTCTGAAACTCAAACACCTTTTTCCACACAGGAAATCAAATTGGCCTACAAGTTGGCAAAGCGTTTCTATTCCAATCCACCCCAGTGGGCAAAGTGTCTGTTTAGTCACTGCTACAGTCTGTGGTTCATCTGTCTTCCTGCCAGCATGCGTACAGCCCAGTCCAAACCCCGCGCCATGCAGCAGGCCTTCAATGTTCTGCTCAAGATGAGGAGCTCTGAGGTGGAGGTGCTCGATGAGGTACGTGGACACAATATTTTACAAAAATACATCTGTTTTATTTAGGGATGCACCAATACCACTTTGAGTCAGATACTGATACTTTCATTGTTGATACTCCCTGAGTACTGATACCTGTATGTTCATTGCATTTATATTTTCTAATTTAAACGTAACAATTTTAATAAATAGTTATATTATTTAAGTAATTTAAATATAGTAATTCAAAATATATATTGAGCAGACTATAAAGATAAATAGATTTAAAAATAGAGGTTTCCTTCAGCTGTTTTCATGCTTAATTATGCCTGTTAAAATGTATTGTACAAGCTTCTGTTATTGTTCTGTTTTATTCATTGTTCATATTGCTCTATCGTATTCCATCTGCGGCCCACATTTAGAACAGCTCCAGTGCAGTGGCACAGTAATCACATGATGTTTTCCTGTAATAATGTAGGGAACCACGTTATGCCTAAAATACGTAACAGTTCATTTTTTTACTAGGGCACTTACAATATACAGTTTAGTTTTAATCGCGTGTTAGCTAAGTGAGCGATCAGCAATCAAGTGTATTCAACAAAAGTGTGCTCTCTCTCTCTCTCTCTCTCTCTCTGTGTCTCTCTCTCTCTCTCTCTCTTTCTCTCTCTCTCTCACTATGCCTCTCCTTACCATCAAGTAATGTTAGCAATAGGTGCATCTTTTTACTTTCTTTACTGTTGACATATCTGATCGGCCAATAAACATTTCAGCGAAGTCTGTGAGAAAGAAATGACACGCTTGCATGTCTGTGCCGCACTCTTAATCTCCTTATTAGTCATACACAGCTATACAGGCGTAAATATTAGATATATGTTTATATAATAATATATATATATTATTATATATATATTTTGCAGCATTTATTCAATATAAAATCATTTGTGAATGGATTCTGATCTCTTATTGATTGTTGGTCCCAGTTCACTTTTCACACTACTTTTTTTTTTTTATAACCCTGTGTAGGCTGCTACTAAATATAAGCTATAAAATATAAGCAGCTAAAATTATTTGGAGCATAGCAAATGTTAGTAAAAGTAAAAAATATAATATCTGGAATGCTTTTTTTATTCTCTTTGCGTGTTTTAATTTAACCGCGGCCTGGATCTGAGGTTGCTTGAATTAAAACGGAGTTGGTTGGTTAAGGTGGTTTCTTTTAAAAAGAAATAGAGTATGTTAGTGTGGTAGAAATTCCCCTACGAACATGACTCAAGTTAAACCAGGTTCCCGACAACTACAAATTTATATTCTACAGGTTTTTTCCACTACAACACCCATTCGAGTTGGACGGCATCTCATCCCTTATGAACACCATCACTTGGGAATAAGGTCTCAAGTGTTCCCCTTTAGCATCAGCACTATTACATGAGAATAGAAATAATATCTGTACAGCACCAGTAATTAGACAATGAACGAAATTCACAGATAATGCCTTATGAATATGCTTTAATCATGGCCAGGAGGATTCTCTGACCAATTTCAGAGGGAATTATCCCGACAAAAAGAGGACAACAGTTTTTATAAAACAGAAGCATGAAAAAGGTGACACGTTTCATTACAAAATTTTTCTCCAATGTGATTGTTTCTTCGTATAATCCAGCAAACCCTTCTGTAACTAAGTAAAACCAAATCTGGGTTTCTTGATCACTTCACCTTGTTACTCAAGTCATGAGATTATACATTCGTATTAAATATATAGCCTTGTTTGCCTTTTGTTATATTCAGACACAATAACTGTGGCCCTTGGAACTTTAGTTGGCCTAAGTGGCTTTAGTTTTCAAAAGCATACAAAAAGAAAGATAAGTTATGATTAATTAAAAAGTTCCTTCACAGTTAGATTAACTCAACACATCATAAGCAACCCTGGCCAAAGGTGGTTTGAGTGATCAGATTACAATATGTCTGTTTTTTTTTTTTTTTTTTGTGTGGTTATTTTTTAGATCTCAAGACAGTTGTTAATACAAATCCTAAATGGGGTCATTAAGGCTGCATTTACACTGCAGGTCTTGATGCCCAAATCCGATTTTCTGACTATATCCGATTTTTTTGACAACCTGCTTACATCATCTTTTAAAAGTGACACATATCCGTTTTTTGCATTCACACTACACACTGCTGAAACTACCAAATGCAGACGTTCTGATGGTTCTGAACCAGGAAATTCTCAGGGAAATTGAACCGGCAAAACAGCACAATTCAATGGATGCCGATGCGAATAAAATTATCCAGTGTTTTCTTTCCACAATATTTCAATAAGTCATCAAAACATTGGTCTCGTACGGCGGAGAAAAAAAGAGAGGCTCTGGCCATGAGCACTTGAAACGATGCCTCATATCTCCTGAAATGTCTTCAAAAACGGATTTATTTCTGTAACAACCCTGCATTTTTGCCTGCACTCTTCACCCCACACACTCAAAAGACATGAAACCTCCGCATTGCTCCACTGTGTGTATCCTTTCTTCCATCGCGCGGCACGCGCCTATAATCGCGCAGTTTTTAATGACGCATGACTCGCATTTACTGGGGAATATCCGATTTGTCTGCTTACATGGCACACGCAAATGCACGTATCTGATTCATATCCGATTTATTACCACATATGAATGAGGCCTGAATCCGATCTGAGAATCAGAATCCATGCGTTTTTTTTCCTGCTTACACGTTCACCGGTCATATCCGATCTGTGCCACATGAGAGGAAAAAATCGGATTTGGGTCACTTGAACCATGCAGTGTAAACAAGGCCTTAGATCTAAAACTAATGTTGAGTGCTTTCCTTACACACATCCTTCAAGAAATAATAATAATTTTACACAGTTTATTAGCTTATTAGCGGAGAGGAGACAGAGTGATGAAGCCAATAGGTTTGTATTGGGATGATTAGGAGGCCATGGTGAACAGAGGCCAATGTGCAAATTTGGCCTTGATGCCAGGGTTACACCCCTACTCTTTTTCCAATGGGGATTTCCGTCTCATCCGAAGGAGGGCAACCAGTAGGCAACCAGTCTTGGGCTACAGAGTGATATGGCTGCTGCAGTGTTATGCCAGAACACGTTCAATGAACGATAGTTCATGAACTCGTTCATATTTTGAGCGAACGTGAACTGAACGTACTGTATTACTGCCTGATGAATGTTACTGTGAACTCGTTCATTCTGATGTCTGTGAACGCACACTCTCTCAGTTTAACTTCTTACTATAGGGTGCCAGATTTCTATAGAGACTTCTAGGCGAAAACCCGGCTAAAACTCCGTAAACAGGCCTTAATATGTAGCGAAAAAAGCACCCAATCTGGCAACACAAGACACCAGGGTCACACCGTGGCCGCAGTCGACAAAGCAGTGAGCGAGGAGGCGTCGTATGATCTTTAAACAGGTTTTTTGACGAGGTCGGTGAGGATGGGAAAAATCGTACATTTCTGTGCAAACTTTTCCCGTCGATGAAATAATTGTTGTCTGTGGCAATAATAATAATAAAAAAGAAGCTTGCAACAAATGGAATAAAAGAATTATGAACTAGTTCATTTTTTGAAGCATGAACTATGAACTGAACTAGTTCATTTTAAAATGTGTGAACTGAACTTTTAACTAGTTCATGTAGAAAGTGAACCTTTCCAACACTGGGCTGCTGGCTCGATAACATTTAAATTGCCTAATTTATTTCTGAAAAAGAATGACTTGATTCTGTAGATCTTGGTGTGACCCTACAGCAAAAACGGTGTGTTTAACAGGTGTGTTACCGTGTGGTGATGCAGTTGTGTGGTCTGTGGGGGATGCCTGTCATGGCTGTGCGTGTCTTAATGGAGATGAAAAAGGCTGGAGTTGAACCCAATGCTATTACCTATGGATACTACAACAAGGTGAGGAATGCATGCACTATAGCACTACACCACAGAGAACAGTGAAGACCACTCTGCCCTTACATACTGAAACTACAAAGCATCATGGTATAATTTTTTAATAGTGTGTTTCTGTTGCACACAATTTGCTTTTTTTAGCTAGCAAAATTATGAGTTTTCAAAAAAAAAAAAAAGTTTGATTTGTAGATGTCAAACATTTGTCATTTTTATTTTTCCTCTAGGCTCAGATGCCTCAGTAATGTTCATTGAGAGATCATTGTAGAGCAGAGTTCATTGTAGTGATTTCCTCTGGTGCCTCTGAGCCTGATGGCATGTTCATGCAAAACCCAAGATTTGTTAAAAGATACATTAATTGAACAATCTTAAAAGGTGTATTTCAAACAATTTTACAAATGTTCATTGCCAGATGGGATTGTTCCACTCGAGAGTTATCACACAAAAAAATATGCCTTTTAATCTTTAATTTAACACCTTGAAAATTTTGCATCGTTAAATGATCTGGTCCTATTGCTCCAGTGAAGGGGAGCATTACAAATGTCAGTGTGTTACCATGTTGAAACAATTTGTCGTGCTTACTCATGACCTGACAATTGCTGCGTTTTGTCCAGGCTGTCCTGGAAAGTCATTGGCCAAGCCGTAACCGTAGCGGACTCTTCATGTGGACCAAAATGCGGAACCTGGTCCGAGGAGTGGTGCAGTTTAAACATGCATTGCGTGGGACAGCTCTTCATAGAGGTCCTTCTCTGATAACCACAGGTTCAAGTTACTTCCTTCCTATGCTTAATGTTTATACATTTTGGCCCTATAGGTGGGTAGTTTTCTATAGTTAGAAACAGGTTTTATGTGGAGGGTGGGGTTCCCTGCCCCTCCCTCTACCTCTACTTTTAATATCCCACTTCTGGTCTTTTTAATTTTTCAACCCCGGAGAGTATACCTTTTAGTCCCACTTCCGACGTAATGCATTTCCATTTACCAATAATAGATGATGATGTAAGTTTTCCTTCTATTAAAATGTGTGTTACAGGTTATTGCTTGTAGAATGGTTAGTAACTGGATTAATATTATATTATAATTTTAGGTCTAATGTTTGTAAATATCAGGTTAACTCTTTTACTAGCAACTGCCATCCTCGACATCATATAAGATTATCTCTAGTCATCACCCGTACAAGCTATATCCACTGAACTGCCATGCATTTTACATTTAATTACCACAGACCAGCAGCCATTTTGACAGACTTGTGCAATATCTTGCAGGCTGTTTAATTTTAAATTATTTAATTAGCTGCCGCAACTTACACATCAAGTCACATTTAATTATATAGCGCTTTTTACAAAACAAATTGTTTCACTGCAGCTTTACAGAGATAACCGTAAAATAATGCAACAAAATTTGTCTCCAGCAGAAAATAAGCTTAACAGTCCAAATTAAATAAGTTCAGTAATGTTTCATTTTAATAATCAATCAATAATATTGTTGAATTTTAAATTAAATGAACTGTCCCCAACTAAGCAAACCAAAAGCCAATGACAACAAAGGCGTAAAAGAAGACAGTGGCAGGGAACCAAAACTCCATCAGGTGACAGAATGGACAAAAAACCTTGGGAGAAACCAGGCTCAGTGGTGGGCCAGTTCTTTTCTGGCCAACGAACGAACAGTGAATGAATCTGATTCAGGCCAGAAGTCAGATTATAGGTCAGAAGTCAGATTGGATTGGAACAATCAGAATATTGTCAGTTCCCGGTTCCAGCTGACCTAATTTATGCAGCCTAATAATCATTTAACTGATTTGAATAATAGGAATGGATAATTTTCTATGTGTATGCCAGGTTAAAGAAATGTGTTTTTAGTCTAGATTTAAACTGACAGAGACAAATAAGAAATACAACAAGCATTTTAACTGTAGAATTAATTTTATTGAGTGAAGTTTGATTGTCAACATTAGACATCATTAAAAAAACGAAACAAAGTTACTCATATTTAGTTTGATCTTCTGTTCTTATCACTATGAAATGACTGTGTGAAATTGTGTGTATTTTCATACAGAGCTTTCAGCAGGTACAGCAGCAGGTGCTAATGGAGACAGACTGAGTCATGGCAGTGTAGACAGCTCAAATGAACCTATTGTAGAGGAACACATTCTCTTCTCCCACGGCCTTATAGTTGAGGGCGCTAGTAACAGTCAATATAGTACAGGTATTGTTGCCTTGTGTGATTCAAAAATAATGTATGTCAAATTACATACAATTTTATTAACATTTCCATGTATTGTTCTGTTGACTAAGTTTTTTTTTTCTGTTTATGATTTCATAAGCTGGTCAGTCTGATCAGGGTTATGGATCTAAGGATGAGCTGCCTCAGGACCTTGTAGATGGACCTATAACCTCTGCTCCTCTGTCTACTAGCCACACCAGCAATAGCAAAGCAACAAACTCACAAATTGGTACTGCACTGTATTGTTGTACTTTATATAGCTAATTAAAATGCACAGGAAGTGCACTGAAGTTAATGCAAATAATAATCAATTTAATAATTGAAATAATTAAATAATGCAATTGTCCTACACTTAAAGGAGAACTCCGTCAAATAATGAACCTTTGGTCTAATAAAACATCGGTACATAGTCAACTGTTCTTTGAGATTTGTTTTCATGATAATCGAATGTAAAGAGTTTTATCTCTAAAAACTGTTTAGCGTATAATGCTATTAATGGGGGCATTGACTAAGTAAAAACAAATCGCTAGTTTATACCACTAACAAGGCTCAAAATAGCCCCACACTAACGCAGTAACATAATGAGGCTCCATACATGCAAAACGAAGCATTGAGAACTTTGTAAGTGTACAGACCGTTTAATAAGAAGATACTTTATAAGGTTCTATGATAATTATATCACTGAAACAGAATGAGATACTGTAGATGTCAAATTTGAATTAATGCATTGCTGTTAATGATCTTTTTTCACATGCATTAATGAAGTTCCTTTTACAGCACTAGATTGTCTATTGTAATGTACAATGACATCAAGATAACTTCTCTAAGATAGTTTACTCCTTTTGTCTCTTTACAGGGGATGATATTGCTAGTTCTGTGGACAGTGTTGTAGCTGTGACGGAGCCCCCTAGCCCTGCTGAGATGGCACCTTGTGTAGCCAGCATTGTTAAACTGTCCACTGAGATCCCTGTCCACTTTGACAGCACTGCAGGCAGGGGAGAAACTGGTTAGTGACTGGAAATGTATACTGATATGCAGAGCCGGATAGTAATGGAGTACATTTACTTGAGTACAGTACTTAAGTACAATTTTGAGTGATCTGTACTTTCCTCGAGTATCATTTTTGGGGAGTACTCATGATTTTACTCAAGTACATTTGAGAGGGAAATATTGTACTCTTTACTCCACTACATTTCTATCCATAACCGTGAGTACCCATTACTACTTCTAAAAAGAAGAAGAAAAAAAAGAAAAATGGAAAAAAGAAAAATCTCGGAAACCCTCAATTTGTTGTTTCCCTCTCAAATGTGATTGGATTGTGCAGGCACCATTGGGACAGCCTATCCTATTGTCTAGCCTATGGTCAGATTTAGATAAGAGACGAAACCATGGACAAAACAATGGATGAAGCATGATCCCGGGAATGTGCCGACCCGTTTCACTATTTTAAGACTATTTCAATTTTCTGAATATTCTGAAATTTTCTTAAATGTTAAATAAAGCAACATGGTAAAAAGATGAAAATTACTTGATTTTACTTTTAATTTAACATTAACATTTTTCATAACTCCATGTAGGACGTTTCTCCGTGTAGGACGTTAGAAAATGTACTCTTGATACTCAAGTACTTTTAAAACCAAGTACTTCGGTACTTTTACTTAAGTAGACATCTGACTGTAGTACTTTTACTTGTACTTGAGTCAAATTTAGCAAGGGGTATCTGTACTTTTACTCAAGTAATAAAGCTGTGTACTCTGTCCACCTCTGCTGATATGATTAATAATGACTAGGTAAAAGTTCTTTGCATTTCATTTTACACGAAACTTGTTACCTTGACAAGTACTTATTTTTATTTCTGGACAAGCAAAACCTAGCATTTATTGAGTGCTTCATGAAATAAGTACCATTTCTTTTTATTGTCTTCCATGTCTCCAGCAGGTGTTTGTACAGGTAAGCTCTTCATGCCCCGTAAAAAGAGTGAAGATGTCACCCTGCCTGTGGAGGATGATTCTGCAATCCCAGATTCGCAGGTCTCTCATTCTGGACAGCAGCAGAGGGTGAAAGCCTTTATGGAGCGCAGCTGCAGTTTCAGTGCAGAGAGCAAAGCCGGCATGCTACAAAAGAAGGGCAGTCTGGAGCTCAGCGCTGATCACATGGGCGCAGATGCAAAAATCCTCGCAGCCGTGTTCTCTGGCAGTCTGACCCCTCCTCCTTTTGGAACCATCGCTCCTTTTAAAGAGTTTAAGATGGAGGCTACACTGAGCCCTGCCCTCCAGGAAGAGGAACATGAAGATAAGCCGGAGAAGGAGCATAAAGCATTCGGTATAGAAGAAAAGAAAGTGGAGAAAAGTAGAGAGCTGGAAGATTCAGTAGACACAGCAACACCCCAGGGTAGTGAAGGACTTGGGCGAACCATTAGCACTGGTTCCTCCTCTTCTAAAGCTGTGGAGAGGGAGGATGTTGAGGTGGGGGCAGATCCTCTGTCGCTCTTTGCCTCCGAAACTGAGGATGTAACCTCCATCCAGAGCCAGGAGTCCACACAACCCTTTCCACTTTTGGTGTCAAGGAATCTGGCTGATGAAATTGAAATGTACATGAGTGGTAAACCTCTTAGTGGTAGATCTCCCAGCATGGAGTTGCAGCAGGGATCAAATCAAGAATCAATGATGAACTGTCCAGACTCTCCTGCAGTTAAGCAGTCTTTAGAAAGAAGATCGAGCCTTCCGATCGGTCAGGTCAAAGTGCCTAGTTCAACTGAAACACCAAAACGTAGCCCTGCCGTCACACGCTCGAAGACATTCGCATTCAAGTCCCCGAAGACCCCAGGCTCTGCAGGTCAAAGGTCATCATCGCTGACCGCTCTTGTAAAGTCATCACAGAGCAGCTCACTGGGATCAGTTATCAACTCCATATCAGGCATCAAGATGGACTCTCTCCTGGTAGGGCCGAAAGTAGATATGCTTAAGTCAGGCATGAAGCAGGCGGCCAACGTGGCCAGCAAGATGTGGGATGCAGTGGCCTCAGCTTACTCCTACTCTGATGATGAGGTGAGAGACCAAAAGAAAACAAGTTGTTAGAAAATCAAAAGAGGTTTTCTTAATCAGAGATCGTGGTACAGTCAGATCAAAATCTGAGTTATACCAACCACATTAGACACAAAAACTTCTCTCAGGAGGAAATAGGTGAACAAAGTACCTCTTTTATGCTTTAGTGACATTCTTGATTGTGACTGCTTAACATACATCCCAAGGGTGTTCACTGATGTTATGAATGAAAGCCAGAGATAGATGGAAGGTTAAAAAAAGGTACACTCATATAAGTAAAAATGTCTCATCAAAACCATTTTCAACCCCTGAATAGCCCTCTGATTTAAACATTCAATTTAAAGGGACATGTCTCCTTTAAGACTTGCCTACTGCTTTAATTAGGGAACATCTTTGCATATGAAATAAGCATTATACATGTGTAACTCTTTTGAAAACTTGTTCTATGCTTTTAATATTACAGCTTCCAAGATTAACTAATTGTGATTATATCATTATTTTTAGATATACTCCCATTGCATAAAAGTTTGCAATGCTGAACTGTGTAGCCTAAAACGGTCATGTCTCGCATGTTAAAAGCTTTGCTATTGCAACTTAAATTTATTTCTGCACTCTCATGAATGCTTTCATCATAACTAACAGTGCAAACACAATGTAAAAAAGATGTCACAATGTAGACAGTGTAATTGGTTATACAGTGGTTTGAATAAGTTTTGGCACCCATGCTAAAGTTGCCTAAAAAGAGGAATAAAAAATCATCTTTTGGATATTGATCTTAATGCCTTAATTAGAAAAATGAGGAAAACTCCAACCTTTAAGGACACCAATTTTCTTTGTGAATGAATAATGTATCATACATAAATAAATGTTTTTCCTTAAAATACAGGGTACATAAGTCAGGGCACCCCTATGTTAAATTCCCATAGAGTCAGGCAGATTTTTATTTTTAAAAGCCAGTTATTTCATGGATCCAGGATAATATGCATCCTGATAAAGTTCCCTTGGCCTTTGGAATTAAAATATCCCCACATCATCACACACCTTCCACCACACCTAGAGATTGGCATGGGGTACTTTCCAGAAGATCATCTTTCAATGCAAATCAAACCAGCTATTAGGCTAACTGAAGTAAAACCATGCCAATCTCTAGGTGTGGTGGAAGGTGTGTGATGATGTGGGGATATTTTAATTCCAAAGGCCAAGGGAACTTTATTGACCCTATATGTAAAGAGGCAGCTATATGTAAAGAATTAATTGACAACAGTCTGTTGAATATTAGAAAAATAATGCACACCTGATGTGGTATGCGGTCACAAAGAGAAACGGTGTGGTCGTTACACTTTGGGTGTGCGTTATTGTTTTAATATTTCAATGGCCCAGAGTCAATTATTCCACTTATACTGCGTTCAAATGTTTTATTTTGAGACTTTTGTCAGATTAATGTCCATAAAATTCTTGTGTGTTGGTTGGGCAATTTCTTTTTTTACCCATCTCATCGCATTCCAAAACATAATTTTTTAGCTTACAGTGGAGGTCTATGCCATTGATATGCAGAATAATACAGTTTTTGTTGACAGATTTATAGATTGCTTAAGCATGTGCGAGTAACTCCCAGTTAGCAAAAAAAAAAAAAAAAAAAAACAATTTGCTTGGTCGGTGTTTTGTGGATTTGCAAACCTTTGAGATAACTGAAATAATTTGCCGAAGTGATATGGAACTGTAATGCAGTCAAGACCTGCCTGGAACTACTTTAGTTTTGTGTTTACTTGAAAATAATTAAATACTTGAAAATTTGTCAACCAATCAGAATCAAGCATTCAGCCCCTTAGTATAAATATAGAATAGAAGTTTATTTGTCATTGTAGTTATACAATGAAATTTGTTTGGTAACTCACAGAGGACAGCAGCCATAAAATACATAACACACATGACATAAAAATGTAGTAAAAGTATAAAATATAAAATACAAGAATAAATAATAAGAAGTTAAAAAAGACACTTAGTATAATAAATAAACAAGATAAATATGATAATTTAGTGTCAACATTAATGTCCAAAAAGAATGTTTTTGTACAATAGCAGCGAACATGAGAGAGAAAATAGAAATAATATTTTCACCTTTAAAGAACAATTTGTACTGTTTGAGAAAAATGTTTAAAAAAGAATATTGTACATGTTTTTTTTTACCTAAATTAAATAATTCTTTTATTTTGTCACTGTACAAAAAAAAAATCATTAACATACAGTAATATGTAAGATACATATTTCTTAGGGCCCTATCATACACACCCGGTGCAATGTGGCTCCAGGAGCAGCGCAAGGTTTTTTTGCTAGTTTCAGCCCAACGCAGTTATCATTTTCACATCCTGCCCCACATTATTTAAATAGTAAATGCATTTGTACCCATGGGCGTGCTGGTCTGAAAACGAGGTGTGTTCAGATGCATTGTTGGTGTGTTGCTATTTTGAGGCAACTGAAATAGACCATTGACCAACAAAAACCTGGTCTAAAGTCAGTGGCGCAATATTTTATTTTTTATTTTAAAATGGTGCAATAGTAATAAAGTCTATAGATGGGGGGACAACACGCATACACTCTGCTTATTACACACAGGATGCACATCAGCACACAAAACATAAAGATATGGTAGAATCCGGCTTGTCCCGTAGATGGTCTGCTTGCGCACTTTAACCTCATGCAAGAACAGATCTGTTTGCTCTCTGGAGAGGCGTTCAGTCTTTCTGCTTGCAAATTCCGTCATTGTAAAAATTCCAGCGAATCCGTGCAACTGGCTTTTAAAGGGAATGGGAGATGAGACTCTGATTGGTTTATTGCAGTGACGTGCGGTAATGTCTTAAAGAGACTAGGCACTGAGTTATGAAAGCCAGATTACCTGATTTATTGTTTAGGCTAATAATAAAAACAGTAAACATTACGCGCAAACGCAGAAATATACAAGCGCATTGTAAATGTTGAACATGCCTTTAGTCTCTACTACATTGTGTATGTCTGTGATTCAGGAGGATAACTCCCATCCCCGAGACAGTTTCCCGGCTAGGTTAGAAGAACAGTTGCTGTCTGCAGAGGGAGCAACAGAGAACACTTTACCCAGAGGCCTGATGCCCAGTCTGGCCTCAAATGGGCTCACGCACAGCAATACCAGCCTGGGCAGCAGCAGTGATAGCAGTGATACCGGCCGTGCAAAGCTGTCGACACGTAAGGCTCATACCGAGTACACACACATCATGCTATCATGCCATAAAACATGTATCAGCATGAGGCTTCTTAAATAAGATTAATATCATCAATCATTTTATTTCTAATTTAAAGTCAACATTATATTATTGCACGGTTAACAGTCTGAACACCCTGTTGTTCTATTTGAAAAGCAATTCTCTATTTGCATTTGTTCTTCACAGCTTTGACTCCAGGTCGCTCAATGAGAGGTGCAGACTCGGAGAGGTCTGAACATAGTTCGTCTCATCATGCCAGCACCTCCAGCATTTACCAAAATTGTGCTTTAGAGGTGAGAGCAGCACCCTCTGCTGATGCTCAAATACAAGATCACTTCAAAATTAGCAGAATTAGTACAATTGTTCTTCATGATTCTTTTTGGCAGGTTCTAATGTCCAGCTGCTCTCAGTGTCGGTCTTGTGAGGCTCTGGTGTATGATGAGGAGATCATGGTGGGCTGGACGGCTGACGACTCCAATCTCAACTGCACTTGCCCTTTCTGTCAAATCTCTTTTCTTCCTCTGCTCCATATTGAGTTCCATGACTTGCGTGCAACACCAGGGTGAGTTATTAAAGATTTAGGTCAGTTTGATGCTTAACTATACAGCGCAAACATTTTACTTGATTTTACTGTTCTCAATATTTAAAAATGTCAAATATATATATATATATATATACACTCACCTAAAGGATTTTTAGAAACACCTTTTAATTTCTCATTAATGGAATTATCTAATCAACCAATCACATGGCAGTTGCTTGAATGTATTTAGGGGTGTGGTCCTGGTCAATACAATCTCCTGAACTCCAAACTGAATGTCAGAATGGGAAAGAAAGGTGATTTAAGCAATTTTTAAGCGTGGCATGTTGTTGGTGCTAGACGAACCGGTCTAATTATTTTACAATCTTCTCAGTTACTGGGATTTTCACGCACAAACATTTCTAGGGTTTACGAAGAATAGTGTGAAAAGGGAGAAACATCCAGTATATGGCAGTCCTGTGGGCGAAAATGCCTTGTTGATGCTAGAGGTCAGAGGAGAATGGGCTGACTGATTCAAGCTGATAGAAGAGCAACAGTTGCGCTTAATAACAATATAAACATTGTGCTATTTTTATTAATATAAAGTAATATTAACTGCTGTATTTTTGGTTTACAGCTTCTACTTGACGAGCACATCAGGAGACAGTATCCACAGCTCCAGCACGCAACCGGCCACCTCTAGCTCCTCTGAAGTGAAGGGTTGTCTTAGTGAGCCTTCAGACCTCGTGAGCTTCCCTGAATCTCCGGAGGACAGCAAAGGTCCTGACGAGATGCCTGGCGGTCAAAGTGGAACCCCAAAGATGTATGTAAACACAACCCTGAAATGTAACATGGGCCATAATTTTTTGTGCGTCTTTGTTGGTGCATGGGTAAATATTGAAAGCTTGATTTTGAAACCAAAAGTGCCAATTTAGTTGCTACCTTTACATGCACCCAAATAAATCTTAAATAGATTTTGATCAGAATGATAGGGGTGGTGTAGACCTGAAATAATTTGATTAACAATCTGATTAAAAAAATACCTTGCACATATGTCCAGTGGCATGATGCGTGTGGTCACATACATTTTTCTTCATATGTTGCATATTTAACATGCATATGTTTATTTAAGTCTGACTGGATGTTTACTAAATATTTTCTTTAAAAAAAAAAGAAACCTCCAATGACTTTCTCTAGTTCTTAGCATGGCAACTGGGTACTGCGCATGTGCTTAAGTTCTCTTCTGAATACATGTAATGCACATGTAAACAAATGTGAATCAGATTGCAATGCTTAGGGTTCATATAAACAGAACTTTCAGAATCTGCCATCAGATTGCAATTATTCATGAGTGATGAACATCTCTGAACATGAGTGCATGTAAACATGTGTAAGTGAGATTTATGTTGAGTAGACATGCTTATATACGGTAATATGATGTATCACGATAATGAACGTGCATGGTATTGTTATAATGGGCACTTTAAAATACCCCCAATAATTATTAATTATGAATTATTTAAGAATGTAATTTAAGAATAATTGTCCATCAACAATTTAAAAATCTCTGCACATGAGTGCATGTAATTTTATTTATTTATTTATTTATTTATTTATTTATTTATTTATTTATTTATTTATTACAAGGACGGTGCATATTAACATGACAAGTCAAAATATGCCAGAGTTAGCCAAATGGCTAGTTTTCATCTGCAGTCCTGGGCCAGATGTACAATAGGCAACCTAAAAATACAATGTAAATACAACAAATATAATTAAAACATAACAAACCAAAACAACTACACAAAAAAACAACAATAGAATAAAAAAATCAATGTAGACATATTTGCATGCTAAAAAGCCACATTTTAAAAGAAGAACGAAATTCATTATAACTATTTATAATGAACATGTGTAAGTGAGATTTTTGTTGAGTAGACATGCTTATATACGGTAATATGATATATCACGATAATGAACGTGCATGGTATTGTTATAATGGGCACTTTAAAATACCCCCAATAATTATTAATTATGAATTATTTAAGAATGTATTTTAAGAATAATTGTCCATCAACAATTTAAAATGTACCACACTGCGTGTGTTGCATCAAAGAGACATGCACACTCTGCAACCCCTGATACACAAGTGAGCATGCAGAAATGAATGGAGAAGACGTGCTGAATGAAAATTTACATTCACTCTCTGACAGCAGATGGTGCTTATGGAACAGCAGAAATGCCGTTACACTGGTAACCCTGTAAACAAAGCAGCTGCACTACTTTCCGTTTCTGAGTATTTAAATGTTTTAAACAGCCATTCAGGTTTTTGTATTCACAATGGTGTTTATCACAGCACCAAAAAGTTTGACTTAATAGGCCATTTATTTTCAAACTAAAACATTTTTACATTCTAATCTGAAGTCTGGACTACAACATGCCTTAATTGAAAATGTTTTGATTTATTATTATTCCATTACTTATCATTAGTCGGTTCATTAGTAAACATGAAGATATACAGTATTGGAGATATTAATGTGTTCTTTAAATACAACTTAAATATTTTGCTGGAATTTAGAATTTATTTTCTAATGAGTAGGTCAAATGGCAATGTTATTGGCTAACTGATGATGGTTTTTTGTTTGTTTGTTTGTTTGTTTTTTAATCACACTTTGCACTGTAGCTTTGTACCAGAACCGGTACATTCAGACCCCCTGGGTCTCATAGAGAGACAAGCTGAGAAACGCAACACTTTAACCCGGAGCAACAGTGTGGGAGGCCCACTGCAGAGTCTGGACGTGATCCAAAAACCCAATCATGGCATATCGACCACAAGCCTGCCCAACAGCCTACAAGAGGTGGCGGTGAGTGAGCATCTTTCTTAGTCTTTCAAGAATCATATTTATTGCTTACAGTTGTTTGATTAATTCTGTATTTTGTTGTTCAAGGACACTTTTGGTCAAAAGTGGCCCAACCCAAAACCGGTGTCTGTGCCTTATCTCAGTCCACTGGTCCTGCGCAAAGAGTTGGAGTCGCTGTTAGAGAATGAGGGGGATCAGGTATTCAACCATGACTTTACAACAACATTTTGATGGTTCAGTAAACATGTTCCCCATGGATGTTACAATTATACAATTTTTCTCTTTTCCATTTTAAGTCTGTGGCAAAAAGCCCCAGATCATAGCAAACTTACACTGTTGAACCCTCTGTATGTCTCTAGATGTGTTGTGTGTACCAACAAGACAGAAAGCATTAAAGTAAGTTTTCAAATAACAGCTTGTTGTCTTTCTTCCATTTCCATTATCACTCAGGTAATCTATACCCATAAGTTCCTCAGTCAGCACCCCATTATCTTCTGGAACCTGGTATGGTATTTCCGCCGTTTAGACTTGCCCAGCATTCTGCCTGGACTCATCCTCACCTCTGAACACTGCAACAATGGAGTACAGGTACTTGACATTCATTCACATTGAGGACTTACTGACTGCTTCAGAATGGTCTGTGGAATGCCTCACAATTCACAATGCAAATACAAAAATAAATTCTGTGCCCCTGCTTGTCTATGTCTATTTATTATTACGTTATATTGTTGTATGCCTGATGCACCAAATGATTTTGGAATAATATTTCGATAATAAACTGAAACAAATCATGAATCCACTACTTTTGACTAATCTTGCAGCACATGACTGGAGAACGGCTTCTAGTGTAATGATCAGTTAATGAATGTGCTAAATTAGTCATAAAAGACATTTAAGACATGGCAGTGAATAGTGAACAGCATCAAGCTTTAAAAAAAGATGCAAAAGTATCATGGTCAGATGTTACGTTTCATATATCTTATGTTTTCTGTGGGGTATACGATAGGGTTTGGTAAGAAATAACTGAAAATCCTGACCTTGACCATTGGTATTCATGAGGCTCTATTAGCACGGCAGTTCTCTCTGACTCAGCGAGAAAAAGCACACAAGTTGTGAGCATCCCAAAACACATCACTGTATCCCACAAGAGTGGCATAAAAAATATGGTTACACTGGTATGTTGACGACCACAAATTTTCCCTCTGCAGTTGGCGATCAGGGTAGCCATTAAAGGGGTCTTGTCCATAGGGTTCCTCCATTGCTAATAGGGTTCCTCCATTGCTAATAGGCTTGTAGTCCGCAGCCAGTGTGATGAGATTTGTCAGATGGGCTGCGAAGAGAGATTGGGAAATTTGTGGTCGTCAACATACCAGTTTGTTTAGATTAATTATCGAATGGCGAATTCCAAAATCACTTGGGTGTATCATGCATGCAGCAATATAAAGTAATGACAAATACGTTAGATATGGGGCAGTGGGCAAAATTAGTAGCCAGGCCACTTTTGTTTCGTTTTTTTTTTTTTTCATTTCCCCCACTCCTTCTGATGGCCATACCGAGTCATAAATTTAGCACAGTTATTAATATTAAAACTGATGGCACTTTGTGTGAAATGGGTCATCCTCTGTGTTAGCCTTTTAACTACTTCTCATCATCCACACAGTTATTCTACACAACATGCCACCCCCGTGCTAATGGAACAGCCTACAGTGCAAATTTTAAAGGGATAGTTCGCTTTGAAATTAATTTTTTGATATGTTTAGCTTACCTCAAGGGCATCCAAGATGTAGGTGTCTTTGTTTCCACAGCGTTTTCAATTTTGACATTTTTTGGTCAAACCGTTGTTGTCTGTCAGTCATATAATGCAGTTATGGAAGTCCACCGCAAAGCGCATGCACAGAGAAGTCAAAATTAAACATGATTTTAATGACTCGTGAATGTAAGTACACACTGATGGCCTAAGACACGAAACGAGCAGTTTGTGTGAGAAAACGAACAGTATTTATATAGTTTTTACCTCTTGTTAGCAGCCGTTGAACTGATCTGAATCAGATGTCCAACTGAACCAAACTGAACCGTCTCCAGACGTTACACTGGAAGTGATCTCTACGTCATGCATTGTTTACATGTAGATTTCGGAAGTTTTACCTTTCACTAAACATATTTAGATATACGGGAAATCGCAATGGAAGACGATTTCGATATATCTAAATATGTTTAGTGAAAGGTAAAACTTCCGAAATCTCCGTGTAAACAATGCGTGACGTAGACGCGTGAGAGATCACTTCCGGCATCTGATTCAGATCAGTTCGACGACTGCTAACAAGAGGTAAAAACTATATAAATACTGTTTGTTTTCTCACACAAACCGCTCGTTTCGTATCTTAGGCCTTCAGTGTGTACTTACATTCACGAGTCGTTAAATCATGTTTAATTTTGACTTCTCTGTGCATGCTCTTTGAGGTGGACCCCCTAAACCTGCATTATATGACTGACAGACAACACCGGTTTGACCGAAAAATGACAAAATTGAAAATACTGTGGAAACAAAGACACCTACATCTTGGATGCCCTTGAGGTAAGCTAAACATATCAAAAATTAATTTCAAAGTGAACTATCCCTTTAAGACAAGGGACAAAAAAATGAAATCGTTTGGATTTAGTTTATTCAAATGATAATTTCTTAAGTCACAATTTTTAAAAGGAAATTTTGAAAAGGAAACAAAATGGCAATTTTCCGTTGATGAAGTAACTGAAAAAAAGTCAAATGAATGCTTAGTTTAATTTTTTTTTTTTTGTTTACATTTGCACTGTATGGGCTAAAAACTGAATTGCAAAGCATTAGTTGGACCCAGAATGAGCCATCATATCTTTTGTCATTCAGCTCTTAATGAAAATATACCTCATATTTGTTAAGTCATTTTGTGTATTTCAACCCATAATTGCTTGTTTGATGAACTGATCTACATGATAAAGCTCCCATCTCTGTTTTTCTCCTGTAGCTGCCGCAGACATCTCTGTCTCAGGACAGTAAGCAGGTGTATGTGCAGCTGCTGTGGGACAATGTCAACTTACATCAGGAACCCACCGAGCCCCTCTATCAGCTCTGGAGGACCTTCTGTGAGTACAGCAGGGGTGCTTTGAGAAGATATATTTGTTCAGTATTAGCATTAACACATTAATTTTCATTGACTTGTTTTTTTTTTAGGATCAACATCATTTATGTGCACAGATAAATAATCGTAATAAATCTTGTAGAGAAAATTAATGAATGGATTGCCATTAAGCTACTTCATGTATGGCACTGAATGTGAGTGTCTTTGTTGTGCAGTGCAAAGAAAGGGAACTCTAAGCCCCACTGACCACCAGGAGACTCGAACTCTACTGAACAGCATTGTTCGCAGCATTCAGACGAACGATGTGTACGGCCCCATCAACATGCTCCTTAGGGAGATCAAGAAACACCCAGAAGTTAAACGCCAGAGGTTGGACCTGCATGCTATATTTTGTATTAATGGCTAAAATAGAGATGAAATTTTACATCGCTCAGACTGATAGGTCATTTACACACAATCTGCTAGGCTTAGCACAAGGCTGACTGTTTCTGCTGCCGGAGTTTGCTTGCTTAACATTTCAATAGTCTTATTCAGTGTTTCCTGTGAGCTGGTCCTGCATTGTGTTGATTTCCAGAGGCGTTTTACCTTTATAAGGGCAATTTATTGGACTTCCTTATTAAATGTATCTGCCAATGGGCTCGATTTTTTTTTTTTTTTTTTTTTTTTAAATGCTGTAAAAATAAATACAACATTTGCAAGAGCAAATTTAGTACTTATATGTATGCTTTTGATGTTTAGAATGAATTCAAATAATATAGTAAATGTCAAGAATATGAACCTGTGCTAACTAGCACTTATTAGGTTATCACATTGTTTATATAATTGAATTTATTACCCTTCCCATAAAATAAAAATGATAAAGGTTATTACTTAGCATAGGAGCATTAAGAGTGGTAGCGTAGTTTTATAATACATGCATTTTAAAACGCTATTTATTTCAACGCATACTTTATTTTTACTTTTTTAACACATCTATTCCCCTACACCAGTAGTTCCCAATAGGGGATTATCACGCTGACACGTAGTACTTCCACATTCAGTGATCTTTGCGCACTGCCACTTCCGTTGAATCACCGATCACTCTGGTGAACTGATGACAGACTACACTAGGTTTATTTATACGGCATCCCTGGTAAATTAGTCTGATTCAGTAAAGTGCCGGTGTCGTGCCGAAAAGTGATGGTCCGCCGAACATTAATGGCTGGCTGCGGGATTGCGCGCAGCGTGTTAAAGATGTATCGCCCATTCTCTTTACGAATGCAGTTGCTTTTATGTGGATCAAACAGACATAACGTCCAAATAAACATCACTCACCCAGTACGTTTTACCTATTAAAAATACCTGTAAAGGGCCAATCCAACCATTATAATGCATGAATTTCACCTGCCAAAAAGTGATTAAAGCCTCTACTTATTAATTAAAAGGTTATTTCTGCCCTGAAATTAGTTGATAATATTCATGAGGGTTAAATCTGACTGATTATAACTCACCTACTACTTTTTACTTATTAAATTCCTGTAAAGGGCCAATACAACCATTATAATGCAGTAAGTTACTATTTCACCTGCCAAAAAGTGATTGAAGCCTCTACATATTGATTGAAAGGTTTTTTCTGCCCTGAAATTAGTCGATTATATTCATGAGGATTAAATCTGACTGATTATAACTCACCTACTACTTTTTACCTATTAAAATACCTGTGAAGGGCCAATACAACCACTATAATGCAGTATTTCACCTGAACAAACAAATGCGCTACCTTGTTTTATTTTAAAGTTTGGACTTTCATCCCGGCGAACCGCTTTAATCCACTTCTATACTCAATTCAGTCGGGAATCCATGAAAACTTAAGTAGGGTTGGCATTGTTGGTTAGATTTACAAAGTGAAACAGAGCAGTGACATCTAGCCTTCGTTTCGGCCATGCGCACAACCGGCACATCCGGGAACTTAACTGTCAGAACTTCCATCAGTCTGTTGTAACAGTAGTCAAAGAACGGTAGTTTAACGCATTTCTATGATAATCACTCTTCTGCAACCACAATAACAGCAGTAGTTTGCAAAGTTGATCTAGTCCACCAAGACCAAATATATTAACATTGTCATATCCAATAACATTCTAAAACTATCCCAAGAGTTTTCACCGCTGAATATGCAGCTTAATAAGAATCCTGTTGTTTGTGATCTACAAGGTCTAACTAATTTGCAATAATTTTGTTATATAGTAGTGTATGAGGACCTTGTGTTCTAATTAACTCTTCTCTTTATGTCCAGGAGTATCTATAGGGAAATCTTGTTTCTGTCACTTGTTGCCTTAGGAAAGGAGAACATTGATGTTGGTAAGTAAATTCTGGTCTTTAATTTCACATAAAAGTGATTTCATTACAGTCATTAAATTAATTTAAGTGCTTATTAATCTCTCAAAACATGCCAAAAGAAAGATAAAAGTTGTATTTACATAAAGAATATGAAATATATGTTTAGGACCATTAAGATGCATTGAGATGCAATATTTTGCATTGAAACGGAATTTGTTTTTTAGACTGCAAATAAATTTCATTCTCATTAATGTAATGTGAAAACAATTAGAAATTAATAAAATATTTTTTTTTATAAAGTACATTAAGTATTCATATCTCGTTATTATTAGTTACTGGATTAAATTAGTCATTTTTACTGTTAATTTTTCATTTTTACTGATTATGTTTTAAAATTCAAGATTATTTCCATTACTGAAAATAAGATTGATTTCTGCATTAGATTGAGAATATTTGGGGAAATTGTGCTTAATTGTCAAAAAGCTGTCACATTAAAAAAGAAAAAATCTTAATGTTTTTCAAATCTTCTGTCAAATAGAATTTCCTATAGAACTCATATCCTTATTCGATGAGATTCACGTCTTAACTATCTTTTTTCAACTTTGTTTTTCCCTCACAGAAGCCTTCAATCGTGAATACCGTCTTGCATACAATGAGCTCAGCCCAGAACAGCTTAAAGTCCTATCCCCCATTGACAGACCACCTAGCAACGGTGTGCAGTGGTGCCTCAAGTGCTTCGGAGCCCCGTTCATCTGATCTGCTCCTCCAACCCACGGTGACTGTAAAAGCCCTAAGTCAGGGACAGGATTGTACAGTAATTTCCTTCATTTGCACCATCACCTGAAGTGGTACTTTTTCATCATCTACCAGAATAAAAACAAATTTGGCTTCTTTGCTTTGAAATTCCTGATAGTGGCGTGGCACTAGCCGCACAGCGAGAAGACACTGCATTTTACTGTCGATCTTCAGATGTTGAACTGCCTTGTGTGTGAGCCCTTTTCAAAACGCAGTGGAAGTAAATGAAAGACTGAACAATTTTCTTACTGCAAGATGTCTCTCTACACTGCCTTTGACTCTAGCTTCTCTCTTCAGCCGACCTGTGGAAGGATTCTGAGGATATGGGGAGAGCATTCTGGAGAGGTGTCAGGGACAATGGTCTTATTTGATGTGCACTTTCAGAGATAGTTGCTTTATCGTTCTCTTTTGTCGCCATGTGTACTTTTTATATATATATATGTATTTCTATATTGGGATATTTGAACTCTCTTGCCTTTCTCAAAGTGAGTGATCTTTGGTTAGATTTCTGTGGAGTCTTAAACACAGAGCCCTTTGACGTTAATGTAGACTTTCAGTGTTCAAGGTGAGAGGTTTTTTTGTGTGCGTGAGAGTGTGTATGTGCATGTTCATTAGATAGACCACTCCTTAAAGTGGTGTAATGTGAAAGAGGACAATCAGATGAATTCCATAACATTCCAGAAAGCATCTCTAATGTCTTAAACAGAGGCTAGAATCAATATGAATGATGGAAAAGTTATAAACTTGATTTATTTCGTAGAAATACGTACTTTAGACATAAATGTAGGATAATGATCGATTGTGGAAAATACCGTGAAATACATCTGGAATGGAGGAGATGATTTATGAAGTAACTCTTTATTAATGCATTTACACACACATACACATGGTTTGTTTAATACACATGCTTTGATTAAAAGACATATATTTCCATCATCTGTATTAAGAAATTAAGACTCTTTAACACAGAATAGAAAATGTCCATAGCAAACAACAAGAATAAATATCAAAATATTTTTTAAACTTTCTTTTTTTAATCTGCTAGATGACTTTAGTTATGGCAAATGAGTGTACATTTAATTTTATTGAAACTCTTTTTTTTCTGGTCCCAATGTACAAGCGAATCCAAAGGATGTAAAAATCATCAAGTCACTGCCATTAACAAATTATTCAGTGAAATTGAAATAGTTATTGTGCCTTGTTGTCAAGTCAAAGTAGGACTTGTAGATTTGTACAAATTTAAGATTAATTTACTACTAATAAATTAACATGAGCAAATGGTCTGCCTTTATCATTTTAATTTATATACTGACTCTTCTTTTATTGAATATGTATGTATTTTTTAAGTGTAAATGAAACATCATCCCAATGTTTGTGGAACAAGCCAGGTGCAAAAGAAGTGTGTTAAATTACTATTGTCTTATCATTGTCAATGAATGTTATTGTATTTGATGCATCACGGGACTCTTTTTGGCTTCATCACTATTTTCCCAAATTACAAAACCTATAGAACAACAGAGCATACACATAATAGTAACCCCTAATATATACTTATATACAGTGAGGAAAATAAGTATTTGAACACCCTGCTATTTTGCAAGTTCTCCCACTTAGATATCATGGAGGGGTCTGAAATGTCCACTGTGAGACACATAATCCAACCAAAGAGCTGTCCAAGACACTAGAGACAAAATTGTATACCTCCACAAGGCTGGAAAGGGCTACAGGTAAATTGCCAAGCAACTTAGTGAAAAAAGGTCCACTGTTGGAGCAATCATTAGAAAATGGAAGAAGCTAAACATGACTGTCAGTCTCCCTCGGACTGGGGCTCCATGCGAGATCTCACCTCGTGGGGTCTCAATGATCCTAAGAAAGGTGAGAAATTAGCCCAGAACTACACGGGGGGAGCTGGTCAATGACCTGAAAAGAGCTGGGACCACCGTTTCCAAGGTTACTGTTGGTAATACACTAAGACGTCATGGTTTGAAATCATGCATGGCACGGAAGGTTCCTCTGCTTAAACCAGCACATGTCAAGGCCCGTCTTAAGTTTGCCAATGACCATTTGGATGATCGAGAAAGTCATGTGGTCAGATGAGACCAAAATATGTAGGGGGTAGGGAGTAGAGCACTATATAGTGAGCTCACCATCACCATCCGTCTTTTTTACGTTCAGGGCTTGGGTTAGTGACCATCGGTTGTACACTACTTTTCAAAATGCATTCTGGGATACATTGAGTGGACTATATAGGGTATAACAATCATCACTATATGGACAGCACTACAAAATGGCGAGCTCACTATATAGCCCACTATATAGTGAGTAGTGGGAGATTTCGGACACAGCTGTTGTCTTTTAACTTCCGGTCTGTATTTTCACAGCAATCTTGCATAGGTTTGAATGAACTGCTTGTAAAAAACGGTCGACATCTGTTAAGACATCTGCTTTACAATGCTTATGATAAACATTACAATGCTCATGATAACTTTTGTTAACTCTACAATAAGTAAATCCACTTCACCAGCTAATTACTCCTCGAATGCGATACCATAGAGGTACAGAGCGACCGCAAAAACGGAAGTTCAAAGACAATATTCTAAAGATCTGCGCCCAGGTTTCTCTGGTGCATAAGGTCTATAGACTGAACCTACTGTACAACCAGAGCCCGTCAATTAGACATTCTCTGGTACATCATAGACCTTCAGTCCACCTCTGAGAGTTATAGCAAGTTGCCCGGTCCAATATGGCGGTGACATCGAACGACGTTGATCCTGTGTAGAATGCGGAGTCACAGACACACCTTCGAACGGGCAAAGAAGTGAAAAAAAGCCAATAGAACGTTCCATTGCAACACCAGCACCCAGCAGCCCTATGCATCCGCCATTTTGGGGTGAAAGCGACTCGGCAGTCACATATATACATATAAGTGCAGAGGTCATTTTTAGGTTGAGATAATTATGTGATTATTTTTACTCACAAAAGTTAACGTTATAGCAGTTAAAAAGAAGTTGCTATTTAACCAGGCTTTTCCCCCCACATAAAACTTGAGACAGGGAAGTTCAAGGATTTAATTAATTAATTGTATCATTACTCTCCACATTAATTGTGACAGGTAAGAATAAAGTGATATCAGTTCATAAAGTTATAACGTTAGACCATTTCCAGCAGGAGGTACATGTTACAAAAATAAGTTATCAATTAAATGAAATAAATAAAAAAATAAAATAAATAAATGTAATTGTACTCAAATGTAAATGTTGGACAGCAATAGAACAGCTTTACAGTAAACTACTTTTTTTTTTTTTTTTTTTTGCAGTATTATCTTATATTAATGACCGTTAAAGCAAGACTATGTCAAACAAAAAACAAAACAAAAAACAGCCACTTTCCAAAGTGGCAATTATAGGATAACGGACACAAAAATGCATCATTCATGTTCTATAAGATCATCATGTTTGTAGCATGATCCAGGGGATTAATACATATTTCAGGCCTAGTGGAGTTGGTAACTAATAATAGTAGTAAAGTTGCATAAAATGGTAAAACTCACTAATGCAACAAAAAAACTACCTAAAAAAACTGTTATTTGTGCCGTTGTCCAGTGGCTCCAGTTGGAATTTTCACCCCAAAATTGCAGCCGCGCTACCGAAGTGGCACCTATGAGCGCCACCTAGTGGCTGATCACAAAAAAGCACCAGAGTTTCGCCTCTGGCATAGACAAAGTGGAGGGGCTCCCCTGTTTCAAGATGGCGGCTCTATTGACGCATTCGTTCCAATGAACTGCCGTAGCCAAGGTGACGTCTAGTGTATATTTCTATGGTTCTTCGGGCGAGAACTTATCGGGCCCATAGAAACGGTCGCTAATGAGATACGTGATAGAAAAAGATACTTGATTTTTGATGCAAGATGCAATTTTTTTTATTTAATTGTTTAAGGACTCAAGTGTTATTTATGAATGTACGGTATCCCCCTATTGTTGACTCAAAAAAAAAAATAGATAAAGGGCTAGGCACTTATTATTGTATTGTACTCTTTATGTGGTTTATTATATTTTTAATTGAATATTTATAATTGTATTATTATTGTTTGTAGCATTAATATATTATTAATTATAATAATAAAAAAAAATGTCGCTAAAGAGGCGTCTTTAACACACCCCTTGACGTAATGATCACGTCAGTACTTCCGGGTTCCCTTTTGTTGTCGGGCGAAGCAAGATCTACAAGATATACAGTTTTCTTCTTTTTTAATTAAGCCTATTTGTTTAACATAGTGTCGGGATGAATCGTATCTTCGGACGAGGGAAACCAAAAGGACCACCACCGAACCTCACGGACTGTATATCAGGTGTATGTGTTTGTTCTGTTTAACTTTTGAGACTAGGAAACAAAAGAACTTTGTTTGTCCTGAACGCTGAAATGGCTTCATTTTTGCTTAAATATTTCACTGAATTGTATTTATTCATAGTATTATGCCTGTACATTTAAATATGTTATTTGTTTTGAGTGATTGAAATATGTTTTGCTGTGTCATGTTGTAAAACAGACGCTGTCCATAATAGGTAAACATCACATGATCCATTTCTGATGTTGTTTTTACAGTTGTTGACATGGTTGGTGTTTTGAAATACACAACATATGTACTGAAAGTTGTGGTGGCAAAAGTCTTGTGTAGGTGTGTGTTTGTGTTTGTGTGTGTGTGTGTGTGTTTGTGTGTGTGTGTGTGTGTGTGAGAGAGAACCAGTCCTGTTGGTTTCTGACCTATCACTGGATGCCATGTTATTCTACATTTAATATTATGGCTGGTATCCTCTAATTTTCTGAGTTAATTATACATGTATGTTATATACTATATAATGTCTTTCTTTGGCTTGCTAAATTCTAGGTCGACTCGCGGGCAGAGTCCATTGACAAGAAGATAGCCAGACTTGATGCTGAACTGATGAAATACAAAGATCAGATGAAGAAAATGAAGGATGGCCCATCAAAGGTAAAATTCGACTTAGACTTTACCCAAGTGGAATTATAGATTTCTGTTTAGATAGAATAAAATTAAGTGAACAATTCCTTTACTGTTTCATTTACTATAAAATAACAGCATTTAATCTCCATATAACTTAAGATCAAGTATTTTAAATCCATATGATTTTGTTGCTATATATATATACTGTATATATATATATATATATATATATATATATATGTGTGTGCACTTAGTGTGAGGAACAGATTGAAATTTCAGATGTTATTTGCTAAAAATCATTAATTTTTCTATAGCTCAAGTTCCATTCATACTTGCACATATTCAAGCCAGGTGTCACAATTTTCTGAGACACAAGCACCAATGGTGTTTGGCATTGTTCAGACCTGGTGAGATGTTTTTATATGCTAGTTTTAAATATCTGCAAATGTCTGATGTCAATTATCTTACTTAAGAAATATTTTTCTACTTAAAAAAACAACCAAAAATCAATGTTCAGCCATATGTGTTGTCAACAAAGCGACACACAGCACTCAGTGTATGAAGATCTGCCCTGACAGTGCACGCAGGACATTGAAAGAAATCATGTAGTCTATTTCTCTGCTTCTTTTCTAGAACATGGTGAAACAGAAAGCCATGCGAGTCCTCAAACAGAAGAGAATGTAAGTGCCCTTGTATTAATCCTGTTGTCATCCACTTAAATAATTATTAAGTTATTTGTTTTCAAACATTTCTTTGCAGTTAAACATTTTTACTTATTAATCAGGACTAAAACATGCCCTAAATTTTGATTGAAAATATTCCTTATTATTGTTAAGTAGCACTTTACAATAAGGTTCCATTTGTTAACCATTAGTTAACATGAACAATGAAAAATACTTCTAATATTAACTTGAGGTAAAGTTAATTTCAACATTTACTAATACATTATTAAAACCAAAAGTTATTAATTTAATGTTGTTTAGGTCTGGACCTGAGATAAAATTAATTAAGAATGGACAGTTGTATTTTTACGTATTAACTAAAGAATAACAACTATTGTATCAAATGTATTGCTTATTCTTAGTTAATGCATTAACAAATGTTAACTAACAGGACCTCTTTGTAAAGTGTTAAATATTGTTCTTTACAGTTCTTTTGCAATTTAATCTGTTTGAAACATTTGTTTACTTTATACATGTTTTAAAGGGGTGGTTTACTGCTTTTTTTCATTGCATGATTTTGTTTATGGGGTGCAATATAACATGTATTTGTGTGGGTTTTTTTTTTTAAAAAGCCTTATTTTTCATAAATTTCACCTTTACTGTAAGCCTCTTTCTCCTCTGTCATTTGAACGACTGGTTCACATCGTGATTCTATGAAACCACTCCCTGAAACCACCTGGTAAATATACAAATTCAGGTCCAAAATGTTTGTACGCATTTGTCGTAGATAGCTGATTCGAACTAGTGATGTCCTACGGTGACATCCATCTTTGTAATGTAGGCTACAAAATCTGCTTCAAAATCCCAGCGTTGTCATCATCGTGTAAAGCCCGCCCCAACGTTTCTGATTGGTGCCGCGATTTCGACGGATTGGAAATGGGCTTGAATGAGCTCTTTGCCAGACTAACTTTCAGAGCAAATCTAAATTTGCCAGAAGTTGTCTGGGTTTTCCCATGCTATGATTTAATACTAGTTTTCAAGATTTTAAATGGTTTTGCTCTAAATGGATTTCAAGGATTATATATCAAATAACAGGACTGTACACTAGAGCTGGTAAAACAGTTGATTGTAATATACCATTGAGGAAAAGGTACCTTTGGCTAGTTATCTTTTGTTTTTAGAGGAACACATGATTCTAATAGACTTCCAACAGAACTACTGTCATGGTCAGAATTAATGTCAACCCTGGTAAATATAATCAAAACTGGATGTAAAAAATAAATCTGCATTGTTTATCCTTTTGATCTTTCATTGAAAAAATGGCAAAACTCTAACCTTTCATTGAAGTAAAAGAATTGAAAGTGTGGGGGGGGGGGGGGAATCACATTATAAAATAAATGTTTTTCTCCAAAATACATTCGCCACAATTATTGGGACCCTTTTATTAAATACGTTTTGCAATCTCCTTTGCCAAGATTCCAGCTCTGAGTCTTTTCCTATAATGCCTGATAAGTTTGGAGAACGCCTGACAAGAGATCAGAGACCATTGCTCCATACAGACTCTCCAGATCCTTCAGATTCCCAGATCCATATTGGTGCTTCATTTCTTCAGTTCACTCCACTCAGGACACTAGGACGATCATGGCTGAAGCTTCATTTTGTGCTCCGTAACTAATTTTTGTGTTGATTTTGATGTTTGTTTTGGATCATTGTCATGTTGGAAGATCCAACCACAGCCCATTATAAGATTTCTAGCAGAAGGCGTCAGGTTTTGAATTTTTATCTGTAGATATTTGATAGAATCCACAATGCCATGTATCTGAACGAGAAGTCCAGGACCTCCAGCAGAAAAAATATGCCCACAACATTAAAGATCCAACGGTATATTAAATTGTACACATGGGGTACTTTTTATCCTTGTGTGCACCAAACCCATCTAGTGTGTTTGCTGCCAAAAAGCTATTTTTTAAGTTTCATCTGACCACAGAAGCCTGTGCCGTTTGAAGATCCAGTCATGTCTGACACCTGAATTTGCTGGAGTTTGTTCTTAGATGAGCGAGGAGGATTTTTCTTGAAACCTTCCCAAACATGTGGTGATGTTGATTTTTTATTTTTTTGGCTTCCTGACCCTTAAGAAATCCCTCAAGTAATCTCTGCAATTCTCCATCTGTGATCCTTGAAGAGTCTTTGGCCACTCAAACTTTCATCCTCAACGTCTATTAAGACAATATAGACACACATCCTCTTTCTGGCAGATTCGTAACATCTGTAGTTGTTTGGAATTTCTTAATTATTGTCCTGATGTTCGAAATGGGGATTTTCAATTCTTTAGCTGTTTTCTTACAGCCACTTTCTATTTTGTGATGGTCAACAATCTTTTGCTGCACATCAGAACTATATTCTTTGGTTTTACTCATGGATGATTAAGGAGATTTGGCCTTTGTTTCCTCATATTTAAACTCTTGTGAAACAAGAAGTCATGGCTGGACAATTTCATGTTAGTCACCCTGTTGTGCTAAAAAGGTCAATTTTAATGGGAATATCCTTCAGAGATATTTTACTCGTAAAATATTCTAGGGGTACAAATAATTGTGGCCAACGTGTTTTGGAGAAAATTTTTTTATTTCATAATGTGATTTGTGATGTGATTTTGAATGAAAGATCAAAAGGATAAACAATGCAGATTTGTTTTTTTTTTACAGCCAGTTTTGATCATATTTTATTTGATCATATTTCTGACCATGACTGTAAAACATATTACAGATCATTGTGGTAGAACAGGGGAAACTTATGAAAGTGATTAACTCAGAAAATTCATTTCAGAAGGGTTGCCGACCCCTGCTCTAGAAAGTTGAAATTGTGGTTACTGTTGAATCAAAGATAAGCATTTGTAGAGATTCTGTTCTGGTAGTTTTGAATTTGTGTGTTAAATTTAGTTTGTTTGTTTTAAACAAACTAAACCAGATACATCCAGATAAATGTAGGTGTCGTCAGCATAAAGGTGATTAAAATATATCCCAAAGGAAGGATATAAAGACTAAATAGTACACTGCCGAGAATTGAGCCCTGGTGAACACCAGAATTCCAGAGGAGAAATGTCCAAGGTGGACCACATAATCTCCTATTAAGTATGACGGAAACCACTGCAACACCGGACCCATTTTCGCTTCCCACAAAGCTTACCCAAAAATTTTCGCGACCACTACCTTTTCGAACTTTGATATGGTTGGAGTCGATTTTATTATGAGTATAGTTAAGTCCATGAACTCAACTACCAGTATTTTAGATCTGGCACCCTGTTTAGTTATTATGAACTGCCTTGCATCAATCTCCCCTCATGTGACTTTTATTGTGAATTTATCATTGAGTTCTGGAACTAATTCCAGAATTAAAAACAGCTGCCATTACGATTCGTTAAATAGGACTGAATGCGTCCCTATGAAGCCTGGCTGTGATGTTTTTGATTTGTCTAATTACAGGCCAATTTCTAACCTTTTGTGTGTTGTGGCTTTTCAGTTAAGTCATCACCTATCACTGAATAGTCTTTTTGAACCTTTTCAATCTGAGTTCAGAAAGGGCCATAGTACTGAGTCAACTCTAGTGGGGGTTGTAAATAATTTACTTATTGTGGCAGATTCAGGTGCATGCCGTATTTTGGTTTTATTAGACCTCAGTGCTGCTTTTGATACTATATGTCACTCTCTTCTGCTAGATAGGCTGGAAAATTGGCTGGGTGTTTCTGGAGCAGTATTTAGTTGCCTCAGTGCTGGGTCCAATTTTATTTAACATTCACATGCTTCCACTTGGGCAGATCATCAGTAAACATGGTCTTTGGTATCACTGCTACGCAGATGATACACAGATTTTGCTCTAGCATTGCGTAGTTGTCTAGCAGAGATCAGTTTATGGATGCAGAATAACTTCCTGAAGCTGAACGGCTCCATAACTGATTTGATCCAGATTGGGACAGTGGCGGCTACTCGTAAAGCTGAGCAGATTAGTCTGATTGTTGACTCCAGTTTGGTAACTCCAATTTTACAGGTGAGGAATCTTGGTGTGATTTTTGATCCAGAGGTAACATTTGAAGCACATATAAAAAAAAACATCTCTAAAACGTCCTTTTACTACCTGAGAAACGTTGCTCGACTTAGACCTTTTCTTTCTTTTGCAGACACAGAGAGGCTTATACATGCCTTTATTACAACTAGGTTAGATTATTGTAATGCCTTGTTCTCTGGCCTTCCAGCTAAATCTCTGAGCAGGCTACTCGTACTTCTCCTCGTGAACACATCACACTGGTGCTTTCACAGTTGCACTGGCTTCCCATAAATGTGAGATGATTGATTTCAAAACTCTTATACTAACATACAAGGGGCTACATGCGACTGCACCAGAGTACTTTTGTGATCTGATTAGCCCTTATACTCCATCACGTTCTCTCCGTTCTTCTAATTCTCTTTTACTTCATCAGCCTTCACGTAAGCTGATTTAGACGCATTTATTTAAGGCTGTTTTTCTCTTATTGTTGCATTGCCATTGTTGTTTTTATTTATTTTAATATAGCGCTTTGGGTTTAAGAAAAAATAAATTTAAAAAAATGATTAAAGGAAACCTAATTGGTCTGTATCATGATTATGTATCCAAAAATAGGGATGTGACGTAACGTTGAGGAAATTTTCACACCAGTTAAGGTTCCACCTGGTTCCTACTATTATCACCTTTGGGGGGGGACGCTGGAGTTTTCCCCCCTTTTCCACCTTGCTTTAAAGGCTTTGTTCAAACTGTCTGTCCAAATCCAATTTTTGTTCATATCTGATTGAAATCCGATCAGATTAAGCATGTGTGTGAACGGCAAAACAATCACATGAAATGGAAATCCGTTTCAATCTGACTGCTATGAATGTTAGTTATGGTGGATTTGAAACTTAGACACTGAGGGAAATTGTTGTATTTCCAGGTATGAAGGGCAGAGAGATCAGTTGGCGCAGCAGTCATTTAACATGGAACAAGCAAACTACACCATCCAGACACTAAAGGACACCAAGACCACTGTAAGAATGCATTCATAAGAATAAAATTAAAACATAAAAAATTAACAACTTCTTTCCTTTTATGTTTTTCAACATTAGCAAATGCTGCAAGCCTACCTTTTTGTATTTATGCATGATTTTTATTTATTTTTTAACAGGTGGATGCAATGAAAGTTGGTGCCAAAGAAATGAAAAAAGCATACAAGAATATTAAAATTGATCAGATAGAGGTAAGAGTCCTTTTGTCCCTTCACTAAAATAGTAAAATAGTAATTTAATGCACGTATAAAAAAAAGTTTTGCTGTTCATGCTGCAGGATCTGCAAGACCAGATGGAGGACATGATGGAAGATGCAAGTGAAATACAAGAAGCTCTTAGTCGCAGCTACGGGACACCAGACATCGATGAAGATGACCTGGAGGCAGGTTAGTTAAAACAGGCATTGAGGTAGTTTGTTCATTTAGCATGTTCAAACATTAAAACATTAAATGTAATGATTTTTGGTCTCTTTCTAATAAATATATATTTACTTTTTTCACTATAAAACATAATAATGTTGGTTTTACATCTGTGAGTATTTGTTTGTACCATAAGAGCTGGATGCACTTGGTGACGAACTCCTTATGGACGATGACAATTCCTATCTGGACGAGGCTTCTTCTGCTCCATCTATACCAGAGGGAGTGCCAGGAGACAGAACCGCTAACCGGGTATACATGCTTTTAAAGAGCCACACTAAAACACCTTGTGTTTTCTGGAATAGGTCACATTTTTTATCATCTGAAACATGCTGTGAAATATTCTTACCATTTCAGTAATAAACAAAAGGTACACAATTGATAAATACACTGGAAAAGATTGTTTGAAATGGCAACACATTAGTATTTCATTCTAAACACTGCATTTTTATTTACCTGTTATTTTGCTTATGTGTAACAGTGGATGTCTCCACAATGAAGAAATTATTTTTAATTGATTTGTGTATTCTGCTGTTTGCACACAGGATGGAGTACTGGTGGACGAGTTTGGCCTACCTCAGATTCCAGCTACATAATGGAACAAAGTTGCACAATTCTAAACTCTCAAATGACTTGGACAAATATCTAGACACATCATCTGGATCTACTCAAGATTATAACCTTTTAATGCTCCGTAAAGAATCAATCCATGATAGCTTTCACCATTAATCATTGGGGTTATTTTTTTTTTAATGTATGTGGTATTTTCTTCTGTGTAGATTCTATTGCTATGATTTATTTTCTAAAGGAGTTGATCAGTTCATACTTTGTACGGCAATACACTTTCTTATACAAAGCAAATATAAAGAAATTATTATATGGCAACGTTTGAGAGTTGAATGTGCAGTCTGTTGTTTTGTGCACTTCTGCAATGCCAGTGGTTCAACACTGGTGACGAATCAAAATCATGCCAGCATGAGAATAGAGAAAATAGAAATGGGAACTGACTCAGGAAAGAATATGCCCATTTCATTTAGTGAGAAACAATAATACCGTAGACAAAACTCCTTTTATTATGGGAATTAACATAGAATCAAACATAAAGAACTAAAAGAAAAAATCAGTATACAAAAGTAAACATTTATATACCTAATAAATCTACTGCTTTTCGAAATAGGAATTCAATATGCATTTAGTGATCCAGGTGTCACCAGCTGAGTCTGTAGCTGTTAGGAAAGATCTTCTTGTGCAGATATTCCACAACCTCTTTATTCTTGAGTTTTTCAAACTCATAGTATGGAACCTAGAGACCATTGAAGAAAAAAAAAGACCATTTTAGGACAAAACAAAACTCCAAACTAGTGCAAGTTAAGCCCAAGTAAGAATATACGATTAGGATTTAGTTATCTCAAAAACAAAAATATATTTTCCTCGCCCTTTGGTGTTATACATTTTTAAGACTTCAGAAGGCTTGGATTAAACCACTGGAGTTGAATGGATTGCTTTTACACTACCCTTAATATCCTTGTTCAGAGCTTGAAACTTTTGCATCCAATCGAATGTAAAAAAAAAAAAAAAAAGAGAGAGACATTTAAAATAAAATAAAATATGGGTTGGACAATGAAACAAACACTGTTCTGTTATAGTGTTGGAGGTTTCACTCATATGCGTGGCCTGGTGGCTGAACTTCACTGATTTTACATACCATTAGTAAGAGCAGAGGTAGAGGTTTGAATTAGCAGAGCAAAAGCACAGCTGTACGTAAAATATTGCCATCCACAACATAATGGACAGAGTTCAAAAGAAAAATTGTTGGTGCGCATCTTGCTGGCTCATCTGTGACCTTGGGTCCATTCTTCATACCTCGCTTAATACATCAGAGATGATTTGACAGATACCATATCTTCTAATCGTAAAAACTGATCTCTTGCTACTTTGGTTCTTCAAACGAATTTGCGGATTTGATGAAAATATCTGGATTAAGTTGTCTGAGATTACATGAAATTGAGATCTGATATTCATGTGATCATTGGGAAAGGGACAACAGCAAATGTAATGGCTTTATTTTAAAAAAGCACATCACACACCTGACAAAAAACTTTCTGGAATTTCATAAGATTGCAGCCAAGTGACCGATACGAAATTAAAGTTAAGAGAAATGAAATGTGTACGGTTTGTTACATTATTTCACAATTTCTAGTATTTGTACAGGCTTTAACATTTGTCTTTCAATGTTCTAATGAGCAATTATTTAAATTTGACCTGTGAAGCAGATTTTTTATGTGATAGCATTAAAATAAAGTTTCTTAAAGGTCCCCCGACATGAAATTTTCACTTTCTGAGGTTTTTTACCATTAATATGAGATCCCCTAGCCTGTATGTGGTCCCCCGGTGGCTAGAAATTTCAATCGGTGTAAACCGAGCTTTGGCTATCTCTCTCTGCCTTTGAGAAAATGAAAGCTCATTCGAGCTGATCTTGAATCTCCTCCCTATGACGTCATACGGAGGATAGGTTACCTCCTCTTTCTCTGCTTTGCCCGCCCATGAAAAAATGAGCTAGGAAGTACGAACAAGCGCAATTTGAGTTTTTCCTCGAGAGTGTTCAAATGAACACAAAAGTATTTTTTAGTTCCTTCATCCGAGTCTCTGAAGAAACAATGGGTTAATTTTATTTTCTCTGGAAATGCGCCGACACAACTTCCCAAAGTTTCGTAAGGTCAAACTTGGGCCAATACTGAGCTGGCCTCGATGAAAGTCTGAAAATAAATCGATCGAGCTACCCAGCAACAATTTCTGATGTGTAAGAAAGCCTCAAATTCAAGTTCAGACAGGTAATCTTTCTCTCAAAATTATTCAATACTATTTATGCATCAGTAAGTCAAGCCAGTGACTAAAATGGCAACGTCACGTTGTTTCTTTTAGTACGATGAAAATAATCTTATTTAAAATGTAATCAAATTATACAGAAAGCGACCAAAGAACAATCTTTCCACACAGCGCGAGTTTATCTGGACAACTCGTTATGAAATTAATGACGCATGTTACACTGCACAACGAGACTCTTACTGTACGTGGATCATCGTGTTTGCATTGGTGAAAGCATTAGAGAAAGTGCAGAAACTGCGTTACAATGATAAGATCTTCATTCTCGCGATCAACAGACTGTCATCTGCTTGCTCAATGCTCATCATGGCAACATTTTATGTGATGGGAATTGATCTAAATACTTTAAAAACTTCTCACGATTCGTTAATCTTGATAGCTGTAATAGTAAAAACGTATAATAGCTGTAGTAAAAGTATTTGAGAGAGTTTCACATGTAGTACATACATTTCAAATGCAAGCATGTCAGCCAATCACAGCAGTTGGTGGTTACACTATATCCCACAGCGGACCCGCCCCTTCAAACAGAGCTTTCAAACCAGAGGCTAAAATCAGGCAAGGGAAAATGCCTTTTATTTCTAAATTATGACTATTTTTATCAAAAAAAAAAAACACTAACATTATAAGGACAACCCAGGAAAAAATAATCAAATAACCCCATGTCAGGGGACCTTTAAGGGTCAAGAACATTTGCCTTCACTGGGAGCAGCAGCAGTCCAGGTGTTAAGCACGGGGAGGATCAGTGATGGTTTGGGCTTCAATATCATATCACGGCATTCCCCACTGGGCTTGATGAGCTTGACTGTCACTGCTATGGACTACCATACCCTTCTGGAGGACCATGCACACCTAATGGCTCAAACATTGTACCCTGAACCAGGTGCCGTGTATCAGCATGACAATGCTCCAATACACACAGCAAGACTTGTGACAGAATGGTTTGATGAACATTACAGTGAAGTTGAACATCTCTCATAGCCTGCAAAGTCAACAGATCTAAAGATTTTTCAGCCACTTTGGGTTATTTTGCAGGAGCAAGTCAGAAAACGTTTTCCTCCACCAGCATCACTTGTATCCGTCACTGCCAAGATGAACTGATGCTGTATTGGCCGCAAAAGGAGGTCCTACACCATACTGATCAATTATTTTGGTCTACTCTAAAACCAGGTGTTTCTATTGCATTGTCAAACCACAGTATATTTGTAAGTTTACATACACTTTGCACAATCTGAAAAAATGTAGATAGTTGTTCATGAGACCATTTTTTGGTTTCTTCTGCATACTAGAACACTATTTTTTAGTGGCTGTAGTTTCACACAGAGTATAATTCATACACAGCTATTACAAAGGGTGATGGGTGAATCATTCACTGATGCTCAAGAAGAGTAAAGTGTCCTCATTTTGTCTTCTGGGAAATTGTTCTGAGATTATATGAAGAGTTCAGATGCAAAAGCCTCTAAGTGCCATTTGAAATTTTCTTCTAAAATGATCATTTTTATCAAGCTTGTATATTTAAGTTCAGTAATTTCACTTAAATGGCAATGAAGATTACCTATTAATTGTCATTTAAGTGAAATTACTGAACTTAAATGCACAAGCTTGTTAAAAATGGTCATTCTAGAACAAAATTTCAAATGGCACTTAGAGGCTTTTGCATCTGAACTCTTCATATGTAGCTTCTGAAAGGCATTGCTAAATTAAAATAAAAAGTTCAAATAAATTAGGTAAAAAAATAAATAAAAACATCAAAAAAGTATGCATCAATGATTGATGTGCCCTTTTGTAATTGTCCTAATCATTAAAATATAGATCTAAAAATCATATAGTCTCAGCTGGAAAGGTTCAAATGTGCAGAAGATCCTGGAAAACCAAAGAATGCGCAAGATTATCCGGATAACGAAAATATGTCTCTAAACATCTGTGTGAAAGCTTATTCAGGATAGCACTAAAAAAAGGCAATTTTATAATCCCTTTTATTTTGTTAAAGCTATTTACACTCACCGGCCACTTTATTAGGTACCCCATGCTAGTAACGGGTTGGACCCCCTTTTGCCTTCAGAACTGCCTCAATTCTTCGTGGCATAGATTCAACAAGGTGCTGGAAGCATTCCTCAGGGAGTTTGGTCCATATTGACATGATGGCATCACACAGTTGCCGCAGATTTGTCGGCTGCACATCCATGATGCGAATCTCCCGTTCCACCACATCCCAAAGATGCTCTATTGGATTGAGATCTGGTGACTGTGGAGGCCATTTGAGTACAGCGAACTCATTGTCATGTTCAAGAAACCAGTCTGAGATGATTCCAGCTTTATGACATGGCGCATTATCCTGCTGAAAGTAGCCATCAGAAGTTGGGAACATTGTGGTCATAAAGGGATGGACATGGTCAGCAACAATACTCAGGTAGGCTCTGGCGTTGCAACGATGCTCAATTGGTACCAAGGGGCCCAAAGAGTGCTAAGAAAATATTCCCCACACCATGACACCACCACCACCAGCCTGAACCGTTGATACAAGGCAGGATGGATCCATGCTTTCATGTTGTAGACGCCAAATTCTGACCCTACCATCCGAATGTCGCAGCAGAAATCGAGACTCATCAGACCAGGCAACGTTTTTCCAATCTTCTATTGTCCAATTTCGATGAGCTTGTGCAAATTGTAGCCTCATTTTCCTGTTATTAGCTGAAAGGAGTGGCACCCGGTGTGGTCTTCTGCTGCTGTAGCCCATCTGCCTCAAAGTTCGACGTACTGTGCGTTCAGAGATGCATTTCTGCCCACCTTGGTTGTAACGGGTGGTTATTTGAGTCACTGTTGCCCGTCTATCAGCTCGAACCAGTCTGGCCATTCTCCTCTGACCTCTGGCATCAACAAGGCATTTCCGCCCACAGAACTGCCGCTCACTGGATGTTTTTTCTTTTTCGGACCATTCTCTGTAAACCCTAGAGATGGTTGTGCGTGAAAATCCCAGTAGATTAGCAGTTTCTGAAATACTCAGACCAGCCCTTCTGGCACCAACAATCATGCCACGTTCAAAGTCACTCAAATCACCTTTCTTCCCCATACTGATGCTCGGTTTGAACTGCAGGAGATTGTCTTGACCATGTCTACATGTCTAAATGCACTGAGTTGCCGCCATGTGATTGGCTGCTTAGAAATTAAGTGTTAAAGAGAAGTTGGACAGGTGTACCTAATAAAGTGGCCGGTGAGTGTATTTACTGCCTAGTGTGTTTCAGTGTACTTGCAGATTCTGCAAGGTGCATGTAAAGTTATGACCACAACTGTCTCTTGTGTTTCATAGAAGAAAGAATATCATGAGTTAAATGACCAAAGTTTTTTTGTGGGGTGAACGTTCCTTTTAAAATTCAATTTTAGATAGTTTAATATAATCTATGCAAATACACTTATGAAGGCAAGGTAACTAACAATTTAGTGAAACAGACAGCCTGTAAATAAAAAGGCAAGAGGAATTATGTTGGTTTTACCTGAACAACTTCATATCCCAGAATCCTCAGATGACGCTGCTTGATGGCTTCCTTGCCTAATAGTTTCTCTGCATTAGCTGCAAAGCGCTTTGACCCATCAATACAGAGAGCAATTCTGAAAATACACAAATTAATGTTGACCTCAGAGTATGGATATGATCGTACAGACCACTAAACATCAGTGCCTTTGTTTTGCAAAGAGCAGGACATGAATTACCTCTTGTGGATTTCTTCTGAATGGCAGGCAGGCAGGACATACCCTTCTTCATCTAGTTTTATCTCAATGTCTGCAGATATATAAACAAGAAAATATTTGGCATATACGCAACCACAGAAATGTTTAAGTGTAAGACGTTGACAGCCGTACAATTTTCAGGGTCACAGTCGACTGGGTGTATAATCTTTACCTAGCGTATAGCAGTATGGTGTAAGTACTCTGGAAGCAAAGTAAGATCGAGCTCCCAGCAGATCCACTAGGCCAGACTTCACAGCACTGTAGAATTGAGGTTCAACGTGAGTTTCCAAAGACTGTCCAGACGCCAAAAATGACTTCACACGAAACTTTGGCGAAAGTCGCGGACCCTGCAGGTAAGTGTAGGAAATGAGCATGGTTGGTTCTGAATAAATAAGCAACATAAATGAGTGTTTGGTAAATATAAATGATTATATTTCATTATGCATTGAGTCATAACACACCTATAATCAAAATAATCACTGATTATAATAATTATGATGTATTTATAGGTCCAAACACCATTTTTGAAAATGAGATGTTCCATCTCAAGGGGTTATCCTCTAATAAAATGATGATGATGATTAAATATTATTAGCTGTTTGATAAGCAAAAGGCGAATCATGTGTTGCTAATGTTACACAAACCATGTTCCCGTTCGCCATCTCAGAGTCACACAGCTGCCTTCTAACAATCATTCAGAAAGGATTTGAACAACTCAGAAGAACGTCAGTGGAGAAAGGCATATAGTTCATCACAACATCGAAATATACATCATAAACCCGCTATATTGCTAAATCTACCTGATTTAGAGGTAACCGTCAACATGCCGACGAGAAGGTAGTTTCTGACGTCAGAAACACCAGCAATTTCAAACCGCGTTTTGGAGACTGTCTTAGAGAAAATACTCAGCACAGGGTAACTTTAAAGAAAATATTTTGGATCGGCTTGCACTGCAAAAAATGCTTTTCTTGTGTAGTATTTTAGCAGATTTCACACAAAGCAGCACACTTTTAACTATTCATAGCTTAGTGACACAAAATAAATTCAGGCTCCCTATGATGCAAAACATACTTGACAGAAACTCTCAGTGACATTACTGAGAGTCACTCATGTAAGAGGTACATGAGTGAGATTGCTTCTTCTGCTATAGTGTGTTGCAAACCAACTTCATTGTGTAAAGAGAATGAGTGCAATATTTCTCACGTAGTCCATATATCCTATTATCCACTAATCCCAATAAATCTCATGATTGCTTTAATTTGGCATTTTGACCATCATTTAGTATATTACTTATTGTGAATTATTCTATCCTAAAGATTGCAGTTCTTGATTCATCCTTTCTCTTTCATTTTGCATCAGTTAACTGTACATACCATCAAAACATACTCCACTGTCTCCTCAATTAAACAAATATCACAAATAGAACTGCATTTAGCATGGTTTAAATCATACTTATCTGACCGTTATCAGTTTGTTGCAGTAAATGAATAGATGTCTTATCGATCACAAGTTCAGTATGGCGTACCACAAGGCTCAGTACTAGGACCGCTGCTATTCACTCTGTACATGCTACCATTAGGAGATATCATTAGGAAACATGGAATTAGCTTTCACTGTTATGCTCATGATACCCAGCTGTATATTTCTTCAAAAACGAAACTTACCAACTCACAAAATTAATGGAATGCATAGCTGATATAAAAAAAAATTGGATGACTAGTAATTTCCAACAACTAAAGTCTGAAAAAAAAAACAAGATTTTAATTATTGGACAAAAAACTTCCACACGTAACAGCCTAGAATACTGTCCAACATGATGGCTGCTCTGTTAAGTTGTCGGTTAAGAACCTGGGTGTGCTCTTTGATACTAATCTCTTTCTAACTTGACTTTCTGGGTCGTCAAGTTTCAATCCCTTAGGAGCCTATGTAGCAGTGATCCACACCACCTCTCAAATTTAATCAAAAATATCTTCATTTGTGTTCTGAAGATTAACTTAGGTCTTACGGGGTTGATACAGCATGGGGGTGAGTAATTAATGACTTAATTTTCATTTTTGGGTGAACTAACCCTTTAAGACAGGCTTTAAACATGTCTATAGAGGTAGAGGATCTGAAGACAAGGGGTGCACTTCTCAATATCCCTCCTCGCCTCCTCACTCCTCCGTCCTACCTCCTATGACCCGGAAACCGATCGAACTCAGCCATCTTGAAGGACATCTCAATTCTCTAATTGCACCGTGAGGATCGAGGAGTGAGGAGGCTTCCTGAGGAGTCATAAGTGAGGATACACAGGTGCATCCTACGCGGAACTGTTATATTGACTAAACGTGACGCACGTGTCAATTCTCCTCCCCCTTCACATCGGTCACAATCATTTTAATTTATACTTTACCTTTGCAGTTTATATAAACCACACATCTCAGATATTTCAACAGTATAGCCTATCTTTATTATTATTTATTATGAATTTATTAAATAACCAAACTTCAACATCATCCTTTTAGCGCTGCTGATGACACTGTGGAGTGACGCTCGAGTGATCAAGTATTCCAATGTATATAAAAAAGCTTTTATTCGATTCCTCTGTCCTTCTTTCCTTTCCTCGCTTCCTTCCCTCGCGTCCTACAGGGGGTGGAGCTGAGACGCAAGGAAAGGAAACGAGGATGCACAAATAAGAAATGAGAAGCACCCAAGAATAAACCATTCCACAACTTTGGGGCAGCGATATTTGGATGGAAAACAAGACAAAAATACTGAGAAAGAAAAGCATTTTTTGAAGTGTACAGCACAGAGTCGGACATACCATACTTCTGCAGAAAGATAGTTACTTCATTTATTGTAGCAATCATTTAAAAATCATCATAGTGATCATGGTAACCAGTTATCGTTTGTCTTAAGAATTTAACCCACCCCTAACTAAAAGTTACATTATTTCATCCTGAAAGAGATGAATTTTGCTCTTGGTGTGAAAGCACCATTTGTTAGTGATTTGCTCAGCTTTTTTGCATCATGTTTGGTGTGAGATAGAAAAATAAAGTTTTACTCACATCATAAAATGGACACTCCAGCGTTACAGTCATGTAGAGCTGAGTGAGCTTTGCAAGAACTATGGGATCCAACCCATTGCCCTCCCCTTATAAAGTGCAGAGATGAAATATATTATTCAAAAAAGTAAGCACAAGCACAGAAACATGTTAATGATCAAGTGTTAAATAATTTAAATGAATATTCCTGAAAATTGATTCCAAGTATTGTATAGAACATGCTTCTTACCCTGTAGCTGCTGCATGAAGTAAGGACTGAAGACTTTTGAGACAAAGTTAAGTGGGTACCTCTGTAGCAGTATACAGGCATACAGTAGGTCTAGAAGGGCTCTGGGCTGAAATTGTGAAAACCGGGCATGCAAAACAGACTCCACCTTTCCGAACAATCTCCCAGCATTAGGTGGCAGATATCCCAAATCTCCCAGGGCAGCTATCTGTTGTGACACCTGCCACGTCGAGTACTCCTCCGCGCGATACACAAAACTCTCAGCCACAGCGTTAAAAACTGGTGGAGAAAGAATGCGCCGTCTCTGGAAATACTGCATCACCTTGGTTACGGTTTCTGCATGAGCGGTGAAGGCAACCTTGGGCACATGACGCTCAAGAGCTTCCACAAGAAAGTGGTCGCTGTGTCCATAGTGCATAAGTGCTGACAACACCACAGTCAGTTCTGCATCTGCAAAGTTTTGCACATGATGAACAGCTTGCTTGCAAAGCGCAATTACAAGTGGTAATGCTTGATTCTGTCTCAATGTGACTAAAGCACCTAGAATCTTACTAACCGCCACTGGGTCCATTCGTTGGGCCTGTCGAAGTGCCAGTGCGTTCATTTCATTCAGAAGCTCCAGGTATTTTCCATCTTCACCCAAACTATTTGCTAGCATGCAGTAAACAGCAACTAGCTCTGCCACATTCCATTGAGCTGGTTCTTTATTTTGGAGCTGATTCATAGCCCGTTTTACCATCCCACCGTCAGGCCCTTCCAATGCAAAGAAAGCCCTTGATATCCCACATAGCACTTCAACACTTAACTGTTCCAAATCCAATCTCTTCTGGCATTCGAATACTAGCCTCTGCATTAGGCGGCTCTGAGGGTCAAGGTAGAGACGTGTACAGCCCAGGAGAGCTCTAACCAAGACTTCATCCTCTAATCCGGCTGAATCAAGTTCCAGTCTTTGACAAAGTTTATTAAGGGCTAAATCTGATAGCAGTGTCTCTGGTTTCCGAAGACCACATGTGGCATCCTGCTCCAAGTCAGCCAGTCTGTGAAGTATAGATGCTGCTGCTGCAGCTGAGAGGACAGGGTAAGATCGCAAGAGAAGTAGAACTTGCTGAGATGAAGCACAGGAGGAGAGTCGTTTCATAAAGGTGTGGTCTTCATCAGAAGTAAGGTGGTGCAACAATGACAGACTACTTCCACTGGTGAGGAGCTCCTGGTAAGGGCGAATGGTTCCAGCTGCAAGGAAAAGTGGGTCTCGTTCTGTGGTGCATATACACCTTGGACTGAGGTTGGAACGTGTAGGAAAGCAGCCAGCGAAGGTTCGAAGACAGGGAGAAACCAGATGCTTACCAGTGCATGCTTTCAGTGATGGAAGGATTTGGTCATCCAGATGTCTCAACAAATGCAGCCTCAGTGCCAGTGTTTTGGCCATCGTAAAAAGAGCTACCATATCCTTAATATACAGTCAAAACAAAAGAGAGAACAGGTCAACAAAAATTAAACATCATCTACTAAACTTTTGGAATATAAAGCACAGTGTAAAGCTTAAAAAAAACATTCCAATTAAATATTATTAAATTGACATTTTATGTCTAATAGCAAAATGTGTACAAAATTATGAGGGTTACACTGTATGCATGATATATCCTACTGTACAACCGTTTTTCTTTTATAATGTCTATAGTTGTGTAGACACTATTATTTAAAAAAGATTTATCAAGCCAGCATAATAATAACAATAATTATAATAATAAGTAATTTCTATTTCAGCAGCAGTAAAAACTCTTGAATCATTTGAAGTGTGAAATCAACAACCTATGACTGATGAAAAAAAAAATGAACAGCAGTTACCTCTTGGACATGGGTCCAGTGGAGATTTCACACAAAGCGGCACAGTTTTAACAACTCATAGCTTCGTGACACAAAATAAAGTCGGGCTCCCTATGAGGCATAACGTACTTGACAGAAACTCTCAATGACTTTACTGAGAGTCACTCACGTAAGAGGTACATGAGTGAGACTTCTTCTTCTTCTTCTACTACAGTGGGTTGCAAACCAATTTCATTGGTGCATACCGCCACCTATGTGTGTGTAAAGAGAATTCAATATTTCTCACGTAATCCTATTTTTTCTATCCACTAATCCTAATAAATCTAAGATTCCATTAATTTGTTTCCCCCATTTTGACCATTTACTATATTACTTACTGTGAATTCTTCTAATTTAGTTCTTGATTCTTCCTTTCTCTTTCATTTTTCATTTCATTTTGCATTAACAGTGATAATATAAGTGTGTGTGTGTGTGTGTGTGTGTGTGTGTGTGTGTGTGTGTGTGTGTGTGTGTGTGTGTGTGTGTGTGTGTGTGTGTGTGTGTGTGTGTGTGCGTGCGTGTGTGCGTGCGTGCGTGTGTGTGTGTGTGTGTGTGTGTGTGTGTGTGTGTGTGTGTGTGTGTGTGTGAGTGTGTTTGTTGTTTGGGGGGCACAGAAGTGTGGGGGAATCACACTGTGGTTCAGTCTCTTCATGCTCCGTCTGCAAATTGAACAGACTGATGTTACTAATGGTGATATATTATTTCATAAACATTTAATAATAACAATAAGTGAATTACTTAAAAACATAATAATAAGTGTTCTATCAGCATATTTACATTTAAATATGCATATTTGTGATATTTACTCCCCCGGCCATTTTTTACCTTCATAAAAGCAAATAATTCCCTAACCATACTGTAATTGTAATTAAATTAAAACAGTTAGGTTTTGTGATGTGAAAAGAAAGATAAATGAAATTAAAAAAATATATATATATTGGACCTTTAATGTGAAATTACAACCTACATGCAATGCCATTGAAAAAAAATCTAATCATCAAGCTAATCTGTAATGATTGAATGATTAAAAATAAATCTCAGCTATTCTTGTAAGATTTTTCTTGGAGTATTTTTTTAGATGTAATTTAAAGACTTCTTGAGTGAATATCAGCAGCTAAAATGATTAATACATTTGACATTTTTGTAGTTTTTATAACAACCATTTAAATCACTATCTCAGCAAAGATTAAAAACTTACAATTGCATTAATAAAAAGTAGAACTTTCTACTTTTTTATTTAGTGCATAAATCTTAAAATGTATTTCTGAGTTAAAGTGACTCAAAATAACGGTGCATGTCCTAATCACACAATTGTTAATTAAACTGTTGTTTCACAGACAAGGCAAAAGCCTATTCTCAGATTAAAATGCATGTTTGAGATGTTTTAACTAAAATAACTTGCACCATCATATCTTAAAATACGTCAGTACTATTGTTATGTCTCAGAATGCACATCAGTAAGGTTTTTTTTTTTTCTAAGGCACATTTATAAGAGCTACTTAAATGCCCAAATTAAACTAAAGCTTAATCCTGACTTAATCTAAACCCTGGACATGAAACCGGTAGCATAAACCGCTAAGATTAATCTTACAAATCCATTTTTTTTTTCCTACAAGACTATTCATAGCTTTTTTTTTTAAATCATGTAAATAAAAAAAACATACATTAGCCCAATTTGATAGCGAAAAGTAAGACTGACTGAGCCTGACTAACAGAGTGCTACTAGAATTTAAGACACTGTATTAATATAATAGATTGCAACTGGCCCCCTTAAATCTATCATGACATTTTGTGCTTAAATGTATTACATTGGAAGATAATTATTCTATTGCACACATTTTTTCACACTTTTACATTATGTGCTGGTATTACCTTATAAACTGTGATTACATAAGTTGTTACAATGTGTTCATTACGTAATCAATTTCTTATACAATAACCTATACATTATGTAAAACATCATCATTACATTGGAAAATCGTTGTTATATTATGAGCACAAGATATTATTACGTTTTGACAAAAAAAAAATACATTAGCTACAGGTTTAATTTAACTGTGCAAAAAAAAAAATGCATAGAAAGAAAGCTCTCAGGAAAAATCATACATTTACTACAACAGAATCATAATATTTCGTTGGTTCTCTCTTGTTTTTGCATGTGTTCATATTCATAATTTCTTTGCATGACAGCCTGCCCAAACATTGTCAACACAATTTGGGATGTTTCAGTACTTATCACAAATAAAACAACTGATAACTACGCAAAATGCCTACAAAACTTAAAACATATTATTTATTATTTGGTTAAAGGGTGAACATGTCAACACCTTTGTTTTCTACTACAGTTCTTTCAAACTACTTTCAAACTGATCTTGAAAAACCATGTGGCAAAAGAAAGCCAATTTAATTAGGATTGCAAGCTTCCCTGGAGTTGCTGGAGCCGTTGATGGAACTCATGTTTAAATCATTGCTGTAAACGAGAACACCCATCAATACAAAAGGATTCCACAGCATCAATACTTATTCGTGATCATTTACACTATGCAAAGTATTTATAAAACTCGATTTTAAATATTTATTTTTTGTTAAATAATTTAATTATAATTAAGTAACTGGTGTCAAAACTGCAGTGACAACCCTTCCAGTGTCACTATTGGCCAATTCAGAAGTTGAGGGCAGTCATTTAGGGTTGACACACTTAAACAGATAACATACAATTATCTGCCATAATCCTGTGATCTATTTGAGATAACCATATACCTTGCTGATCCCCATCTTTAAATTAGATTTGACTGATTAAATTAAACCTTTTTTTGTCGTCGTTTGGGCTAGGCAAATACAATTTGAGATAGCTGCAACTGTTCTTTTGACAATGACTATTTCAGACATTACTCGTTTAGCTGACACTTTTATCTAAAAAACTCTGAAGCAACTAGGGGTTAAGAGTTTTGCTCAGGGACACATTGGTGTCTCACAGTGGATTCGAACCCAGGTCTCTCACACCAAAGGCATGTGTACAAATACTTACACTGTTAGCTTGTTATGGAAGCGTTAGTGCCACTGAATAAAAAAATAAAGGTAATTGCGACTTTTCATTCCAAAATTCTGATCCCCCCCGCCCCCACATAATTGGACATTATAACCTGCAACTGTGAGAGAAAAAAAAATAGAATTACGAGAAGTCACCAATATCTTATTTTATTCCGTAACAAAAGCTTCCATAATGTTCTGCTAGAATAAAGGTCATTCCATCAGCACAAGAAAACAAACACAAAACAGTGATTTCCAAATCTTTTATTTAATGAATACAAATCGACATCTACTTAGACTTCTGGCTCTGTGCCTGTGCCTTCAGTACTTTGACAACGATCTTCTGCTCCTCAATGAGGAAAGCTCGCTTGATCCTGAAAAGTGATGCAGATGGATGTGGGTAAAGTGCTCATAGAAAGCATTTAACTCAAGAGATTAATTAGAGCATTCCTAAATGAACGGTTCACCATAACATTGTCATCATTTACTCATGTTGTTTCATGTTTTCCAACAGAAGATTAGAATCCATTCAACAAATTTTTGCAGTGTACAGTGCCAATGAAATCCAAACACAGATTTCATTGGTTCTGTACTGTACAACCAATTCTTAATGACATGATTTGCATCCTTTTTGAACCTATAAAAATCTTCTGTCCCCATTTTAAATCATAAAGAAAAGAGCAATCATTACAATTCTTTTAGACATTTGCTTTTGTGTTTTGAGACAAAATATTTTTAGATTAACTATATTTTTATAAGATGAGTTATCGCCAATACCAATCTACTTGTTTACAAATATCTCAGTTAGTTACCTGTCTCGTACACACTTGGCACACATGGAACCACCGTAAGCTCTGCTGACATGCTTCTTGGTTTTTGAGAGTCTCATGAGAACCTGGGGCCTCACAGCACGGATCTATTGAGGGAAAAACATTAGAACATGGTTTCTATCATGTATTCAGATGTGTCAAGTTTAACAGCACATTTAAATGACCTATTTGGTAATCAAATTTGATTAAATTATTAAGATTGCTACATCAGTAGTAATGCGATATACATTTTTCCTAATACTTTTATCTTTAATTTGGTGGTACAACAAGTAATGCTGTATGTATGGTAGGCTTGCTGCGATGGTGATACCAGTGTTCAGCCACAACACCGGTTACATCACTTGTTGAAGTCCATAAGGAATATCTTTAGATTTGAAAGATGGATTATGGTGAGTTTGGACTCTTTAATATTAACAATGCTTTAATGATGTGCCATTTTCCTCAATTTCTGCATGCTTCATTGAGTTATGAGGGAAAAGGTGACTCCAGTGCTCATCTATATACAAGACTATGTGTGCCTGTGGGGGTTCGTGTGTTACAACTCCATTAGGAATATCTTTAGATCTGAGTAATGGATTATGGTGAGATGGATGGATTAAGATTGATTACTCTCTTTTTAATCGTGAGAGTCTGCTGAAAATAATGCTGTGCAATATTCTCTACGATCTGTACATGTTTCATGTAGTTATAAGCAAAAAACCAACGGAGTGCTTCATCAGTAGCTAGGTACATCTGTGATATTTTTTTAGTACGCCATGAGGAATATATTTAGATCTGATTTATGGAATATATTGAGTTTGGGTTCAGTCTTTAATCGTGAACTCCTGCTGTAAATAACTATGTGTGACGTTCCATGATCGATGTAGGTTTCATTAAGATACGAGCGGAATTGTGTCTTAAATTAAGCATCCATATATGATTTACATATGGGTCTCTTGAGGGGCTTCTTCAAAACATCGCTCAAGTTTAGTAAAAAGCCCAAAACAATTATGCTTGTATTCTACACATTGAGACCTTTCAAATGACATATGGCACAAGACTATCTGAGCTGTATGATGTATTTGACACATTGCAGTATGTAGTACAAAAAAGTACTTCATAAATTAAATTATGAAAACATTTTTTTCTATTTATCAGCAAATAACCCAGCACTACTTAGGAGTTTATCAAATTGTAGGGGTGTAACGATTCACTCGTTTTCTCAATGCATCGATTATAAATCCTGGCGATGCATATGCATCGATTCTGAAACATGCATTTTGAATCGTGAATTGTTTATTTACGTGAATAATCGATTTAAAAGGCTAAGAATCGAATTAATCACGATTTTATAGCGATTCAGTGGTTTAAAATATATGAACACAACCTTAAAGTGTTCCTGGTACAAGCTGCCTCACGCATTGGCCGTCATACAACGACATCCGCATTTGATTGGTTTCAGGCGCTCACACACCCCTGATTTCTCACGCTGAAGCCCGGTCGGTCAAATGCCTGAAAGATGAGTTTATCTTTCTACCTGTTGAGCTACTCATGTCGTGATCAGCTTGTATTACCGCAAATTAGTTAAAATCTCCCGGAATCTAGAGCGAGCGTGCATACGAGACAGAGGTTGTGCTCCAAACCGCGTATCGCGCGTTCACACACGGCTGCACGCACTCGGCAGAGAGGGAAAGCGAGCGAGAGACCACCTTGCGTGTACGGAGAGTCCATGTAATAAATGAATAAACGCGTTTTATTTCATAGTGCCCACGCAATGGCATGGCAGCTTTATCAATGGCTTGAGCGGTTTGCCTCAAAACTATTGCTTTCTCGACAGAGAGCTCAGCTGGAGATCGAGCTCAAACATGGACTGCTCAAAAATCTGTAGTTACTAGTTAACGTTATGAAAGCATGAGAGCTATGGGACCGAGCGCGAGCAAAATCCAGTGAAAAGATGATAACGAGTGCACTGAGAGGACGCAAAATGAAACTAATGAAAACGTCTCCATTAATTTGTGCATGTAGTCATTGAATGCAATACTTTAAAAGCCTTTTTCAAAATATTTGATACTTGCAAATGCTAATTTGTAGGCCATTGATTTTTTTTTTATAATAATATATTCATTAAAATTAAAAACAAACATGAACTAACATTAACAATGGACAAAATCCCCACTATCTGACCCCCGAAGGCCGCTGTGTAGGCTAATTCAAACCCAGACATAGACCCATTGGGTGAAGCATTGAAATAATACTATAATGCATATAAAAAATTAAGAATCGAATCGAATTAATCGAATCGCATCGAATTTGGATGTGAATCGCATCGAATCGTTTTGAATTTGCACAAATCGTTCATGAATCGAAAACCTATGAATCGTGAATCGAATCGATTCGCTGTCTACCCAAAGATTCACAGCCCTATCAAATTGGCTACATTCATTGTAAATTTCAGACTCTAAGCTTTCAAATGACACTTATTTTAAGTTGATTGATTTCAAGTTTTAGAATTTTAGAAAGAACATTGTGAATATTTGTGTTTTTGCCAATGAAAAAGTTCTAAAAGCAGAACTGCTACGCTTCTCCGCTTCTTAGTAGGGCTGAATGATTTTGGAAAATCACCTAATTGTGATTTGTTTAACCAATATTGCGATTTAATATGCGATTACTTTAAGTTCTTTAACTTCTGTATTATTTGACAAAGACAAGCAATAAATCATTGTATAGTAGGGATGGGAATCTTTAGGCACCTCATGATCTACTTTTTTTCATAATTAATATTATTAATAGCAGTTAAAAACTTTGTGTAATTATACGTATTTTTAAAATTAATAAAAAAATGGATTATAAACGAATATAGCATCAAAATATAAAAGCTAGTAAAAAAAAGAACAAAAACAAATTACAAGCAATAAACAAAGAGTGCTTTCAGTATTTAAAAGTAGGCTGTCTGAACATTTTCCATTGAAGAGCTGTGAGTGATTTGTCTCAGTTTAGATACGATATGGCTGCATTCACACTTATGTAGAGATCCCTTTTGAAATATTTGAAATACAAGATGTGATTTGAACTGTTGGTTTAAGATACGACTGACCGTGTTTACATTCATTTCGCGTCATAAATGCATTTTGAGATGCTACATTAACCAGAGCTGCTCTTCAAAGCATGCATGAGTATTTTCAATTGAAAGCAGCCTTCTCTGTGATTTTCATATTTTTAATATAACCCACCTACATTCCAAAAGACATAAATAATGCCTTAGTAGAGCATTTGAGAGAAATTCTGGGGGGCGAGGCCGCGAACTGCAAGAGTAACGTCAAGCAAAGCAGCAACCAGTGAATGTCCAGTAAAGCCTGCAAATGTCTTTGTAATTTGCTAAAAACTTTATGAAAGATAATTTTTTCGTAAGGTTTGAGCGGTTTCGAGATGCCCCCAGAGATGTTCATCCAAAGGTCTCTATTCTCAAACATTATTTACATCACTAAACATGCACAAAAAAATACACAGAACATCACTTACACCACGTAGTCTACCGGGGCAGATTCCACATGCTGACTTGGGTGCCTTGCCAGTCTTCTTGGTATACAAGTATACAATGCGGTTACCTGGAGTACGGGACCTGAGTAAAATGATGTAGTCATTATGTACAGCTTTTACACAAGACACTCAATTATACAGAAATATGTTTACACAAAATACTATATTATATGGGAACATCGGTGCATGGTGAAGATTATTTGAATGAATGCTGCATATAATAATGCAGTAATGACACTCACAGTCTAGTCTTGTTTGAAGCAGTGTTGTAGGAAAGCCTACGGCGGTAAGTCAGGCGCTGCACCATCTTGACCTGAAAAAAAATAACAAGATGTCTGTCTTTATGTCCGTATGGCGTATGCAAGATGGCAAAGCCTGTGCGGAGTGCAGGCTTAATACCGGAATAAGTATAATTTAGAGAGTAAACTACAAAAAAGGGACAAACACCTGTCAAATATGCGTAACTTGTACGAAATCAAAGATTATAACAGTGTCACAATTTCACTACTGTTGTAAAGACCGTCCCTATCAAATGTAAAATCGTAGTTTGATGTGTTATACGGAACGTGAATGATAGCTTCACCGTGTAAACACTAGTAACAAAATTGCGTTAATTAGACTATTAATTGACTTAATATGGCAATTGTCTCTTCGATTACACTGTGAACTACACATATAACTCTAAATATCACATATTTTATATTCAGAAACAGCAGATGACGGTAGATTACTGAATCATATTTTAAGCGCAAACGCAATCCACCATACCTTCTATCGACGCAGGCGGAAGAGGAAGAACAAGAGGCGGGGTGAAAGGTCAAAATCTGCCCGCAACGGAAATAATACGTTTACGGAGAGCAAAATAAAAGCAGATATTTTCTTTATCGGTCTATGCCATTTCTAAATATTATAATAAATATTCTATAGAATAGAATACATCTTTTTTTAATCACTGTAATGCAAATTCACTTATAAAAAAACGTAATCGACTGAACTGAAACCAAGCAAGACAGTAAAGACATCAGGACTTTTTATTGTGACCTTTACAAAGTAACGTTATACAGGCTATTTTTTTATTATTATTGTTTATTTTGAAGATTTTCTTTCTTTATTTTATCTTTATTTATGTTTTAATTTTCCCTTTCTTTGGTCTTGGTTTTGATTTTTTATTGACAAAGAATTGTAAATGTAATATAGCCTACATTATATTTATACAACACATATAGTTAGTTTTGGATCTTGAATCTGATTGGCTGACTTGAAACCGTTCTCATACGCTGTGTGTTTTTCTTTTAACACAATATGTTATATTTCCTCACACAAACAGGCTACTTATACTCTACTATGGCTATTATTGATTAATGGATAATATTTCATTTTCGTCCGTTAGTGATTGGCTGCAATGGATACAGGAGAGAAAAAAAATAACAGCTAAGATGATGATTGATATTATTACGTTTATTAAAAAAATAGTCTAAATTAGTAAAGGTATATAGTCTTTTTGATTATTTGTTGTCTCTATGTTTTGTTTTATTTTTCTGTGTTGTACTTTTGTTTTGCTTGTTTTTTATGTATTATTTTCATCCCGCATATCCACCATACCCTGACCCACACTCCAGTCCATTCGGTGGTGGCATTGAAACAAGAAGTTAGGTTGCCTGGCGCAAATACACAAGAAGAAGACGAAGAAGACGAAGAAGACGATGGCGTGGTTTAGAATAGACAGTACTCTGTTAATATTGTGCTGTTTGTAAATATGTTATTGAGGTCGGAAGCATGTCGAAGCCTTCTGAAATAAACATGACAGATAAGCGCAGTGTAGGGAGCCTGTGGTCCGCTGCTGACGTCTGGATCAAGAAACCACATGTAGTAAACAAGAGACTGTGTGGTGTGACAGAGACAGAGTACAGGGACGTGGACACTGCGGAATTAAAACAGGTTTTATCTTGTCTTCTGGGGACCAATATTGAGATGACTGATATTTATGTGTTTCTTCATGCTGATGTTGTGGTTGAGGACCATGAAATTGCAGGACGCTGGTGTGTTGGAGTAAGAACTATTATTCCCAAAGTGAATAAAACCGGAGACTGTCGGTATAAAGATGTTGTCATTAAAGGTGAGACACAGCACGGAATTAACCTGTTTGATATTTTGTCTTTCTTGATGATTTTTTTTTTAAAAATGTCTCTCCTTTTTTAGATATGGTTGGAAACGCAGTGACATTTATCCCTTTTGAAGTGAATGGTGTGGGACAGGTTACTCTCAAGAGCAGTAATATTTATCAAATCCAATTGCAGTTAAAGCCAGATGAATGGTGAGTATACTTGGATGAAAAAAAAAATACAGTGATTGGTATCACCACACTGATTAACCATTCAATGTTGTGTTTTTGAATGGAATAGTAAAGGCCTCAAAATGTGAAAATGGTTCAATACTCATTGAAGATTCAATATTCATTGAAGCCATGCTGAAGTTTTCATTTCACAACGAATATTCAATTAGTTGATTTAATTACAGAATATCAAATAGGTTGCGCGTTCATTGTCTAAAAAAATACAACCCCCATGTTTTCGTTGCTGATGTTGTGGTTCATGCAACCACACAGCCAATAACGCACCTAAAAGCTGTCAATAAACTTTCAGACACCAAAAAACACATTGTTTCACACCAAAGCATGTGAGTGGAGTGGTAATATTTCCTGCAGAGTGTAGAGTGCCTTTCTGCACTTTGTGACATAGATTTGCTGGTTTGAAAATATTAGGGCTGACTTCTAATAGTCGAGGATTCGATTCGGAGAGGTCTGATTCGACTATGAACGTTATAGTCGAATACTACACGGCCAGTTCAACCTCGTATAAATCAGGTTATGTGTGTCTCCCGCTCACGAGCGCTCACTCTTAAAAGACACATGAACAGACACACTGTCCCCAGCGCTGCTCGCGCGTCACAGAATGTTCATCAAGCGCTCCCCGTTCACAGTAACAGGGTCGTCTCATTCAAAAAAGCCAGTCGTTGCTGTCAGCGAGCCGCCGCACATTGAATACTCATATGAGTCAGGCTGCGAATGTAAGTTACGTGCCCACCCCAGCGCGCTCACATTAATAAACGCCTCACCTCCGACGCCACGCACTCGCTAAATTCTCAGCACATCTGGAGGCATAACGCAAACCCAGTCAAACGTTTGACTGCAGTATCTTATGCGCCTCATAATCCGGTGAGCCCTATAAATGAAAAATGTTCTAAAATAGGTCATTCATTGAAGGTGCGCCTTATAATCCGGTGCGCTTTAAAGTGTGGAAAATATGGCATACATCATGCGTTTTATATTTAGCCTAAAATAGACAAGCATTCATGCATGACAAAATTTTTTTAAGTTTTAGGAGGCAAAATATATTTTTTGTAATTCTGTGAATTACACTGCTCAAATCAGATGAGGAAGGGTTGGCTCTCAACAAAACATAAAATATTATTTTTCGTGTTCACAGAGGAAAAAATAATGTTACAGATGTGACAGTTCTCCGACGGACACGAGCGCTCTGAAGCAGCACTTAAAGACTGCTTTAAAACTTTCACAGACCTCAAACAGAAAAACACAAAGCCTTTCTTTAAAGTGAAGTTTTTCTTGATTTTAATTAATGTTTCATCAACCAATTGTCTGGATTTAATAAATAAGGAGGACAAGCAGACAATTAGCCTACTGATAATCAAGGCACAGAGGCACCGCTGTGTGAGCTCGTCTCATAAATATAGCTACCGCAACTCGGCGTATAAGTAGGCTATAGTCTACGCCACAGACCTGAAACGTATATCTATATTGAAATGTCTACTTGTAAATAGAACGATTCAAAACGAAAGAAAACGTAATGCTCTCTGCTTATGAAATGAACTGTGCGTTTCTCTCTCGCCCATGCACTATGCGAAGATCACACAGCATCGTCAACTTCATCTTTATTAATAAACAATTAAAATGTCTCCTTGCTATAGTATATTTGTTCTTTGTGACAGTTTTTTTATTTTCTGCAGCGCCGCTGCTACCCTTAGGCTAAAGCGTTAAAGGGTTAGTTCACCCAAAAATGAAAATTAAGTCATTAATTACTCACCCCCATGCTGTACCAACCCCGCAAGACCTTCGTTCATCTTCGGAACACAAATAAAGATATTTTTGATTGAATCTGAGGGCTGGATCACTTTTCCATAGACAGCCTGAGGGACTGCCTCTTGACGGCCCAGAAAGTCATTAAAAGAAAAGGTTTAAATATTCCATGTGCCTACAGTGGCTCAACTATAACTTTATCAAGCGACGAGACTTCTTTTTGTGCGAAAAAAAACGTAAATAACGACTTTATTCGACTTTCCATTACTTCCTTATGGGCGCATGCGCGAGAACTGAGACGAGACCGTTCTTCTTCGACTACTTTTTGTTACCGGCTGCTCACCGCTTAGGAGTTTTACCGCCCCCTACCGTATAAGATGACGTACTGCTTGTAAACAGAACGTTTTGCGCCTCCGGCTATATCAGTACGTCATTTTATACGGTAGGGGGCGGTAAAACTCCTAAGCGGTGAGCAGCCGGTAACAAAAAGTAGTCGAAGAAGAACGGTCTCGTCTCAGTTCTCGCGCATGCGCCCATAAGGAAGTAATGGAAAGTCGAATAAAGTCGTTATTTACGTTTTTTTTTCGCACAAAAAGTAGTCTCGTCGCTTGATAAAGTTATAGTTGAGCCACTGTAGGCACATGGAATATTTAAACCTTTTCTTTTAATGACTTTCTGGGCCGTCAAGAGGCAGTCCCTCAGGCTGTCTATGGAAAAGTGATTCAGCCCTCAGATTCAATCAAAAATATCTTTATTTGTGTTCCGAAGATGAACGAAGGTCTTGCGGGGTTGGTACAGCATGGGGGTGAGTAATTAATGACTTAATTTTCATTTTTGGGTGAACTAACCCTTTAAGTTACAAGTTACAAGCTCACCACCGTATCAAAAACGTGATTGCGTGATAAAAACATGAAAAATACTACCTAAACATAGCCTAACTGTTTAGAAAAAAAAACACAGAACGAATAGCCTGATGCGCATACCTCCATCTCTTTTGTTTGAAATGGAAAAAATATAGCTGCTAGACCTATCTAAAAAAAAAAAGGTTTGACTGTCAAACGACTACGGCAAAATCTAACGAATCAGATTCGACTATGAAAATCCTTAGTCGAAAACAGCCCTAGAAAATATATTAAGTAATAATATATAAGTAGGGCTTCCCCCGTATTAAGTTTTTTTTTAGGCATAGGAGACTAGTAGTTGTTCATTTAACATTAGTTGACTAATCGCATATTTACAGCAGTGCTATCACATAGACTGTATCTAAAAAGGAGAGAGGCTCGGGAGCGCGCATGCATGTCACATCCGATGGATTTCGCAGAAAATCCGACTCGGAGACTTCACATAGAAATAGGAATACTGGCCTTCAGAGGTAATAGCAAAACCAGTCAAGTGGATCATTGTAAAGTGTGATTACAACCCCTTCACACACAGGCAATAAAAAAAGGATTAATTTTAGAAGAAAAGTTACATATAGCACCTTTTAAATGTATGATATAATATAAGGAGCCATTACTCAATCTCAAGCGCACGCTTAAAGCTTGCCTCAAAGAACTGGCAAAAGTAGGCTATAAATGATTATGAATATGTCAAATATAGAAAAGGAGACATTTTAGTTGTTTATTAATAAACTAATGTTTTCTGTGTCAGTGTCGGCTGCAAAGATGAAGTTGACGATGCTGATTCACCATCTTCGCAGTAGTGAAAGCGCCCCTATAGAGAGAAATACATATTTACACACAAAAACAGACCACAGAGAGTAGTCTGGTTTCGTTTTGAATTGTTTTGGTAGACATTTCAAGCTTTCTATGGATATATTTCTTATGTCTGTGAGGCAAGTAGCCTATATGCTGAGTTTCAGTTCATTATTTCAGAGTAGGGTTGGGAATTGTAAGAATTTTTCCGATTCTGGTTCCACCAAACGATTCCGGTTTCTGTTCTGGTTCCCATCCTATATAAATTATTAAATCAACTAATAAAAAATAGTTGTAAAGGAAAAATGCACAATCCTTTTTGTGTTTTTTTTTCTCTTATAATTCACCTTTGGCTAAGCCCCCTTAGTTACTGTTGCTACTTCCGTCAAACTTCATCTGGGCTCTGGTTTGTGCTGTGACAGCCCTTCCTGCTGAAATGTTATCAAATTTTTATAAAGCAGCAAATAAAGTGTCCGATAGAAGTAGGCAAAGGGCGCTGCAAATGCGTTCGAAGGCTATATTCAAGACATACAGGTGAAACACAAGAAACAACAAGGCATCCAAAATATAGACGGAGGCTGAGACTAACAATATCAGGGAGCAACACTGTTCATGCAAAGCTGGGTAGGTCTCTATTCAATTCTATAATCGTTATTACAAAGCAAACAGACTACACGAGTAATAACGTTAAATTTATTAGCAGCGTGTGTTAGTGTATCAACCGGTATGAGAACCGATTATCATAACCTAAAAAATTATAGACCCCTTTTGCGCCGACGTCACAGTTACGTCACGGCGCTAGTTGGAGGCAAAACAAAGTGAAAACTGGAGGCGCCCAATACAAAACAGCACAGATTCGGCTACATAATAAGGAGCTTAAATAATTGTTACTATTATTAAATGTCATCTTGTTGTGTTGTTTGGTGCAAGAATTGATGAAAATTGAATATGCTGTATCTGGAACTTTTATTTCTAGAAAATATTTACATAATTAAAATCGCACTGTAATTTCACTCTTTACATTGTCGTGGTCTCGGCGCTGGCTCGGCAGAACTGCGGATCGTACACACAAGTCTTGTACAGGACCATATAGGCATCTAAAGATTTATATGCCCTCAGTTTCTCTTTACGATCGGTTTCTCTATAAGGTAGTTGTAGAAGTCAGGCCACTCAACCGAGGTAACGTACGTTAATCCTGTCAGATCATCCATGCATTGAGTGAGCGTGTAGGCGGCTACAGGTCTGCCAATCTGGTTCTGTCCGTTGAAAATAACTTGGAAATAACAATCGCGGTCCTGGACACTGAGTGACCTTACACATTAAGATAATATCGGATTTTCTCCAGTCATTGTTAAAAAACAAGCTAACAATCCTTGCTAACTAACTAGCGTTAGTGAAGCGGCCAGATGGATCTTTCTGCCTCCACCTAAGCTCCGCCCACAAAAAACGTCACCATGTTTACCAACTATAAAACAGTCTAACTAGTATAACTTCACAGTAAGGTTAGAAGCAAAAAAGATGTGCTTGTTGATATTTGAGGGGTTTAGCTGACTGAGGACGTCCACACAGTTTAATCCAAAAACGACACTTGTCAGGACTTGACTTCAGTTTTTGGAAGGGAAAAAACGGACACCCCCCTCCAACCTCTCTGGGAAACGCGTATCTGTGTTACAAATGCCCCAGGCACAACGTTTAACCGTATTTTTGATAAAACTACGACGGTAATAGCCTGCCGAGACCAAAAATATGAGACGGCTGCATTGAAAGTCAATGGAGCGCTGTGAAAAAGTGTTGGACCTCTGTGGGAGCTCGTTCCTGGCTGCGCTGTGATTGGTCAATCTACATTCTAGGGCGTGGCTTAGCCAAATGCGAATTGTCAAATAAGTTTAACAGACTGGTAAAGTCAACAAATTCAACATCTTATTTAGCAATTTTTGCAGGAAAATAAACATTTCTGCATTCTCTTGGAGAATTTGGGACCTCTCCTAGCTTATTGTTTCTCAAGCAGTGGAGTATACCCTCTCAGAAGTCTTATTAAATGAATGATTGTGTCTTGCGGAAAAACATTGTAGCCAGAGCAGTGTTTCAAGACGTATGATAATTATCGTTAATTTTGACCTCTGTACGATGTACGATCAATAATGTACGATCAAAAAAAATCCCATGATGTATGATAATTTCAGAATTTTGTGATACTACAATTGGAGGTCATTATAATTATAGTGCTTGTATATTCATTGATCTAGCTGTGGATATACGTCATGATTGTGAGGAGAAAGTGAAGGTGAGAGAGCACTGCAGAGTGGGAGTCAGCAATAGAGACAGTGGCCCTCATTTATCAATCTTGCGTAGAAACGGGTGTATATTTTGGTGTAAGATTATGCTTACACTCCTCTCACCGCCTGATTTATGAAGATGTGCGTACCTTTGAAATCCAGGTGTACGCAATGCCTGCCCTTGATAAATCCCGTGTCCGAAAACAATCGTCATTAGAATAACACGCCCCTAAATATTCAAGTCTCCGCTTCCCCCCACGCCCTTATTTTACGCCATGGACACACGGAAGACGGCAAAGAAGAGAAACTTCTCCGACGTGGAGACGAAATGACCTATCACAATGCATTATTTTACAGCACGTCTTTTGAAATTAGCATTCAATTTCGAATCACGTCACATGTATAATAGTGATGATGATGATGTGATGTGAAGTACCATTCATTCACATTAATAATTGCATGACAATTTGTAATAGTATTCTTCTTATTATTATGATTTGCAATAATGATGCTTATTGCTATTTAGAAGAGGGCTGTCGTTATTATTATTCCTATTATCATCATTTAAAAGAAGAAGCATGTATTTTTTATTATTTTGTCAGTCTGAATTATTTTTTGGTCATTGAAAGCCTTTCATTAGGCTACCGAACAGTCCGCGCACACCTGCCGGGGATAATCCTGAAACGTCAGGGTAAAGTGGGCTCGCAACTGAAGGAATATATGCTTACAAATCAAATGCTTTGGTAAAGTCACACAAATTAAACATTGAAGTCCACGTTACAAAAAATAAATACTGAAGTTTATAATTTCTATGTAGTTTTTTTGTTTGTTTGTTTTACAGTGGGTCATAATATATCATATCTTTTAGTTTGTCAGTTCGTTTTGTGGTGTTAGGAATTTTTCTGCGCATTTCCTCACTAACTCAAAACGTGCGTACACCACCTCCTGAGCTGGTGTAGGATTCGAGCGTGCCGTACGCCAACGTCCATATTGCTAAATCTCAAACTCACCGTGGTTTTGAGTGTACGCAAGGTGTACGCTGGAAATGTGGTGTACGCACTTTTGATAAATGAGGGCCATTGCGTCTGTGCCTCATGAAAGCTACACCCCGTGTAAACAATCCAGTCAACTCCCCCTATATATATATATATATATATATATATATATATGCTTAATGTACATTTTTACCCTCAGTTCTAATGCAATTAATGTTCACTTAAAAGTTTGTTTAAAGTGCCCCTTTTATGCTATTTTAAAGGCTCCTAATTTTGCTGCAAAAGGTTTACATGCATCAAATGTCAAAAAACTGTTTCATTTTCTCATAATATACATTGCACATCACAACATTTTTCATTGACTCCCAAACTACTTGATGGATGAATCAATGTCTGTAAATCCCTCCTTTCCGTGAGCCTGCTCTGCTCTGAGTGGCCAGACATCTCAGTCTGTTGTGACTGGTCTACCACGTGTCAAACAAAAACGCCCATTGCCATAACTGAACGTCAGCTCCATCCGGAGGCTTCCTTCATCTCAGCAATTGTACACACCATAAACTAAAGACCGTAACGAATGATGACGTCGATTTTACCATTTCAATCTGAGCGTGAGTCAGAAGATGAAACATTGGCAGAACTAGTTATTCAATCCGAACCTCCATTGCAAAAATGATTCTCAGTAATACACTACTCAGTTAGAGGTAAATTATGAGATATTGCTACTGTAATTCCTCACCACAGCATTAAGTGTATGTCCATCAACAAACCGATGTTTATATTTCTAATTAATTGCGATGCACGTGGAGTATCTGTATCAATAACGGTGCGTATGTTTGCCCTACATGAACGTAAATGACTGATGTAACACAAATGTTTGTAAAACAAATCTTGCTTCATTGTTTAACATTATTTAGGTAATAGTGGGCTCACAGCTGAGTAGCGGAAGTATTTCAGTAAGACAGTAATAATGTGAGTTAGCCAGTTACACAACTTACACAATATAAAACACAAAACTAAGTATTTTGAACAACCGGTAGAAAATATATTTAATTACATTTAATTTTGATTCTGAGGAGCAAGTTAGTCCAAATAAACTGGGTATTGACTCTACTTATGTGGTGTCCTGGTAAATTTTAACTTAATTATACAATCATTTTGTTAATTACAGTGACAATTAATGAAGAACTTACTATTTGTATACTAATATACACTCACCTAAAGGATGATGAGGAACACCATGCTAATATTGTGTTTGACCCCCTTTCGCCTTCAGAACTGCCTTAATTCTATGTGGCATTGATTCAACAAGATGCTGAAAGCATTCTTTAGAAATGTTGGCCCATATTGATAGGATAGCATCTTGCAGTTGATGGAGATTTGTGGGATGCACATCCAGGGCACGAAGCTCCCCTTCCACCACATCCCAAAGGTGCTCTATTGGGTTGAGATCTGGTGACTGTGGGGGCCATTTTAGTACCGTGAAGTCATTGTCATGTTCAAGAAACCAATTTGAAATTTTGAAATTCAAGCTTCGTGACATGGTGTATTATCCTGCTGGAAGTAGCCATCAGAGGATGGGTACATTGTGGCCATAAAAGAAGGGACATGGTCAGAAACAATGCTCAGGTAGCATTTAAACGATGCCCAATTGACACTATTTGGTCTAAAGTGTGCCAAGAAAACATCTCCCACATCATTACACCACCATCACCAGCCTGCACAGTGGTAACAAGGCATGTTCTCATTCTGTTTACACCAAATTCTGACTCTACCATCTGAATGTCTCAACAGAAATCGAGACTCATCAGACCAGGCAACATTTTTCCAGTCTTCAACTGTCCAATTTTGGTGAGCTCTTGCAAATTGTAGCCTCTTTTTCCTATTTGTAGTGTAGATGAGTGGTACCCGGTGGGGTCTTCTACTGTTGTAGCCCATCCGCCTCAAGGTTGTGCATGGTGTGGCTTCACAAATGCTTTGCTGTATACCTCGGTTGTAACGAGTGGTTATTTCAGTCAAAGTTGCTCTTCTATCAGCTTGAATCAGTCAGCCCATTCTCCTCTGACCTCTAGCATCAACAAGACATTTTCACCCACAGGACTGCCGCATACTGGATGTTTTTCCCTTTTCACACCATTCTTTGTAAACCCTGGAAATGTTTGTGTGTGAAAATCCCAGTAACTTAGAAGATTGTGAAATACTCAAACCGGCCCATCGGGCACCAACAATCACCTTATTTTTTCCCATTCTGACATTCAGTTTGGAGTTCAGGAGATTGTCTTGACCAGGTCCACACCCCTAAATGCAATGAAGCAACTGCCTTGTGATTGGTTGATTAGATAATTGCAATAATAAGAAGTTGAACAGGTGTTCCTAATAATCCTTTAGGTGAGTGTATTAACAATTTAGAGACCACAATAATATGAATTAACTATAAACTAATAGTTTTCAATTGATTTTAAATACTTTATTAATGTACACTTTATTAGCTTATGTCATAATACTCTATGTAGATGCAGCAGAATGCATACTATCACTGGAGAGCTGACTGATGAAAAAACAATATGGTTTCATGTGTTTTATTTTGTTTGTTTGTTTATTTGTTTGTTTGTTTGTGGGGTGGTAAAACTCTTTTCCAGGAAGTTGTCTATTCATGCTTTGAGGCCTGAACAGTGGTACAGTGATGGAGTAGCTTACCCTAAACTCTCCTGGCTCCATTCAGAACTTCTACCTAAACTATCACGGTGGGCTCTGGAGAGCAAGGCCAGTGAGTTTAAGAGCACCCTGTCCCTCATACCTGTAGAGAAATACGGTATTCTCTACCAGCAGCTGAAAGAAAAGTACAAAGCATTAGTAAAGGTAAGGGCGTGATTTTGTTTATTTTATTTAAAAAGTCTTGACTGTGTCTTTCCACTTGCATCAGTATGGCGGCAAATCAATGATTGTGGGGCTGTTTACACCTGGCCACTTCATGCGTTTTCTGTGACTGGATAGCTATCAGATTGTGAAAGGACTAGGTGTAAATGCCCTCCGAAACGCTTTCGCGAGACAGATTTGAATCTGACTGCTCAAACCACTCAGACGAAACTGGACAAGTGTGGGGGGTGGGCGTTGAAAAGGATATTCATATTAACGGCTCTGGGCTGCACTATTCATTCACACGGAACATACGATTTATACAAACAGGATTCGTATTTAAATAGTATTTGTGGTTTAATATTCACACACACTAGTCTATATCGCGATTTTTATTTCAAGTGTACTGAACCGCTTTCTATTTATTCCTCGAAAATATACAGTAAAATCCTTTTTTATGACTGGATTTCGTCAGGATTTTAGGTCGTTTTGGGGGGGCGGGCCGCCCCCCTAAAACAATGGTAGGGGAAACATTGGGGTTCTATTGGTTTACTGGATTATACTGTCTTATAAATACACTGTGGGTTTTCTTGCTATTCTAGTTGTCTGATTAATACTCCTCCATTCTTTTATTTATTCCAATGGAACGAACATTCTCTTTTTATAGTGTAAACTCCACAGAGTTGTTTAGGGGAGTGTTACAAAGTGATGTTGTGTAAAATGGAGAAGAGCGGAGCGGTCCAAGAACTGAACCCTGGGGAACCCCTTTGGTCAGTTGATGTGCTTTGTGCCTCACCTCTCCATGTGACCTTGAAGGACCTTCCTGTGAGATAGGACTCAAACCAGTGGAGAGGAGTACCTGTGATGCCCAGTGATGAGCAGGTGGACAGAAGGATCTGATGATTCACAGTGTCGAATGCTGCAGACAGATCCAGGAGAATGAGGACCGATGATTTGGAAGCAGCTTTTGCGATCCACTGGGCTTCGGTGACTGACAGCAATGCAGTCCCGGTTGAATGCCCTCTCTTGAAGCCGGATTGGTTGACATCCAGCTGGTTGTTCAGAGACAGGAAAGATGATACTTGGTTGAAAGCGACTCGTTCAAGTGTTTTGACAATGAATGGTAGGAGAGAGACAGGTCTGTAGTTGAGAGTGATGTGTTTAGCGTTGATTTTTTTTTTTTAAGCAGTGGAGTTACCTGAGCCTGCTTAAATGCTGTAGGGAAAATGCCAGTGTGGAGGAATGAGTTGATGATGTGAGTGAGAGCTGGAAGAAGTGTAGGAGAAATTGCTTGGAGAAGGTGTGAGGGGATGGGGTCTAGAGGGCAGGTGGTAGGATGACTGGAGAGGAGAAGCTAGATATATCTTTCTTGGTTAGTGGAGTGAAGGAGGAGAGAAGGTTGTTGGCTGTGGGAGAGGACAGTCTGGGTTCCTGTGTGTGTGAAGCTGAGAACTGACTGCTGATAGTTGTAGTTTTGTTAGTAAAGAAGTTTGCAAAATCATCAGCAGTTAGCAAGGAGGTGGGTGGTGGAGGTGGACAGAGGTGAGTGTTGAATGTCTTGAACGGTGAACGTGTGTTAGAGGCACTGTTGATCTTGTTGTGGAAATATGAAGATTTCGCAGCATGATCATCAGTAGAAAAGGCAGAGAGCAGAGATTGATACGTACTGAGGTCAGATGTAACTTTTGATTTGCGCCATTTCCTCTCTGCTGAGTTCAGTCCGGTGTTCACGAAGAACCTCAGATAACCAGGGGTTGGAGGTAGTAACGTGCGAGTGAGAGCTGTGGCCAACCTTGCAATTAGCACAGCAAAAGCAAATATCATGAGAATGGGCGAAACCGAAATGAGCTGAAACTGGCTGTTGAACAGTGCTACTTAAGTGCTGCAATAAAATACAAACTATAACCCTTTAAGAGCGCGGCATAAATATGATCAATACTTTGATCATAAATTCAAAATAGGAATGCATCTAATTAAAATACAGATATTTAGTAAAGATAAAAATTACAAATAAGCAAAGAATCGAAAATAGCCCTACTTACTTAACAATAAACAGAGCAACAGGAGAACTGGATATAAAGAACTCACGAGCCAGGAAAAGATAAGCGGTTATTAACCTACTCCCCACAACACTACTAAATACAGATTAGAAAATGTTTACTAAAGCACTGGCTTCTAGATTGAAAACTGGAATAAATTTATTGTCAGTCAATTTGCTGATGAAACTACTCGTTTTCTAAGAACTGAACGGCAAATACCCCAACACTTCAGTTAATGAAGATTTTTTTCATAATTCTAAATAGTTTAATTCTAAATAGGTCAAAATATGAGGTATTGGCCATTCATGTTGATCCTAATATAACATTGTACAGTATCCCAGTTAAAAACATTCATATTTCAAAGTTAAATATTTAGGTATTTAGCTATCTAAGACACTGGATGATTTAGAAAATGTAAATATGTATATAGTTTCAACATTTCTTCAGACATTCCCCTTTAAATGCAATAAGTATTAGCTGTGTGCAAAGTGAACCACATTTGGTTTTTGACCATTGAAAAGGGGAAAAATCCAACAAATTGAACTTGGAGCCATATTGAGATCCCCATGCCTATGGAATTAAATCATATAGGTCCTTGAAAATTTAAGAACCAGAATCTAAAATCATTGATTCAATCTAAAATAGAGACTTTTTGAGTGACAGTCTCACAAACTTTGGAAAAAGAATATTTATGGCACTCAGACAGTTGTGTAGATAGAAATAGACAAGATATATTTCTAGTTTCAACATTATTTATTGTTCAGGTATTCCTCTTTAAAAGATAAAAATATCAGCTGTATGGAAAGGGACCAACGTTTTGTTTTTTGGCCACTGAAAATTTGTACAGTTTACCAATTTATTCATGGAACTGCATTAAGATCTTCATATATCCTATTTTTAACAATATAAGGCATTTAAAATGAAGAGATCAGACTAATTGTTTGATAAAAAGCAAAATCTAAAAGTATATTAAGATATCTTTAATACTACTTGAGTTATGCATGAAAACTTGGGGTAAAAAACACAATAAGCGAATTTTTTAACTGTCACTGTTGTCATATAATGCAACAAAGAAGTCAACAGATTTTACTAATAGATGTACCAATCTCCATGTAAAAATAAAATAACATGGAGCCCATGTTTTAAAATATAAAATATTTTCTTCTTTCAAAACTTAAACTGTAAAGAAAACAATTTTTGAAGTGTGAAAATGGATTATGGATCAAAAAAGAAGAAGAAGAAAAAAACAACCCTTCTGTGCTTCTTAATTAAAGCAGTGTGACCACTTTTTGGGTGAGATGATCTGATCTGTTTGTCCAACTAATAGACGATGTTACACTTATCCTTTAACTACCTAAATATTTAGTATTACAGAAGATTATTTTTAAAAAATTGTGTTTCTTGTTGCCCATGCCATGTTAAAAAATCTCTTTCAATACACAGTGAAAACCAATCCCTTTAAAATCAAGAGTAGTTTGTATTACATGCATTGGTGGTGCATGTAGTGCTATCTACTGTTTATTGTGATGGCCATCATTACTGTGTCAGGATTTTAGTCTCATATACTATCCTTAATATGTGTTGGGTTTTGCTCAGATGTTGAGTATTACATTTATGCAATGTCGACAAATAATAGAAAGCTTTTAATTTTTCAGGTCTGGCCTGAAGTTACTGATCCAGAGAAGTTTGTGTTTGAAGATGTTGCCATTGCTACCTATTTGTTGGTAGGTTGGATAACTATTCATTGTTTATTTGGAAAATTATCTCATTTATATATGATTTAATTTCACCTCAATAATAAGTGAATACATAGGACCATATCATTAAGATATTAATAACTGGCAGTTTATGCATAAGAGACTTTATATAGAAAGCTTTAAAAATGTATACCGTGCTTGTTAAATAAATGGAGTAAGGCTGTAACAATAGATTATTTTGGCAATCGAGTAATTGGTTGACTATTTTGAGTAACCGGATATTTTTTTTTTTTTTTTTGTGGTAATAAAAGTAGACCTAAGCAAACTATAGCTTTCAAAATTACTTAAAATACATATACTGTATAATAGCAATTTAATTAATTAATAATTAATTTTTAATAAATAATTTTATGTTCAAATAAGTACCAAAAGCAAGTAATTGTATGTTTTTATAGAACAACACTGTTAAAATTCATAATATTATATATATAATTTAAACAATCAACTTATGTACATTATGTCTTAAAAATGCCTACAGAGGTCTCCAACAGCCTGGTGATGTTGTTGTCCCACTTTACAGAAGATCAAATCCTTGGTTAATATTTGCCAAATTACATTAATTAAAATGTTAACTTAATCTTTAATATTTGACCACTTTGATAGAAATGCTACAGTCACTTTAATTTCTTGAACAAGAATATCTGGACATCAAAACATGCAAAGCGAGAGTTTAAACTTTTATTTTGAAATAGCTATTAACAGTTCACATGTTTAGAAACATATTGATGTATTCTCCTGTCAGTCCTGTGTTGCTGTATGTTTATAAATTATTTACTTTACAAATCTGATGAAATGGCACACATTGCGTTCCCAAATGAACGTTATAAGAAACACATACTCAACATATGCAGATATGGAGTTTGACACTCGCTATGAAACGCACGTAACCTACACGCATGTAAATTATTAAACTGCATATATTACAGGGCATATGTTTATTTAAAGGGGTGATGAACTGAGAAATCAAATTTTCCTTGAGCTTTTGACATCTAAGAGGTCATCATATTATAAGAATATCCTGTAAGTTTCAGAACTAAAAACGTCCTTGTTAGTCCAATAAAAGCTTTTATTGACACCAGCCTCTGAAAACGACTCGTTTTTAAAAGTGGGAAACTATGACGTCGAAGGGGTTAAAACACCACCCCCGCAGAAGAAGATCAACACCTACTTCAACACGGCTGGTTTAGCCCCGCCCACCGATTCGCGCATTACACACATAGCTAAGTAGCCTAACAGTATGCCTACCTCGTGATGACAAACCGGATAGTTCTACCGAGCAATACAGAATATTGTTCAGTGCCTGGTTGTGGAAGAAGACAGTCGCTGCATAAGCTGGATTCCAATAGGACTGCATGGATAAACTTTATTTTTAATGATGTTCCAGCTGATGAGGGTGAAACATCGTCATCTGTTCGCTTCATTTCACTGAGGAATGTTTTGTAAACAAGGCTGGATTTGCAGACCGATTAAGAGTAAAGAACGGTGCTGTGCCATCTATATTGGATCTGACAGGAATTGTGCAACACACGGACTCTTGGTTGAACATGTATGGGCGAATCCGGTTGCCATTTGACAACATTGGACGTTTTCCCCCACGTACACCGACGGGTGAGTTAAACTCATTATAATATGCAAAACTGTTATCCACTCACAGCAGTGGGAGTTTATTTCCAAGTCTTCAGTGCGACACGCCCATAAAAACCGACCGTTTTTCAGGAAGGCTCACAACTTGGGTACAAAATAGCCGATTACTTTTTCATTTTGATGTTTTTGAATGCAAAAACCAAGCGAACGTTATAAGTTGACCTCAGACAACAATATAATAAAATTTTAAAAGCCAGTTCATGACCCCTTTAATTGAATCGCAACCTTTGTGAATTCACAAAAGCACAATAGTATTTTTATTTGCTTTTTAAATGGTGTTAATACATTGTGCATTTTTATAAAATTGTATAATAATGCGGTTCATGGATTCTTGTCTTTGGAATGTGCCACTTCCGGTATTTTGCCGGTTACTTGACATAGGTAAACTGGCAATCTAGGATTTTTTTTTAAATCAAGTACTCAAATTTATCGTGACCGCCCTAAAATGTTGTCATGAACATCTGAAAAAAAAAAACAGTATCCCTTGGTCACCGATGCAGGTCTTGTGGGGTGAAGAGCGTGCTGAAAACGGAACAACAACCAAACAGTCCTTTGTGGATCTCGGCTGTGGAAATGGCCTCCTGGTTCACATTTTAAACAACGAAGGGGTAGGTTAACTAATACATCTACAGTGTTGAATTACTACACTATGGACCATATCTCATTCCTGTAAATCACGCAAGCAACTCCCCTAGTGAAACACTTTTAATTTGTTAATATTAATCCAGTATTAAAATCAATCATACACCCATCTATGTTCTTTGGCGTTTAATTAAACTAGGGATTTGAAATTTGACTCCTTCCCTCTCAGGGCTTAAAGGGAATTATTCACAGTTACTGTGACGTTCTCTGTTATGTTTTGATTAAACTGACCGAGGCCTAAGTTAGTCTTGCACTTCTGGGTTTCAGCATCCTGGAAAAGGCACTGACATTCGCAAAAGGAAGATCTGGGACATGTATGGGCCTGGTACTCATCTAGAGGTAAGATATGTTTGAGACATTGTAGTGTCATTGATAGTCACATTATTCATTTTATAAGATGCTTTAGGCCAGTTTTTGTAACCATTTATAGCAGTTTTGCAAGATTTACAAACTCACCTTTTTATTGTGCTTTAATCATTGGTGAGCATGAAAAGTCCATAAAGTTGTTTTTATTATAAATGTCTAATTTTAATTTACTCCAATATGTTGACAGTATAATTAATCAATCCTTATTTTGATTAATAAATAGCAAAATAATGCCAAGCAAGGTGCAAATTTTCTTCAGAAAATGTTGAAATGTAGTTGCACTGTTTTGAGATTTTTCTATTAGAAAAAAAAGTTTCACTAAAGTTGATTTAAAATGAATAATGGACATTCAGACAAATCTTTGATTATAATTTCCTTCCCCATCTCTCAAGAAAATCTAAACTTGTTTTCCTCTCTGTCCTATTCAGTCAATGTTTGATTTTAGTTTTTGTTGCTATCCTCAAACTGTCCAAATTTTTTTCTCCTTCCTTTTTTTCAAACATTTTCTGAGCTATATTATTTATAATGTCCTGCCCTGAAAGAGTTGAGATGCTTTTGTGGCAATCTTTTGATCTTAGAAGGTGCATTCGTGCACCAGTGAAAACCTTAGCATTTCAAACACATGGTGGTATAAAGGAATATTTATACACATTTCTAAGATATTTTATATGTATAAATGACTGAACAGATTTTTTTTATTATTCATCTTTGTTCTAAAGTTAAGATGTAGCGACTAGGGCTGTGAAACGATTAATCGCGATTAAAATAAAAGTCTGTGTTCACATAATATGTGTGTGTAGTGTGTATAATTATTTTGTATATATATATATATAGAAATACACATGCATGTATATATTTAAGAAATATTTGCATGTATATACTTTATATATATTTATACAAAATTAATATTATACATAAATATAAATATTTGATATATTAATAACACATTTTTCTTAAATATATATGCATATATAGATAGATAGATAGATAGATAGATAGATAGATAGATAGATAGATAGATAGATAGATAGATAGATAGATAGATAGATAGATAGATAGATAGATAGATAGATAGATAGATATACACACAAAATAATTATACACACTGCACACACATATATTATGTAAACACAAACTTTTATTTTGGATGCGATTAATTGCGATTAATCGTTTCACAGCCCTAGTAGCGACCTTAACAATGCTGACTGAAAATCGGTTCAGACGCTGTATCTCGGCAAAACTTTGATCAATTGAGATGGAACTTGGTAAGCTTCAAAGGAACCATGATCTAAGGGTCCATGCCAGATTTGGGAACAGTGCCACCTACAAGTCATGAGATCTGGAAAATGGCTTTTTTTTTGCTCATAACTTTTGAACAGTTTGTCAGAAAACTTTAGCTTGGTTTCTATAGACTCATCCTGTCCTGCCGAATCTGATCATTTTGAATTTTGTTATAAATTGCAATATATTGTAAACAATTTGACATATTGGCACAAAATTATATAGGGATCTTTGACCAAATGCCCTGAAGGTATCTGAGAAGCTTTTAACACCGCACAACCTAGTGTTCCCGAGATATAAGTGTTTTTGCCAAAACTTTATAACTTTGAAAACTGTCCAAATTTAGTTTTCTCTGTGTCCTGACTCCTTTTGTTCTCTGGCTTATGCCTATTTGGACGATATGTCATTTGCCGTCAATTTGCTTGTCTGCCGTATTGAAGTAAATGAAAAAACTTCTTTTTTTCCACTACTCCTACAAATTTTGATCGGATGATATTTGGACCAAGCCACACAGAAATGACTGAATGGATTTTTGAGCCTCTTGGTGTATTCCTTTAAGTACTCAGATGGAGGCAGAAACGTCTTTCACATGGAAACGTTTGATGAGCGAACAATGAGAATTTGCTTAATCATGGTGTCTAGGATTTTACACCTTTTAAGGACAGAGTGTCATTTGCGTGAAAGACCCACCCTCCCCTGTAAGCCAGATACCTCTAGACTCTTAAAAACTTTATTACCTTTCAGGTTTACTTCTGTAGGGATGAGACCATTGTACCAGTCGCACTGAGACATTTAAAATTATACCAAACATGTTTAGCGTTCAAGGCTTGACATTAACACCCGCCCAACCCACCAAATGCAGGTGGATTTCACGTGCGGCGAGTAACACAGTCACTCTCACTAGCCACTTTGGCGTGTTGAAAAATTGTAGTCTTGTCAAAAGACATCTGACATAACAAACGAATTGCATTTGACACTATGACACTACAACTCCCATGAGTACTACCTGCACATAGTCTAGTGTTTGCTCATTGGTCCATTCGGGAATCTTCTTGAACGACATTAAACAAGCGGAGATTAAACTCGCAGACTGGGGTCTGTTTTAGTCTGCCCTTAACTATCAACTTTATGTGATGATATAGCAAACTTTTTTAATAGCAGGAGAATCCAGACCACAGGCGCGTCTCACGCTCTCCTGCGGTGCCGCTGCGCAAGGGTGTGAGCACCAAATATGACATCCAGACTTTTGTCAAACGATCGTCACACGAGACTGGTGCACACCCACATTAACACAGCATTCAATCTGTTTGTGAGTGTGCGTGGCCGATATAAAGAAAAAATTATCTTCATGATTAAGGGACATGCTGTAACTAGCAGGGCTGCCCTTATGTCATGTCATATCATATCACAGCTATCTTTCCAGAGTTAATTCTCTGTTTTAATTAAATTAATCATTCCATGAAGGAAAGCAGGAGATGCGTTTGTGGGAATAATCTGGAAAATAATAGACCTGTAGGCCTATACTTGTTTCAGGTAGACATATCTCCAGTTACTCAGAGCTACCAGAGCTTCATGATGATAATTATTAAAGGGATAGTTCACTTTGAAATTAATTTTTGATATGTTTTAGCTCACCTCAAGGGCATCCAAGATGTAGGTGTCTGTTTCCACAGTATTTTCAATTTTGACATTTTTCAGTCAAACCGTTGTTGTCGATCAGTCATACACTGGAGGCTAAGGGGGTCCACCAAAAAGCATGCACAGAGAAGTCAAAATTAAACATGATTTAATGACTCGTAAATGTAAGTACACATTGATGGCCTAAGACACGAAATGAGCTTTTTTTGTGAGAAAACGAACAGTATTTATATCGTTTTTACCTCTTGTAATCATAGCCATGACAAAATGATCTGACGGCACGGGCGCTTCGGTCTGCGCATGCGCCGGAAGTGATCGCTTGCGTGCCTACGTCACTGTTTGTTTATACAGAAATTTCGGAAGTTTTACCTTTCACTAACCTCAAGTAAAGGACTAGATGTTACAATCCCGGAATCCACATATCCCACGATGGATAAACTATAAAACTATATAGTTATATATAGTTATATATATGTCCTATATAGGACATTGTACAACTGATTCAGATCACTTGGACGTCACTGTGATTACACAAGGTAAAAACGATATAAATACTGTTCGTTTTCTCACAAAAACCGCTCGTTTCGTATCTTAGGCCATCAATGTGTACTTAGATTTACGATTCATTAAATCATGTTTAATTTTGACTTCTCTGTGCATGCTTTTTGATGGACCCCCTTAGCCTCCAGTGTATGACTGATAGACAACAACGGTTTGACTGAAAAATGTCAAAATTGAAAATACTGTCGTAACAAAGACACCTACATCTTGAATGCCCTTGAGGTAAGCTAAAACATATCAAAAATTAATTTCAAAGTGAACTATTCCTTTAAGTCTTAATTATACTTAATTATACTTGCGTACTTAATTATAATTAAGATAATTATAAGGAAATGCTGAGGCAAAACAAACTGTCCCCAAAACTGGCATATAAGCCTATATAAAGTTGTAATCCTGTTGCCTTAATTGTGGATTTTTTCTTAGAACAAATAATTTATTCTTTGCTCATTGTTTCTAATCCAGATAATTGTTCTACTGTGTATTACAGTTCCCTATCGTAGTCACTTCGAGTTACGTCAGAAGTGACGGAGATTGGGGGTTTCGCATAGAAAGCCAATCCTCTTCGAGTATTAAAACACGAGCCAATGGCATGCAATGCCTTGGGGCTGCGGAAATTTGCATAGCGTACTCCGCCCTACTCCGTGAGTATAAAAGGAGGAAGTGAACGCAACCGCAGTATGTTTTCGCTTCGGAGCCAAGAGAACCTCTTCACTCCTGAAAGCACTGTTCAAGACTCTTCGAGACGAGCGTCCTCTTCAGTGTTGGTGTGACGGCGGTACCCAGCGAGATTCTGCATCGCCTGCGATCTGAGCAGTGGTCTGCCAGACTTTGCGCTTCTCCCTGGTCGCTTCAGCGCTGAAAGAGTGAATTTCCTCCTCTCATTGAAAGAGCTGCACGCGCACGTCTTTTTAAAGACGGTTCGCCCGTGCTCTTCTGGGTGTGATTGATTTCTGTCGTCATCTGATGGTCACGATCGCTGCTTTGTATGCCTGGGCATTTCAGCATGCAGCAGCAGCGTTCGTGGATGACTCATTTTCCTTCTGTGGGAACATGACCATCTCTACACTGAGGTCGAGACTCAATGATCTCACTTGAGTGAGAGTCCCGGTCCCCCCCGCTCGATCGGTTTCCTCCATAGGGGGCCCGTCGACCCGGGGACCTGGTGATTTACGGTGATGGTGTGGGATAAGCCCCGACGATTTCTCGGGCCACGCCTCCCGCCTCATTGCGAGAGCCAGCGAGCGTTAGTTCGATTCAGTCGGTTGCTTCTTCGGTGGCACCGGCTGCTTCGGGCAGCGCTCCAGATGATGATGCGATGTCGATCACAGCATCACTAGGCGGGCTTGACTCCTCGGGAAGTGAGGATGCGGCCGCGTTGCCTCCCTCGGGAGCGTCAGCGCCGCCGTGTCTGATCCCGCGATGATGGCCGTGCTATCTCGGGCGTCCGTGAGCATCGGGTGGGGGTGGAACTCCGCCCCTCCCCGATCTCTCGCGGCTGAATAATTGGTTTTTGGGTAACGCTGCCGCCTTACGGCCACCGCCAACCCCAATTTCCTTTTTTCCCCGAGTTGCATGCGGAACTGACACGCACTGAAAAAAAAAAAAAAAAAAAAGCGTGCTTAGTTCCCCGCCCTTCCTCCCCTCGGCGATGCGGCTGTCTGTGGGTACGCTGGGGCTCCCCCGGTCGACCGGCGGTTGCTCTCAGATGCCCCTCCAAAGCCTATGGGTTCTCGTCGTCTATGGCGGCGCGATTCTGTAGAGCGGCGGGACAGGCAGCCTCCGCCCTGCATATGATGAGCACCTACAAAGCTAGCTGCTCAGGAATGTGCACGAGGAGGTGACGGACCAAGCGAGCTGCGAGCCTGTCGCCTACCTTGTCCTTAAACGGGTCACGGAGGCGGTCGCTCGCTCCCTTGGTCAGGTGATGCCCACCGCTGTGGTCCAGGAGCATCATAATGTTCGGCGGTGCGGTCCAGGACTTTGCCCAGCACTTCTCGACCGCCTAGGAGCAGACGAAGGCGGTTTCTCTGCCCCGACGGCCAGCTGCTGCCTCCAACCAGCCGTCGGCTCGGACGCCTCCGCCAGCTCGCCGCCGAGGACGCCCCCCTGCGGCTCCCTTCCCTCCCACGCGGCCCCAGCAGCAGCCTTCAGCCGGTTCGCGTCGCGGAGGAGGCCACAGGTAAGCGTCCCAAGAAAAGAGCCCCCCTCAGGCCGCGTGCCCCGCTAGATGCCAGGCGAAGCGATGTTCCTGAGGCGGGCCGCTCAGTGATAGTGTCATGGTTTTTCTCAGGAGGCGGTGGCAGGGCCCCTCCTTCCCCGGTGGAGGGCCGGTGGAGAATCTTTTGTTCTAGCTAGCTCCCTGAGCTGGTTGAGGAAAAGCTGACACTGTCATTGAGCACACAGACTGGAATGAGCGCGCACGACGTCCAGTGCGTCGCCCCGTTCATTCCTCTCTGTCTCGGAGGGCGCGGAAGGGTGCGTGTGTCGTCCCCGGGCTACGCCAATCCCTTCCCCTCTGTCGCCAGACCCCCGCAGAACAGACCCCGTGGAACGCTCTGCCTTCCCTGGTCTCTTCTGTCGGGGAGCGGGTTTCGACGGTGCATCCGGACGGGGTAACTCCTGCACGCATGCCGGTCGACCCGCCTCGCTGCCCCTCCGGGGGACGTCTGTGGTTCGCATGACCCCGTTGGCTCACTTCCTGGAAGCCTGGCTAGCGCTTCCCGGGGTTCCCGCTGGGTCATCAGAACGATCGGATTCGGCTACGCGATTCAGTTCGCACGGTCTCTTCCCCGCTTCAGGGGAGTTCGCTCCACGATGGTTGGTGGCAATGCCCCAGTCTTGAGAGCGGAGATTGCGACCCTGCTGGCGAAGGGTGCAATCGAGACGGTCCCTCCAGCCGAGGTGAGGTCCGGGCTTTACAGCCCCTACTTCATTGTCCCCAAGAAAGACCGGTGGGTTACGACCGATCCTGGACCTGCGCATTTTGAACCGTTCTCTCCATCGACTACCGTTCAAAATGCTCACGGCCAAACGCATTTTCGAATGTGTTCGGTATCAGGATTGGTTTGCAGCGATCGACCTGAAGGACGCGTACTTCCATGTCTCCATTCTCCCTCGACACAGACCGTTTCTTCGGTTTGCCTTCGAGGGCCAGGCATACCAGTACGCCGTTCTCCCATTCGGGTTAGCTCTGTCCCCTCGCGTCTTCACGAAGATCGTCGAGGCAGCCCTTGTTCCCCTTCGCGAACACGGGGTTCGCATCCTGAACTATCTCGACGACTGGCTGTTACTAGCACACTCTCGAGCTCAGGTTTGCGAACACAGAGACCTGGTGCTACGGCACCTAGCCCGTCTGGGCCTTCGGGTCAACCGGGAAAAGAGCAAACTTTGCCCCGTGCAGAGGATCTCTTTTCTCGGCATGGAGATAGACTCGGTCGCCATGTCCGCGCAGCTCACGAACGAGCGCGCGCACTCACTGCTGGCTTGTCTTCGACAGTTCGAGGGCAAGAGTGCGGTTCCACTGAAACTATTTCAGAGGCTCCTGGGGCATATGGCATCCGCGGCCGCGGCAACGCCGCTCGGTTTGCTTCATATGAGACCGCTTCAGCTGTGGCTTCGCGATCGAGTCCCGAGGTGGGCATGGCATCGCGGCTCGCTCCGAGTTCCAGTGACTCCGACGTGCCGCCGATCCTTCTTCCCGTGGTCGAACCTCAGCTTTTTACGGACTGGGTCCCTATTCAGCGAGTTTCCAGGCATCTCGTTGTCTCCACGGATGCGTCTACCACGGGTTGGGGTGCCATGTGCAATGGGCATGCAGCCGCCGGTTCCTGGACAGGAGCCCAGCGCCTCATGCACATCAATTGCCTCGAGCTGTTGGCAGTACGGCTCGCCCGGCACCGCTTCCGAGCGTGCTCTAGGGCCAGCATGTGCTTGTCCGCTCAGACAACACTACGGCAGTAGCGTACATCAACCACCAGGGGGGTCTACGCTCGCGCCGGTTGTCGCAGCTCGCCCGCCACCTCTTGATATGGAGTCAGAAGCACCTGAGGTCCCTTCGTGCAGTTACATTCCTGGAGACCGGAACCGGGCAGCCGCGAGCTGTCCCGGGCCCGTCCCATCTCCGGCGAATGGCGACTCCATCCCCAGTCGGTCCAGCTGATTTGGGACCAGTTCGGGGAGGCACAGTTAGACCTGTTCGCCTCTCGGGACTCGTCCCACTGCGCCCAGTTATTCTCTGACCCGCGGCTCTCTCGGCTCGGATGCGCTGGCGCACAGCTGGCCACGGGGCCCACGCAAGTGTGCGTTCCCCCAGTGAGCCTCCTTGCACGGGTGTTGTGCAAGATCAAGGAGGACGAGGAGCAGGTCTTGCTGGTAGCCCCCTACTGGCCCACCAAGACGTGGTTCTCCGAACTCTTGCTCCTCGCGACAGCACCTCCTTGGCCTATTCCTCTGAGACCGGACCTACTCTCTCAGAGACGGGGCACTCTGTGGCACCCTCGTCCCGATCTTGGAGGCTGCACGTGTGGCTCCAGGACGGGACGAGGCAGGTTTGAGTTCGCTGCCACCTGCGGTGGCGGCAACCATCACTTCCGCAAGAGCGTCGTCCACGTGACACCTTTATGCGTTGAAGTGAAACCTCTTCGTCAATTGGTGTTCTTCTCGCTGAGAAGACCCCCGGAGATGTTCGATCGGAGTCATGCTTCCTTCCTGCAAGAGGGGTTGGAGCGCAGGCTGTCGCCCTCCACCCTTTGGATTTATGTCGCGGCCATTGCCGCGTCTCATGATGCAGTGAAAGGTAAGTCTATGGGAAGCATGACCTGGTCATCAGGTTCCTGAGGGGAGTGAGGGGGCTAAATCCGCCTCCCTCCCCTCCTGCCCTCTGGGGACCTCTCAGTAGACCTGGGTGCTCTGCAGAGGCCTCCCCTGGAGCCTTTGCAGTCGGTAGAGTTTTTGCCCTGTCCTATGTGACAGCACTCCTGATTGCATTGGTATCCATCAGGAGAGTAAGGGACCTGCACGCACTCTCTGTTGACGAAGTGTGCCTGGAGTTCGGGCCGGCTTACTCTCACGTATTCCTGAGACCCCGGCCTGGATATATGCCCAAGGTTCCTACCACTCCCCTCCGGGACCTGGTGGTGAACCTGCAAGCGCTGCCCCTGGAGGAGGCAGACCCAGCCTTGGCACTGCTCTGTCCGGTACGTGCTCTCCGCACCTATGTCGACAGAACGCAGTGTTTCAGGACCTCAGACCAGCTCTTTGTCTGTCATGGGGGGAGCCAGAAGGGAAGGGCTCTCTCAAAGCAACGGCTGTCCCACTGGATAGTGGATGCCATTACTTTGTCTTACCAGCAGCAAGGCCTTCCGTGCCCCCTTGGTGTGACGGCCCATTCCACTCGGAGTGTAGCCTCCTCTTGGGCTTTAGCGCACGGCGCCTCGCTAACAGACATCTGCAGAGCTGCAGGCTGGGCGACACCCAACACCTCCGCCAGATTCTATAATCTGCGAATTGAGCCGGTATCCTCTCACGTACTCGTTTCGGCCAGTTCTGGATCCGCTCAGGTGTCTTCGCTTGCTCGCCACTCCACTCCCCGGACTGGATAAGTGCGATATTTCCTCAGTTCTTCCATTGAAGCCTTGAGTCCTCCAGCACCGACGATGCGGGCACCACTGCTGTGGCTCTGGATGCTGGCTAGGTGCCTCCATGCGTACGGTTCCCCTTGGTAACCGTCTCATGTGTATTATCCACTGTAAGCCTCTCTGAGCATGTGTCTTCCCTTGGCAAGCCATCTGCCACCCCTGGAGCTGAAATTAGTAGCCACCTGCGGTTGGTGCTCCAGTGATTCCATATGTGTTTCTATGTGGCCATATGTGTATTCGTAAGTCCTCCCTTCGGTAGGCAGCTGGTAGCATGTCCCCTTCGGGATATGTTTCCCAGTGTACCTTGGTAATCCTGTGTCTAAGTCGGATCCCCTAAGGAAAACAGGTAAGGCTCGGGGGTTTAGACTTTCGCAGGGCACTGGAAGACAGCCTGAAGTTGGCGTGATGGCACAGACCCCCAATCTCCGTCACTTCTGACGTAACTCGAAGTGACTACGAAAGGGAACGTCTCGGTTACGTATGTAACCCTCGTTCCCTGAGTAGGGAACGGAGACGTTACGTCTCCCTGCCACTTCTGCTGTATCGCTGGGTAGAGGCCGAGTTCAGTCTTGGCTCCTCAGCGAAGACATACTGCGGTTGCGTTCACTTCCTCCTTTTATACTCACGGAGTAGGGCGGAGTACGCTATGCAAATTTCCGCAGCCCCAAGGCATTGCATGCCATTGGCTCGTGTTTTAATACTCGAAGAGGATTGGCTTTCTATGCGAAACCCCCAATCTCCCAATCTCCGTCACTTCTGACGTAACGTCTCCGTTCCCTACTCAGGGAACGAGGGTTACATACGTAACCGAGACGTTTTAAATCTTAGATGCAAAATATCATTCTCAGGACCCCCTCTAGAGATCCCCTTTGTAAAATTGTATATAGCTAAAATAAATAATTAATAGCAACGTTGTTTGGAATTAGTTTCTATTGTGTTACATTTTTAAGTTTTTTTTGTACTTACATAGGCTACTGCGTTATTTTGCAATATATTATTTATTTTTTCATTCTTTATTTCTTTCTTTGAACCAATGAGCTCTTTCCTGTGACAGTACTCAGAATAGAAACAAATTTACCTTTAAAACTGTTAAGCTATTTTTCTGTGTTGTCCTTGTTATTGTGTTTTGGCCAATTTTCTTGGCTAAATTGATCATCAGGGCAGTATTCAGCATGCCAGAGAGGAACGTGTGTTGACGAAGAGTGTGAAAAGTTTAGGTCTGCTTTCAGAGGAGCAATAGCCGGTTATTATGACTCGTATTAAATCACCATGTGGAAATCACTTCACCCCAGATTTCCAGAGGAGCTTTCAAATCAGTGTGTTTAAGTCAGTGGAAAGCATCTGGTAATTGGCAAATTTGGTTCTACTAAATGGTAAGCAAATCTCTTAAATAAAACTCACTGCTTTAACTTAAGAGATTATTGTTTGTGGAAATAGTAATAAGAGGAAATGATTTAAAGGATAATGACTGTGGGATGTTTAAACATAGTTTTTGTTTGAGTGTCTTTCACCTCCTCTCGTAGCCCATGCACCAGTGCTGAGAAGAACAGCCCTGCCGCCACACTTTCACCATACGGGTAAATGCCTGAACACACGGTTGCCTCACTCCCAGCATGGACATCTCCTGCTCCTCACACACATTCGGCCTGAGAAACAGTGAAAAGGTTGATCAACAATTCTTCAATACATTATACTTTTATACTTAACCCTATAAAACCCTATAAATGAACCTCAGTGTGTTTTGTGATGCGTAACGTGAGAATAAACCTGATTGGTTCTTGCTGAAGCTCAAACGTGCTGAACATTTAACACCAATTAAAACCAATAAATACTGTGGATTTTTTAAATTAATAAAAATGACAAAAACAAACAACAAAATTACTAAAACTTTAACTTAAATGAAAGTGAAAACAAAAAATGTAAATATAAAATTGAATTAAAAATATTAACATATTTATAATATACTAAAATAAAAATGTGTGGTAATTGTTCTGTAAAAAATATGTTCATGATTTGTAATCACAACATTTTTTCTTTTTTTCTTTTGTCAAATCAACTTCTGGTGATAATTTCTAATTATTAATAATAAAATAATTTCTGTGGTTCAGATAACATAATATTTTGAGTTTCTGATGATTAAATCAATCTCCTTCATTGTATTAACTCAATTTTTCCATTTACAATGAACTTAAATTTTTAAGGCAACCTCATTTTTTAAATTAAACAAACAATATTTTTAACAGTGTAAAACTAAAACTAATAATATTGGTTTTCTTTAACTGAAATAAAGCTTAAATAAAATAAAATATAAATGAAAATGAAATGCATAAACTAAAAACAATTATTTATTTTTTTTGAAATTGTTGCCTTGGAGTACTAAAATAAAAATAAATTAAAATATAAATATAAAAAAAACTAATACAAAACAAAATACATAACAAAATTATTAAAATTAAAATGAAAACTGAAATTATAAAAATAAAATCTATAATAATAAAATTAACTTGTTGAGTTATTTTCTCTAATTTGTAAAATACAAAAGAATATACGTTTATTTATTTTTTTATTTTTCAATTCAGTGCACCTAAAAATTTCTCAGATTTAGACCCTTTTTTAGGGATAATTATGGCACTAAATTACAGCTAAGAACATACAAACTCAGCTTTCATCCACTTCTCCTCACACTGATATCTGTCAGAATCTGTCAGTTGATTCATGTCTTTCTCACTGTTGTCTATCAAGGATAGAGCACCTCATCCACAGCTCTGAATATGGAATATCGCTGAGAATGCATTTCAACTTCATAAATACATCAGGAGAGTTGATTTGTTTGAATCCATGACAGTCTTTTATTTTAGTTGAGCGAGTGTGGTGAGTCTGGGCTCTGCCTCAGAGGGTCATGTTCTCTCTCAGGTCGTTTCCTATGACCATCTGGGCTTAATAAAGCACATCCTGAGTCAATTATGGGGCTCTCAGATCAACTGCACAGTCACACGCCGGATCAGCCCTGGAGTCAGTGTGTCAAACACTCACTGGCCTCAGTCACGCTTCACATATTTAGACACTTTTCAAATTTGAGTCAAGTCTATTTGTAACTGTTTCAAAGCAAGTTGTTTAGGTGAATGTAGCCTATATTTAAAACATGGTCTTTACAGAATTCGTCTTTACAGAATAAATTGAATAATTTAATGATCATTTATGTTTGGATATATTTTCACATTATCTGGCGCTTTTGGCGACATCTAAAGGGCATCAGGAATAGCATTAATTATCAATGTCACGTTCCAAATTATTGAGGTACCAAAAAAAAAAAAAAAAAAAAAAAAAAAAAAAGCTTACGGTATAAGAAACCAAACAGATGAATTTGGTTAATAGTATTGTTATTGTAGGCTAATTTAAGGCATTACCAATGTTATACCTAAGCGACACGAATAGATCACGAGATAAACTTTTCATTAGCGAAATGCTTTGAATTGATTCAATTACATTTTCTTAAAAACACAGGTGACACATTTACCTGTTGAGCCATGATGATAGGTATAGCATTCAAGTAGCCTTTTATATTTAAATCACAAAATATAGGATATTTTTTAGAAGTTTAGAAGTAGGCTATTTTGAAGTCCATAGGCAATGAAAAAGAACATTTAGCCTATATTAATTAAAATGTAATGACTGTTTTATAATATGAATGTAGGCCTATATAGCTAATGACAGGTAAAATTTAATGTTTGTTATTCTATTGAATAGCCTAATGTTTAAGACAAATGTTTTAATAGACTGAGACAAAACACATGTTTGTTTAAAAGTCATGTTTTGGATAAGTTTTAGAGACGAATTTTCCGTCTTCATAAGCTTCAAAAACAAAACTTGATGTAAAAAATATAATAGAGTATATGTTGAACAATATAATAGCGGACTCACATGTCGGGCTGGAGGTCCAGTGATGCTGCGCCGTTCAGAGACACGAGCACACAGACACAGAGCAGAGCCACGGAGCAGCACATCGTTCACTACAGCATATCCACATGCAGCACACACTCTTCAGGATCAGGGCCCCGCCGTCCACTTTAAAGGGTCCGATCACTTCATTATGATCGAGTAGGTTAGCTGTATCTTTGTGAACGCGCTAAACGTTTTCTCCTCGCAAACTGAAATAATCGAGCATCCTAAAGTCCTGGAGCTGGTATCCTCAATCGGGAGCACACTGAGACAGACTGGACAATCGCTCAGTGCGCTTCCCACCGTTCCCACCACATACACACACGCACGCGCGCGCGCGCGCACACACACACACACACACACACGCACAAAACCGTTAGGGGCCCCAATGGAAACACCGCTCAAAATATTTAGCGGTTGTTTCTCAAGTTCTGTGTGATAGCCTAAGTTAGCCTACTCTCTAAAAAACTTAGATAATGAGTAAGAGTAGCTAGTTCACTATTAGGCCTATAATTAGCCTTTAAAAATTAGATTAGCCTAATGTAGGCTACTAATTCTCTCTAAAAAGTAGCCTAGTTAGACTATTCAGTGTTGGGGAAAGATAAAATAATGCTCCTTAAAAAGGGAACTTGCTAGTTTTAATGGAAAATAATTATGTTACACTTTTTGATTAGGCTATTTTTCTCACATGGTCGTGTTGGTTTGATTTTTAATAGCCTAACAAATAAACTTCTTTTGTTTGTTTTTTGTTTTTTTTTAAATGTAAAGGCTCTTTTGCACCAAAAGTGAAATAAATATAAGCTGTGTGAAAAAAAAAATGTGTGGTGATTTTTTGCTTATGCTATGGACAAAAGCAAAGACATTGGTTAATAAAGTGAGATTAAATACATAAAGTAGCTATAGGCTACAAATCCCTCGACCAGTTGAACAGTTCAAGGATAGGCATGACTGCTCTTTTCTTCTTTCAAATAAAATAGCCTATAAAATAGCATAAATTATTCATGAACTGACCAACGTATTTAAAGGGCAAAGGTAACAATAAAAACAGACGTTAACTTTTTATGTTAAATCCACTATTGTTTAATATAAAATTGTTCTAGTAGCCTATAGAGCTCGGGCGTAGAAGTTATGGAGCGGTGCATTGTGGGTAACGGCGGTAACGCGGTAACCATTTTAGCGGTAACGCAAAACCTGGTTGTATGATTCTCTTGCACCATTCTCTATGAAAAGAGATGAAAAGAGAGAATGGTGCAATAGTTATTAAAGTTTACCACGCCCAAGTTTCCCTGATATTTTGTACCTGGGGCCTCATGTAAACGCTGCGTACGCACAAAATGGGCATAGAAATATGCGTACGCATTTTTCCACGCGCACATCGGGATTTATAAAAAAAATAAACTTGGCGTAAATAAGTGCGCACCGTAAGGATGCTCTTGACCATGCGTACGCACTCTTTAAGAGTATGGGTTTTGGCGACACTGATGGTGAGCTGGAGTCAAATGTCTTTTTGCTTACTATTAGACAGAGAATCTAAAGAAAATTATACATCTACAGAAAGATAATACAAATATAATTTCACAAACCTATATCATCCCTTGAAGCAAACATCCATCCCTTCTTAAATGACCACGCCAGCACGCGGCGCGCGTTGGACCGTTTGGTGAAACTGACGCGTCACGCACATAGCCTATAATCTAACGGCAGATGGAGTAAAACCGTAAATCTTCATTATGAGTCCAAATCATAAATACAGTCCATATTCACAATAACAGAATGGTTTAAACTATGTTTTACTTCTGATATAAACATTTAGATTAAATATGGCATTCTCATTAATGGAGTTAAACTTTTAAACTACATGAAATCATTACTGAGAAGTTAGCCTACTATATATATATATATATATATATATATATATAGGCCTATATATATATATATATATATATATATATATATATATGAAGAGTTCAGATGCAAAAGCCTCTAAATGCCATTTGAAATTTTCTTCTTTAATGATGATTTTTATCAAACTTGTATATTTAAGTTCAGTAATTTCACTTAAATAGCAATTAATTATCATTGCCATTTTAGTGAAATTAGTAAACTTAAATATACAAGTTTGATAAAAATCATCATTAAAGAAGAAAATTTCAAATGGCATTTAGAGGCTTTTGCATCTGAACTCTTCATATATATATATAACATAATATAACATAAAACACAGCAATATATAACATAAAACACAGCATGCAGAAGAAAAGTGTTAAAAAGCAATGCATCCACAACAAATAGGTCTTTATATATATATATATATATATATATATATATATATATATATATATATATATATATATATTCAATAAATAGAAAGACCTATTTGTTGTGGATGCATTGCTTTTGAACACTTTTCTTCTGGCATGCTGTGTTTTATGTTTTAACTAGAGATTGTCTGAGAAAACTGTTTCGTATAAGAATAATGCACAACCATGTGTATCTCTTTCCATTAAAATATAAATCAATTAAAAATACTATTTGGCCAGTGGAAAAGATTGAGAAAAACTCTCTGAAATGTAGGCTATATGACACTATTTGATTTATTCATTCAAAAACAAGGCAAGGATATAGGCTACTAAAAAAAAAATGTTTGTAATAATGTGACGGCACATCCGCATTTCATATTTTCCTAACGTCTTGTACCGTTAAACTTGGTATCACGTGGATGAATAATCATATGCAAATGATATGCAGATTAGGATATGCATATTTAAACTAGGCGTTGTAATCTCCATATATGGTTATTTCGGGGAGGAGACGCACGTGCGCATAATCTCCCGCTGACTGATTTATAAAGTAAATTCTGCGCAGGTTCTGGCGTACGAACGGTTTAATAAATCTGAAAACTTTTGTGCGTACGCAAATTCTGCCTTATGTGCGTACGCACGCTAAATCTACGCAAAGTTTTTATACATGAGGAATTTAAAAACTTTAAGTCACTGGAGGCTCACCCGCAGTTCACACATGGGTGGGTGCAAAATCTGCAGATCTTCAAAGTAAACGCGGAGAAAACAATCGTTCGCACTAAGGTAATGGAATATCAATGTAGTAAAATTTTATTGCAAATGTCTGTATTTATTTGTTCAGAATTAAAACTTTTGTAAAACATAATAGTGCTCAAATATTTCAGTCTGATGTGTGTGCAGGACAGCCATGGGTCACTGAGGTCTCTGCATTGTTGCTCAAATGTTATTCCTGATTTTGTAAAAGGCTTTGGTTAAAAGCATCTACTAAATTAATGAATTTAAAGGAGAGAGTGGCAGCAGCTGTCATCATCACCCATCCATCATTGCAGCCACACTTGAGTGCTGTAATTGTGCAACATCTAGACATTCCCTCTCACTTTTATCAAATGCTTTAATATTTTTCATTATTGTTTTGCTTGTTTACATGTGCTTTACTTCACAAATGAAATGACTGAATTTTTATTCATTTGATATATTATTTATTTTTTACTTGTTTTAATGTTCTGTATTGTGCCCTACAAAGGCAAAGCGCAGTAACTACACATTTGGTCAAAAATGAGTTAAGACTTATAATGGGCTTTATGACATGTGTTCTGTCTTGTGAAAAAATATCTGGGTTAAATTATGTCCCGTTTCGGAGATGCATTACCACATAATCTACCCATAACATGTTTGACTGCCTGGTATAAAACTTTAAAGGCCTTTTTTCTCTGTTTGTGTAGTTACTGCACTTAGCCTTTGTAGGCAATTTCACAAATAAAATGACAGAATTTTTATTCATTTGATTTAATATTATTTAAGGTGTGGTAAAGGGTGACAACTGGAGCTTGCTGCCGTTGAATCCTCCGCTGATATCTGTCAGAATTCCCACTGATCCCTTTGTGACCAAGGTGTAGAGACAGTGCCCAATCAGGGTCGCATTTCATATGCTGGCTTGCCTGAAAAAAAGAAAAAAAAAAAAAAAAAAAAAACTGAATTTCTGTTGCATAGCTGGCAGCAATTGTGTGATTTACATTTACATGTATTCATTTGGCAGAAATGTTTAAATCCAAAGAGATTTAAATAAACTAAAGAGCTCCAGCAATATAAGAACAATATAAGCTATTCATAATAATTATCCTTTGCACTACTATTTAGTTCTTTGTGGTTATTTTATTCAATTCAACTTAATTAAATAATTCTCTTATTTAATTTAATGTTGTTATGGCTCTGCATGTTGGCACTGGAAAATAAGTTGCTTGTAATCTCAGCTCTGCATGTTGGCACTGGGAAATAAGTTGCTTGTAATCTCATTGTACATATGTATAGTGACAATAAAAGGGCATTTCATTTCATCATAATAAAGCATTTTAATCGATAATTATATGCTGATTTGGCTAACAGCTACAACAGTATCTTTATTTACCAGCTTGCTCCCAAAAACACAGCAAAGTACTTACTGCTTGAATCTAACAGCAGAGAGTTTACTGCTAAATGAATACATTCAATGTAAATAGCTAGCAAGTTAACTCTGGCAGCTGGAAATCTACTGACCATGTCATGAAAATATCAGTTATCAGTTAGCCTAACGGCTAATCGCGATGCTAACGGAGTTGATTACAAAGCAAAGAGACCACAGTGATAATTATACCTTACCTTTGTGAAAGTGCCGTGAGCAAACAAGCATGTCCTTGGAAATATTATCAAAGATAATGGTTTTCCTCCGTACAGCAGCAACCCAAGCCATCCGACGCCTCCTTGTGATTTCAGACACCAAGTCTCCTTGTGTTTTTTCCACGTTGGAAAATGGTGAAAAGTAACAATTTGAGAGGCGTTTGCCCTTTCGATCGATTACAACAGTTCACAACTGAGCAATACTGAACCGTTTTCCTTAAAAAACAATTTGACATTACAATTTGAATTCCCACCTACTGCCTACTACAGTACATCTACTTCCGTACCGTGATTCCCACAATGCACTGCGACGTGACGCAACGATAGGCTAACTTTAATTAAATTATTAAACATAAATCAGATTGGTTTTCATTAAATCGAGAAAATGGAATTTTGTTTTATTTACGATCACTGAGAAATGTTCTATTATTTAAAATGCAAAAAAAAAAACAAAAAAAAAACATTTATTATTTTTAAGGTGAAAATTATTCATTTGCCTGGATCCACGCCGAAGAAAACGTCTAAATGTCACATTTTTAATGAAGCAGCCTAATGAGTAAAATGTCTATTTTTCCGGCGTCCCCCCAGCTCCTCATTTAAGCAAAAGGTACGATAAAAACAACGTATTACATCGACGTTAAACCACGTTAACCGTGTTAACCATAACCTTTTAAATACTCGAACTAGTTCCATTGCTTAGCAACGAGAAGAAACTCCTGTAACGTCAGTGCGTGAAATAATCACGTTGGTCCACTTTGGAAAACGTGTAGATGTCACGGTTTAGTTTAAACTCAAAACCATAAATAGGGCTATACTGCCCTCTTGTGTCAAATTATATTTCTATATTTATTTTTCCAACAAATAAAATCAAACCGTCATATGCACGCATAAATTCCGCATTTGACGTAAGGATGCTCGTCCATTTCCGGTTGTGTAGATTAAGCGGAGGAAAACCGGAGAAAACGGGATTATGGCAGAGTCTTCAATATTTAGGCCCTGTCCCAATACTCCCTTGAGCCCTAAGGCCTTCCTCGAAGTGGACACTTGTTGAAAGTGCACTTTAGCGGAGAAAGTGTGCAAGGGCCCGAAGCTGTGAAGAGCAGAATTGGGACAGTTTTGCACACGTCAAAAAGCTACGTCAATTCTGTTGTGATCAGCAAACACTGTTCATTTGGCTAATGTGTGTTATGCTTATAATAGCTGTAACATGACACAATCCTTTGAATTAAAAAATTAATATCTTTTTTTTTTTTTTTTTTTTACTCTTAGCCAGCAACCTTTCTGTTAATGTTATTAATATTAAAACATTTTTTTGGCTAAGATAATATGTGATTGAGGTTTACCTGAGTTTATACTGCCTTACCATATTCACAGAGATTCGAAATGCAATGTTAATTGTTATTATGGAAATTGATGAAATTCCCATACATGAAAAAACAAACAAAAAAAAAAAAACATGACGTGTTGGTGATATATTTTGTATAGGCTATATATTAAAATAGTCTAACATATAGGCTGTATAAAATAAAATGACACAACCCTGTCTCTTTTATATTTTATTGACCAAGAATAACCATTATTAAAGTATAAGTAGCTTAAAAAGTATAAGGAGCTATATAAGTCAAGAAATAAGGCAAGTTAAAAGATTCAGTCAAACATACGTTTCAACGTTACAGATAAATAGCCTAAATATATAAAGTTATGAAACTTCGCTTTTCCCCTCAGCCAAAACGATTTGCCAGGGAACAAATCATAGATTAATGAGACCAAAGATCGCCCGTCTGATATACACAAGCCGATTTATAACTCATGTTTAACCACTAGAAACAGAGCCCGCGGGAAACGCGAATGACTAGCCGGGGCAAGGCTGTTGCAGGCGGGGTACATGAGCGCTGAGCACCCGCCGCCCTGTGATCACCTGGAACTCCGAAAACGTCAGATCAATTTTTTAAAATAGGCGCTATTTTTATAAATAAACCACAGATTTCAGCTTTAAACAACTATATTCTCGACTGAAAAACTCTTAAAACTACATTTAGTGACCCAATAACACAAATATTTTTGAAAAACTCTTCACCACAATGGCTTCCTTTATCTTCGGAGTTTCCGCTCCCGAACAGCACCATAGCAACCGTTCTCCCCTACAAGGATTCTGGGTAATATCCCACAGCAAAGTGTGGTCTGATGCACACTTACGAAAAGGGTGCATTAAGTGCCCTTTTGATCACCCCTGGAGAACACTATTAGAGGATTGGGACACTCTACGGTCTTGCACCCCTTATCGAGAACGCGCATTGAGGGGCACAAGGGCGCAAGTGCGGATATTGGGACAGGGCCTTACTGTCCTCTCGTCTTTGAAACGAAACGTACATACGTTTAGATGTAATTTTATATATAGTTATGTTTATTTAATATAATTTTAAAAAGAAGCATAAACACAACGAGGGGTGTCTGTTTTATCTGTTTTTGTGACTAACGTTTCATTAGTATAACCATGGAGTTTAAAATTCAATATAAATTCTCGGTATTGCATTGGACTCTATGATCGGCGGAAGTTATCGAGCATCCTTAATCCTTCACCGGAAATAACGCCGTGCATAGAGCCCATTAACGACAATTTTGCACTTATTTTATCTACTCCAGTAAAAAAAAAAAAAAAAAAATCTGAAGGATGACCCACCCACATTTTTTTTTTTTGCTTCCGACGCCCCTGCGTTAATGAATAACTACACAAGAACTATGAGTAACACAATATTAACAATCTAGTAACTATTATTAACTAACAAGAAACTCTGATTAACGAACTAGTAAGTAATAGCGCACAGGCGAAAGTGGTAGTTCACTATTAAGTAATCAATAACTACTATTTTTTTAATACTTCCCAGAGAACTACTGAAAAAGTTTATTAACAATCTAGTAACTACTATTAACTAAAATAAACTCCTATTAACAAATTAGTAAGTAATAGCTCACAGATGAAAGTGTTACTAGATACATCTGTGGGAATTAATTATTTGGATCCGTATAAAGTGAATATCAGTAATGACTCAAGTGTTACTAAAGACATTTTCTAAAAGTTACTAAAGTTCACCAAAAAATCGCAAACATTTGCACAAATCATGACTAGATCATGTAGGCTAGTAACACTTGAGTAATTACAAGTTCCAATGATCTTCACTTTATAATACGAATCCAAATAATTAGTAATTCCCACAGAAGTATCTAGTAACACTTTCATCTGTGAGCTATTACTTACTAATTTGTTAATAAGAGTTTATTTTAGTTAATAATCCCTTACTTTAGGCTATATTTCAAGGGAAAAGTCATTCAATTACAGTATGCCTACTTAATTAGCCTACTTATGTGATTTACATTAATGACAATTTAGCATTTGTATTTGCTAGGCTTCAAATTAGGTTTTATTATTCTACGTAGGCTAAATGGTAACACTTTTGTGTGTAGTAGTTTCTAATGTAACACAAATATATTGTTATTTAAAAGTGAAATGACAGACTATGACAGTTTCCGCCGAAGATGAGCGAAACTGTGACTTTTAAATGAAGTCTCAAAAGAGAGACTCTTAATTTGAAAGGCTGGTCTGAATCTCCCTCCTCAGTTCCGCTTCACGCTGCGGCGGTGCGGGTCTGGTCTGGGCTGAGCTGGTCTGTGCTGTACTAGTGCGGGATGATTCTCTTTTTCTGAAAACCCTCAGAATAAGCTGATTTTACGAATAACATTCTACTTTAACGTGTCTAATCCGTCGGTGGATCTGATCTCGGTGAAGGTATGAGTCTAAATGAGTTGTGATGTGATTTCTGATCATGCTTTAGCCCTTTATTGATCAGCTGTCATTGATGTAGCTACTTTAGGGCCCTGATGTACTCATCATTCATTGATTTCACTAACAGTTATTTATATATATATATATCTTGGCCTAAATGTGGCACTATAAAGTATTTGACCTTGTTATTATGTATTTTCTGTTTGGGGTGATCGGATCCACCCACACATTCAAAACAAAATATTACAGCAGGTGTTTTCACTTTAGTAACGTTACGGCTGCTCACAAATGAAAGGAAACCAAAAGCGTCCATATTGACTTTATTATTGGATAATTTTCTGAAACATAATCTATTTCTATTCATTCAGTAGGTATGCTTACTTACTAAGAGACTAAACTGAGGAGCTGCCCGTGGTGTTCATTGACATTTCTCTTCCTGAAATAGTTGGTCTCATGATCAAACCACAACACACTGAAGATGACAGCTGCTTTACTTTCTGTGCTTCAGTTTAGCCTTGGGATGATAGTGGCTGGATTGGTTATTTATCTGTAATACATAAGTGTAAATAATATAGTTAGTAGCATTATAAGCAAACTTATGAGCTCACTTTGTATTAGAGGTAAAGGTCACAGAGACCAGGTTGGACAACTTGTGATTCCGGTTTTGTTGTGTGAGATTTGGATTCATGATTTGCAGGATGCTTTCAATGTATTTTTTTCTTATAATTAGGATTTATATATATTTTTTTTCCTCTTAAATTTCAGCACAACAAAACCAGATCATTTAGAGACAGTGTTGTTATCATTAAACTATTCATTGTTTTCGGTAATTGAAATAAAACGAACAATACATAATTGATGAAAAACTTAAACCTAAGAGATGTTGCTTTGGCAACTAACTAACAAAAACTGAAGAAAAAAAAATGACACCATTAAATAAAACTTAAGCTACAATTAAAATAAAAGCTAAAAATATAAGCTCATATTAATAAACACTATAATAGTATAAGAATAATTCTACAAATAACTCTTTCTGGATTTTAAAGCTTCTAATGTTTCAGATTAGAATTAAAACATTATTCAGCGCTGTACAAGAAAGTATAAGACAATATTAGAGGTCGACCGATAGTGGATTTTACCGATAATGATAAATAGGTTGGACAACGCCGTTCGATAACCAATTAATCAACCGACAATTTTAAATAAATCTGAACTTTAATTCAAAACTTTTAAAACAGTACTGAACCATACATATTTAAAGATACATATTAATTATACCTTGATCATTCATGTTAATTCATAGTGCATTCACTAATGTTAAGAGATACATCTTTAAAATGTTATAATGTTTTGGTAAATGTTGAAATTAACAATAAACAATACTTTCATTAACCTTCGTTAATGTTACAAATGGACTCTTATTGTAAAATGTTACCATTACCATTACAAATAAATCCAAAAACTATTGGTATGGACTTTTGCCGATATATCCAATTGTTCCAGCATCTTTTATTTATTTATTTATTTATTTATTTTATATTTAGAAAAAAATATGTATACCTCCAGTAAGATCATATTTGATTCTTACAGGATTCCAATAGGAATTCTGTTCACATTCCTTTGGAATCTTGTTTGACTCTGTAATCTACATGCTGTGTAAGTATGTCATCACAGCTGACTGGTATTTCTCTGTACACCCATCCTCCTCTCTCCCTGCAGATGAGTGGAGCGGCGTTCCCCTCTCCCACAGCCGAGATGGCGGAGATGAACCGGATCCACTATGAGCTGGAATACACGGAGGGCATCAGTCAGAGAATGCGCATTCCCGAGCAGCTCAAAGTGGCTCCGTTTAGCTCAGAAGAGCAGGAACTCCCAGAGCGGGACACGCACCGCACGGCAATGATGCACGTTCCCGAGAGAATCGTAGTGGCAGGTACGAGATGGAAAGCACAAAATATCTTCTTACAGATTTTTGGCACGAAATGAGGGTGAATTTCTCTTCTAGACAGTTTGTTTCATTTTAATTATCAGTAACACTTTACTTGAAGCGGTGTCATTGAAGTGTCATTCGCTCAATAATGATATTTTGAATGCAAATATGACATTGTTTAAGATGCCTTTATGACATCTTGACATAAACCAATACATCATAACCTGTCAGTGTCTTTGTCATGACAACTTGACATTAAATTAAGTCAAACTGTCATGTGGTTGGCTTTGACATTGGCTGTCATGAGGCCATTATAACTGAGTCGTGAATATTTTCCATGACCTCAAATGGAGTGGTACATATTGAATTTGTCATTAAAAAGTTATAATGGCCTCATGACAGGCAATGTCAAAACCAACCACCTGACAGTTTAATGTAATGTTAACCAATAAAGCTAGGTAGTTTAACTTTGATAATTAATCTGCTATGTCATGTTATTTATGACTGGTTGTGTTGTCTTAGTAATGTCAAGTTGTCATGACAAAGACGCTGACAGTTTATGATGTATTAGTTTATGTCAAGGTTTCATAACAAAGACATCTCAAACAATGTCATATTTGCATTAAACGTCATAATTGAGCAAATGACACTTAATAACAGTTGTCACAAACATGCATAAAACTGTCATGTCATGATTATGAAGGTGTCATGTTAGTCTTATGCGCATCCCTTCAAGTAAAGTGTTACCGAATTGTCCACACACACACACCAATTTTCAGAGTGGACGAATATCTGATCGGTCACTCATCTTTTTATGTAGGAGACAGTGATGACATGCAATATCCCAGAGACTTGGACATCATCCAGTCCACCCCGTTGGAGTCAACACTGTCCCTCAGGACGCCACCCCGGGTCCTCACGCTCAACGAACGGCCCTTCGACTTCCACGAAATGGAGCAGGCAATCTCTGCAAGTCAGCCTAGCGAAGAAGTAAGTGGGACAGACTTAATTTAGCAAGATGTAGGCTGTGCAGATGTGAGCGGTGTGATGTGAACGGCTTGGGTTTAGTAAAATGAGGAGGAACACCTGTCCACTTTCTCTTCTTCACACAGGTGCGCACGCAAACCAAGGCACGTAGAGAGCGCACGGTCAGCGAGAACGTAGGTGTGCAACACAATGGCCAGCTCGCCAGAAACGACTCTACGTGAGTGCAGAGCCACGAACACACACACACACACACATGTACTTTCGTTTCACCTCTGCCCTGTCAACATGGCCCTCTCACTCCATTTTATGTTTTTTCCTCCTCCCTGGTGTCTCTCTTTCTCCCTTCGTGATGCTGACTCAAAGGGGGTGAGTTAGAACCATGCATGGATATTGTTTAGTTTCAAGCCCTTTTAGTTTGGCTTTTGTGCTTTTTTTGCAGGTCAGTGCATGTTATTATTGCATGTACATGTGTGACCCAATCACACCTGTCAGTCGTGGTTAAAACTAATTTGATCGCAATATAAACAGCTTGTGATGTGGTATTGGTCAGTGGTTAGTGTAGTTTGGAGTTGCTTTGTCAGTCAGTTTCCCTCATGCCTGACAGCTCTATTCTACTCTATTGTACTCTAATGAATGGCCACTCCTTGCATTGTGGAGCTGTTCACACTGAGGGTTTGTACTTAAAAAAACTAACAGATCAGTCATTCTCCTTCAACCAAACAGTTGTTGGCTTGTTTTGACGTGATGTTTTCTGATTGGCTGATCTGTTAATAAAAGTACTTAAACCCACCAATGACCAGCACCTCTTTTTTTTTTTTCTAGACCCCAATAAAATTAAGACGTGAATTGCTTCTGCTACTAATCTAAATATGTCATGTCCATCAGCCAAACTGTCTTTTATCAAACTTTAATCTAAATTTACACTAAAAAGGACATTTTAACATAATCGCAATTTAATATTTACACTGCCATTTAAAAGTTTAGGGTCAGTTTGATTTATTTTTTTATTACTATTATCAGGAATGTATTAAATGTATCAGTAAGTGACAGTGAATACATTTTTAATGTTTTGAAAATGCTGTTCTTTTACTATTCATGAAAGGGTCCTGAAACAAAAGCATCACAGTTTCCACCAAAAATAATAAGCACCACAACTGTTTTTACAACATTGATAATAATAATAAGCATCTTGGAATGATTTTTGAAGGATCATGTGACACTGAAGACTGGAGTAATGATGACGACTAGTAATGAGCTTTGCCATCACAGAAATAAAACATTTTAATATATATAGAGATCAAATTTTTGATCAAATAAATGAATGCAGCCTTGGTAAGCAAAAGAGACTTCTTACTTCCAAAATCTTACTGACCCCAAACTTTTAAATGCTAGTGTATTTAAATATTTAATAATATTGACCAATAACAAGTGACAATACACAAAAGCAGCAATAAACTTAATAAACCTGTTACATTAATAATCACACTATCAAGAACATGTCCAGTTCACCTTAAAATCAAAAGACGGATTTAAGAAATTATATTTAGCTTTAAAAAAATTATATTTATATTAAAATATATTTAATATAAAAATAATACTACAAAACAATAATAAAAAATATGATAAATATTTATTAAATGTAAAAATGTATTTTAATATAACAAAACACACACACACACACACGCACACATATATATATATATATATATATATATATATGTACGCATGTACAAATGTGCTTAATTGGACAGTTCACGTTCATCCCAAATTTAAAATTCTGTTATTAATTACTCACCCTCATTCCAAACCCGTAAGACCTTCATTCATCTTCCTAACACAAGTTAAGGTATTTTTGATGAAATCCGTGAGGTTTCTGAACCACCTATAGGCAGCAACGTCATTGCAACTTTAAAGGCCCAGAAAGGTAGTAAAGGCATAGTTCAAATAGTCCATGAGACTACAGTGGTTCAATCTTATAATGTGCTCCGCAATCGACATACTTTTTGTGTGCAAAAAAACAACAACAAAAGAACGACTTTATTCAACTATTTCTTCTCTTGTTCACGTTGAATCACTTCCGGGTTCTACTCCGTATTGGCCGGCACCTTTGTCAGCATCACATGCATAACGTTAGTCTATGAAAGCTCTCGGATTTCATCAAAAATATCTTCATTTGTGTTCCGAAGAACGGTCTTACCGGTTTGGAATGACATTATAGTGAGTAATCAATGAGAGAATTTTCATTTTTAGGGAGAACTATCCCTTTAATAATAACAACAATAATAAAACATTTTGGTCCCTTCATAGACATTTCTTTCTGAAAAATGTGGTCAGTGTCCTGGACATGTTTGCATGAGATTAACCTAATCTGATGTGCACTATTTTTAAGGCAGACTGCTGTTAGGATCTCAGAGGTGAAGTTGTGTGTGTTTGGATCAGTGGCGATGGATTCAACGCTTTAGTAAACGGCCTCGTTGTTAGCCTGATGTGTATCTGCGTTTGAGGCTTGTGGTTGTGATGCTCAGACACTGCTTTGTGTTATTGGTGTTGTTAAAACGAAGAGAGTTTGCTTGTTTGAGCTTGGTGAAGTGTTTGTGTTGAGGTTGTAGGTTTATTTTTATATGGTGAGGCTGTTGCCCATCATGTGTGACATCTCTCCATTTCTCCCGGGCCAATGAAATGTAGTCTATATTTCCATTATCCGACCTCTGTTTCTTTCTACTTTGATTTCCTTCTTTCTGAAACCTTAAATTTGTTTGACATACACTCTCTCTCTCTCTTCTATCTTCTACTTGTCCTCTCTTGTTCTTTCGTTCCATCTCCCTCTCTCTCTCTCTCTCTCTCTCTCTGTGGTGCGGTCAGTATGACTCCCTCCCCCTGCGCTGCATTGCGCACTATGGCTCCCCTCGGTGGTGCCGAGGATGGGTTTAACCTCTTCAGCGCCCACGGTGTCCTTTCCTTCATCCAGTCAACCACACGCCGGGCCTACCAGCAGGTCCTGGAGGTCCTGGACGAGAACCAGCGCAGGTGACCTTTGACATCAGACCCCTGAATCTTCCCTGAAAGGCTCATTTAGATGTTGCTTCACAGAGTAACTAAACTAATGTGTTAGATTAAGCAAGGAACAAAGTCCTCCACGACTTGTAGACATTCTTCTGTCATTGATTCATGACAAATTGTTTAGGTGAGGAAATGCACTAAGCATATTTGCACTGGCAGTCAAACACTCCTCCTTAAAATGTAATGCTTTTAACCACAAACTATAGAACCCTGCATATTTAAGTTTTTTGGAGGAAGTTTGTTAGATGACAGCTTTGTCGCTGTATTGTTTGCTGTTGAATGTGGACACGCTGCTTCCCTCTTCCTTTGCCTCTTTGTTTGGGGTTTTATTTCTTACTCTTTTCTTTGAATCCTTCCTTTTTTCATGAGCTATAAAATTTCAGTTCAATTTACACATGGGTTTGTGGCATTGGTGTATATTTTTTTTTAAAGAAATGTTCAGGTCCATTCAAAGTGAAGTTCTTTTGAAAGCATTTGTGGCGTAATTATCACAGAAAATAATTATATATATATATATATATATATATAATATTTTCCAGTTTTCTGTGTCACATGATTCTTCAGAAATCATTCTATTCTATTATGATGTTTAGATGATCAAGAAACATTTATTATTATTATTAATAGTGAAAACAGTTGTGCTGCTTAATATTTGAGTTTTTCAGGATTATTTGATGATTTAACGGTTTTAAAAAAACAACATTTATTTGAAAAATATATTTTATTATTATTATAAATGTCTTTACTGTCACTTTTGATTAATTTAATTCTTTTAATTCAAAATCTTACTGACCCAAATATGTATTAATTCTGTTTTCATTATTATTATTTATTTTATTGAAAATGAAATTATGCCACAAACACTGTAAAATGATACACCTTAACTTGTATTCAATCCGGAACATTCCTTTTTTTTTTGATTTTGGTTTCCACGGATACCTGTATCTGTGAGGTCATTTCCTGTGCTTGGCTTCTGACTAACTTCAGCTCCACTGACAGAACTAAACTCAGCTCAACTTTAGGTTTATGTAAAACCAGCATAATAAAAGTCACTGCTCTGTTTTCCTTCTGAAAATGAGAAAGAAAAAGGATGTTTGTGTTTACATCTGTGCATTTGGCTGCTTTATCATGAAATCATTATTTCTTTTGCAAGGTTTTATTTGATTATAAAAATGAAATGTTGACAGGGTCTGTGAGACAAAGACCCCCTGCAACATGTATTTCTAAAATATTAGCTTAAAGCGCATCTGCGTGTTATTAAAGTTGTCGGTTTGTTTGTGTCTTCTTTCGTCCTTTCCCTCTTTCACTTTCTCCGTATCCGCTTCTCAGCAAGCCATCTCTCAGAGGGGCTTCTACCATCTCTAACCCCCAGCATGACAACAGGTATCTCTTTTCTCTTTCTCTCATTTCTTCCCTGTCGTCTGTTTTATTCTCTGGCTTTGCTTTTCTCCCTTTCCTCTCAATCCAATCTCAATGTCTCATGAGATGAATAATGTCTCTGACAGGTATGCGCTGGCCACGCTGGACTCGACTCTAGAGGGAGGAGCAGATGACATGGCTGTTGTCGACGCCACCTCTCTACGCAGACAGGTATTATTCTGCTCTTAAAACAACTCTATATGCTTGATAGTGTGCAGTTCTTAAGATTTTTTATTTTTTAAATTCACTACCATTAAAAAAAACTGCATTTATTTGAACAAAAATACAGTAAAATTAGTAGTATTGTGAAATATTATTACAAATTAAAATAGCTGTTTTCTATTTTACAAAATTTTAAAGGGATAGTTCACTTTGAAATTAATTTTTGGTATGTTTTAGCTTACCTCAAGGGCATCCAAGATGTAGGTGTCTTTGTTTCCACAGTAGTTTCAATTTTGATATTTTTAGGTCAAACCGTTCTTGTCTGTCAGTCATATAATGGAGGTCTATGGTCACCACCTCAAAGAGCATGCACAGAGAAGTCCAAATTAAACATGATTTAATGACTCGTAAATGTAAGTACGCATTGATGGCCTTAGACCCGAAACGGGCATAGAATGGTATAATGGGCCAAAGTTTGTTTGTGTTTTTGTCCAAAATCCAAATAAAAATCAATCTGTGACAATGCAGACCACACTCAGATATGAAGGGGTTACATTTAAACACAAATACAGAACAAAAAATCTTCCAAAAAATGTAATAAAAAAGAAAAGAAAAATATTATCAGTAGGAAACAATATAAGCTCGCTGAACAATAAAATGAAGTATTGTTTTAATGCTTCGGGTCATTTTGACATGGGAGGAGAAAATAATAAATATTACTGCCTCCAATCTTTTAAACGGTATTGCTTTTTAATCATTTTTATTTGCTTTGATTTTGTGTCATTACAGATTGTCAAGTTGAATCGGCGTTTGCAGCTCATAGAGGAGGAGAACAAAGAGAGAGCCAAGCGAGAAATGATCATGTATTCCATTACTGTAGCTTTCTGGCTCATCAACAGCTGGGTTTGGTTCCGTCGCTAAAGCCGCATGGACTCCACAATGTGGGAGGGGCGAAATGAAAACCTTGCCCTGCTTCAATGTGTCAAAATTCAGCCAAATGTTTTTATGGCTAAAATGTTTTTTCTTCACGGCAACAGCGGTAAAGTCAGGGATGGCTTTTTGTGTTTAAGTTTGGGTCTATTTTTATTTTATTATTATAAATATGTATTTATACCCTTTTTTTATTTTAATTTGTACAACTGCTCTTTTTCTTTGTTTTGTATGTTTTTAATTCCTTTTCTTGTGTTTGAGTTTTGTTTTTTGCATAGCCAAGCTTGAACTAGATGTATATATATATGTATATTACTTCACGTGTCTTTGAGCTTTGGCAGTAATAATAATATGTTCCATAGGTTTACTATACAGGACTGCATTTACCAAATGCATCGTAAGCTTAAGTTGATTGTAGGACAATTGCCACCAATGGTCTCTACGATGAATTTAGGCTTACGATGCTTTTTGGCGAACACAGCCAAGATGATTACAATATTAAGTAAACTTCTACAAAGACCAATGGAATCGAACACACTGATATATCATAGACGAGAAATGCATCAAATTAAATAATAGTATTATTTATGGACTGTTGTGATTTAGGTACATATGTATGTTACCTAGAAACCATACTTGTTAGTGTATGTGTGAGTTTAGTCCTTGTCATTATTTATGTAAAACTGCCCATATGGCATTTCTGCTACAACCTTTTCTGCAGGATATTACTGAAATGAGACAGATTCAGTTTTCCTCTCACAGAGCCATAAACATTGAATTACAAATGCTTTTATTTGAATAAATGACAACAGTAGTGAACTACATTCTGCCCTGCCTGCTTTTAATCTACTGGATTTGTTTCAGTTTTGTGTCTGTGTTTAATTTCTGAAGATAAAGTATAAGCAATGTCGGTTTTCCAAAATGAATTTATCAGTTATTTTAGTATTTATACATTTTTTTAATATAATTTTATTTTAATATTTTCTTTTTCATGTTAAATTACGTTTTGTGTGCTTTTGTTATTTTTTTCATTCTATAAACATTTAATACATGTTTTTTTAAACACGTTTTTTTTCTAATATTTATATTTTATATTCTTTCAGCTTCATTTCAATAAACAAAACCAAATTTTAGTAGTAATAGTTTTGGTTAGCAATAACCACTGAAATTTGAAAGTGTTGTGCTTATTCATGGCTTTAAATATCATGCTACTGCCACAGTATTTTTTAACTAAGAAGCAATTGGCGTATTGATGATTTTAAAAAGGTAAATAACAATATAAAAAGAAGTATATAATAATAAAACGCATTGAGAAAAGCATTTGAATTTACAATCGTCTCTAAGTTTTGTCCTAAAGAATTTGTACTTACCTGTGAACGTGAAAAAAAAAACTTCAGTACACAACTTATACTGGTCAGTATTAATTACTCTCTTGGCATGTTCAGTTGGTCACTCAGCCAAAATAAAACACAAACCCGGTGCTCCGGCCAGGTGGGGCGCTGTGGACATTTTCTTCCGCTTTCAGTCGCTCACCAGGTCGCGGCTGTCATGGCGGCGTGCAGGGCGCTCGTGAGTCGCGCTGTATTACCTCTTCATTATCATCATGTATCCAGAGGAGTGATGCTCACACACGTCAGGGAGAAAAAGAGATGGATGAAGGCTTATACATTCATTATGGAGAGGAAGAGAAAAATGGAGGGCCCTCCACCTCCAAAGCCGCGGTCAGTAGAACATCCCAAGGCCACTTGTGATACTCTCTGGCTGTGGGTGACTCAAATCATATTCAGCTGCCTGCCTAGGCTGTATAACTTAGTTAGGCGCTTTAGGGCGTATTTGTGATGCCCAAAATGCTGTCTAGGCAGACAGCTAAGTAGGTTTTAAGACACAGCCAGTTATTTAACTGTAATTATCAAGATAAGCACAAGTAATAATGCGTTTATAGAAAAGTGAGATTGTTGTGATATTTAGTATCTTGTCTTCTCATTTTATTGGTTTGCATTGTGACCACTAAAGCTGCAGATGAATTCTTTCTCCGTTCAGTCATTTTATCTTGTTGGGGGCTGATATCAGCACATTTTGCTTAATTTCACATCGATTAAACCAAGGATTTTCTCTGAATGTCTTAAAGTAGACTTCCGTCATGAGAATGCATGATAGTCACATGATTTATTTTTACATTTTAATATTAGAGACCTAGACTATGTTGTTTTGTGAAAAATAAAATTGATGCTACACAGACACAGTACATGTGATGCATGAATGGCATTGATAAATCTTCTTAAAGGGATAGTCCAATCAAAAATAAAAATTCTGCAATCATTTACTCATCCTCATGTTGTTCCTAACCTGTATTACGTTGTTTCTTCTCTGAAACCAAAAAGTAGATATTTTAGTTTAGTTTAGTTTATTAAGCACTTTTACTCAACTGACTATTGAACAAAGTACTGTACAATATCTAAAACACATAAAGACAAGACTAAAAACACAACACTAGAACCACAGTTAAATAACAGTGAAATAAACCCTTCAGGTTTAATAGCCTACACGAACAACTACTATACCCCATTAAATGCTAATGCGATTAAGTGTTTAAAAACACTTAATGTGAGTGCCGATCTGAAAGAAAGGGGCAGCTGACCTTAAAGACTATTTTGGTTCATATTTCCCAATCAAATTCACCAAATACAATGTAGCCATACCATGAAATGATTTATAAACAAAAAACAAAATTTTAACTTTATTCTGTTATCGAATGGTAAAAAAAACCACAAAGCTTTGGCATTGTAACATTGTAAAAAACAAAAATGAAGAATGCTGGTAGCCAGTTTGACTTCCCAATGGGAATCAAATCTATTTGGTTTCCGACATTCTTCAAAATATCTTCTTTTGTGTTTGTAAAAATTCTAAAGCGTTTATGGGTGGACTATCCCTTTAAATTATTAACAGCCCATTTCTCTTACAACCGCAACATATCTCAGAGCTACAAAAATTAGCACTAAGTAAAACAGAGTGTTTATTCAGTATAGACATATACATATTTGTTAATCATTGAACAAAGACTTTGAAAGTGATTGGATAAACAAATGAACCGATTATCACAAGGCTTCCTACTTCATATTATCATATTTGTACTTTCCGGTTTATCTTCATCCACATGGTTCTTCTTCAACATCACATAATAAACTTTTTTAGTTGGGAACATTTTATCTGACTCCCTAGACTCTTCCCAGGCCTGCTGACCTTGACTTCAGAAAACAATCATTCACAATTCGCATTTGACACATGAGAGAGAGACAGAAGAGAGATTATCTGAGGCCTTGGCTTGCATTGAGTGCCTCCTCTGATAACTTACAACATCTCCATGCTAATATCAGCCAAAATCTATATATATATATATATATATATATATATATATATATATCTTGCATAGTAGATTACCTTTATTGCTTTAACCGTCTTTTGCTTTCTCTTCGCATCAGCTCCCAGCTGCCGAACTTTGATTACCATGCTGAAGTGGAGGCTTTCGGTGCCCGCCTGCAGGAGAGTTTCTCTCTGGATCTTCTGAAGACTGCGTTTGTGAGCTCGTGTTACCTTCGCTCTGAGGAGGAGAGGAGGCGAGCACTGGGCCTTGACTCGGAGATGACCGCCCTCAACCTGAAAGACAACGGCGAGCTGTCTGTGCACGGTCAACAGTTCACAAAGGTGAGAATTTTGATGAGTTTTATACTGGAAAAAATGGAATGAAATTGATATTACCTTTCAGTTGTTATATACAGGGTTTCCTTGGTGACTGGTGCAGGGGCAGCTTTCATAGCTTGCCTGAGGAGGGTGTGGCAGCTGTTGTAGACCACCTGACGGGGTCAGAGGTCATGTGTGATGTCGCGCGGAAGCTTGCCGTGGAGGATTTGACGATGAGTGCAGAGTTTCCTGTTCCCGATGACACCCTAAAAGGAACGTTCTTCGCTGTGATTGGGGCTCTGGAGAAGAGCAGCGGGCCTGTGCAAGCTGGGCTTTTCATTAGGGTAAGACAAGTGTCCCATTACTGTTAACATTGTATGTTGTTTTTTCTCATTTGTTGTTGTTGACGTCTATTTGTATCCTATATATAAATATATTCACACATTATTATAAACAAAAAAATGTTGCATGCGAGTAATTATATAAATAAATGTATATATATAAATATATTAGTGCTGTCAAATTGATGAACAAAAGTTGTTCATTTATGTGTAGATATATATATATATAATATTTAAAAATATGAATAATTTCTGTATTTATATATATATATATATATATATATAATTTTTTATTATTTATATTTTATATTGTGTTTATATTGTATTTATATGTTATGTTAAAATAATTAAAAAAACATATTAATTTATTAAATTACTAATTATATATAATTATTTATTTTATATTTTATTATATATATTTCTATTATTAAATGAGTGTATAAATGTTTAATTACTAATATTAACTATATTATTTTTATATGAAAGTTACTAATTTTAATTAACAAAATTGTAATAATTGAATTTCTAATTATGTAATTTATATCTATATAATATTCATATATATATATTATATGTATATTCACACACTATTATAAACAAAAAATGTTGGATGCGAGTAATTATATAAATAAATGTATATATAAATAAACAAAAGTTTTTGTTTATTTATGTGTGAATATATGAAGAGTTCAGATGCAAAAGCCTCTAAATGCCATTTGAAATTTTCTTCTTTAATGATGATTTTTATCAAACGTGTACATTTAAGTTCAGTAATTTCACTTAAATGGCAATGATAATTACCTATTAATTGTTATTTAAGTGAAATTACTGAACTTAAATATGCAAGTTTGATAAAAATCATCATTAAAGAAGAAAATTTCAAATGGCATTTAGAGGCTTTTGCATCTGAACTCTTCATATATATATATATATATATATAATTTTATATTATGTATATTTTATATTTTGTTAATGTTATGTTAAAATAATTATTACTAATTACTAATTAAATAATTACTAATTATATATAAATATATTTTATTATATATTAGATTTTATTTTTATTTGATTAAATGTATAAATGTTTAATTACTAATCATATTAATTATATTATTTTTATTTGAAAGTTACTATTAAAGTTACTAGTTAGTAGTTACTATTTACTAATTAAATTTCTAATTACGTAATTTATATATATATATGTATATAATATTCATATATAATATTCTTGTGTATATACAGTACATGTATGTATGTGTTATTATTATTAATCATATATATCATATTACATATATAATATGCCTTAATCTTTGTCTGTGCACTAAAGTTTGATCCATCTGTTTGTTGGGTGTTGTTTTTGCAGGATTTCCTGGTGACTCAGCTGATTGGGAAAGATCTGTTTGACATGTGGAGGGTGGTTGATCCCATGGGGCTGCTGGTTAAAGAGCTGACCAGTAAAAGTTTAGCGCTACCCGAGCCTCGCCTCATTCGGGCTGCTGGCGCCAGTACTGTCCTCCCTCTCTATTTTGTTGGGCTTTACAGGTATGATACAATTACTGGAACTAGGGGTGGGCAATATACCTGTAGACACGATTAACCAGTAGAAATTTTACAGATATATGTTTATATATAGTTATTGAGAAATAGAATTGTGAATAAATTTTTGCCTAGATCGCCCACACCTAGATAAAACAATAAATTGCAGTTGGTCAATTTATTTGGTCACTTTGTGTCACATTTCACTGAATAAATTTCCAATGTTAGAACAGAAAATTAACATTTACAAACAATGGTGTAATAGTCACTACTCTGCGTAATATATAAACCCTGATCTATTAACTTCAGTCTGTAAATGAAGTTGATTACTCTGAACAATCTGATGTCATTTCAGGGTTGAGTCGGATTTATTCTGGTCTCTTTTGATTTATTTTTAAAAAACAAATCTCTCATAATCTCTTATTTTGTGCCAGTGACCGTAAGCTGCTGGCTCAGGGTCCGGGTGAGACCGTCCTGGCAGCCGAAGAGGAGGCCGCGCGTGTGGCTCTGAGGAAACTCTATGGCTTCACCGAGGACCGCAGACCATGGGACTTCACTGCCCCTACCGGGCAGCTTCAGAAGCCCAGCACACAGGCTCTCGCCAGTGGATAAATGATGAGCAGATTCCATTGGGACACTTTTTGAAGAACCAAAATATTCACATTGATCATCATCTGCTTGATCACAACTATTATGTAGGGTGAAACTTCTGCTGAAATGTGGCCATGGTGACACTGGAGGCCAACTTATTATGCCTGAGAGACTGAAAATCTCGGTGCAACTCATACTAGGACAAAACTGCCCAATTAATGAAAAAGAGCATTAATCTGCTCTGGAGGTGCTTTAGATCTTCTGTTGGCACATATAAATTGATGTATATAAATGTTAAACTTTGGTTGCTAAAAATAAAAGTTCTGAACAAAATGGTGTTCTGTCTGTATAGAATACAAAAAAGTTTTTAGCCATAACTTTTGTGTTGGCTCTAGACAGATAAGTGCTCTTCTGAGAGTTAAAATGCCTTTAAAATTAAGTTTGAAGGTTACATAATTATACATGGTAAACTGACATAGTAAACTGTATTTAATCTGCCATTTTATACATCTTGCCATATATCTAATCCTAATGAGCAAACGACATGGGTATAACCCTCTTTGTGTGCATAATGTTTAAAATGCAAGCCAAACATAATAAAATAAAATAAAAATACAAGAAACCAATCTGTGGCTTGGAATGTAAAGTTGTTGCTTTTAATAGAAGGTTAGCACAGGGATTATGGTTTAATAAACATAAGTTTCAATAGGTTTTCCTACAGTTACCTCATCTTTCTTCTCTGATTAATTTAGCACATTGAAATATTGGCCTTACATGCATATAGAGAGAATATTTTTTGTGAATAATTTGGTGGTTCCTAATGGTTTTAATAACTCAATTTTGATTTGTGGCATTTCAATTCACCTTATATAATTTGAAAATGTGCAGCCCTGGTATTCTCACATAATGTCGGGGTGCGACATTAATTTTCTGGGCAATAGCTTATTATTTGTAGCCAAGACACTAAGGTATTGTGCATATACAAAATATGACAACTAACTAGTCCCAGTCTCCTCTCCACCATACAGTACAGCATTAGGCCAATGCAACATATAACAAACAGTGCTTCGTTTAATTAACACAGCGCCATTTATTGCTTCATAATACATATTCATAGCCATCTTAAAAATAAAAGGTGATTAAGAAAGTCGATTCATGTCCTCGGCTAGCCAAATCCTCTGAATTAGGTCACTCTTGCAGAGAATTGCTGTTAATGTGCTGCGTCCTCTAGAGGGCACTGCGGATTAATAAGAACATTTAAATGTGCTCGAGAACGTGCACTCGAGAAGTATCGTGGGCGGGGCTCGATTGGGGTCACGTGAGTCTAGTTGGCGCCTGTGATTGGTCATGGTCACTCGTTATCCCTTTCCAGAGTTTTCACCCCGGGTTTATCAAGTTATTGACCCTGTTACAGAAAACAACATATTTATTCTAACTTTTAAATACATATATTGAGCAAAACTATCATTGAATGTATCTTTATTATATTTCCATACAGATTTACACATTACAAGAAGTCTTACGGGGAGTTTTAGCACTCGGCCCTTTGGAATCTCACCCGTTGAGTACTTACTATCAGTCCTCGCCCCCTGTTGGCCGTTGTGTTAAACGGCACGGATCGATCAATAGAAATGAATACAGAGTGGGAGGGCTGGTCGTAAGCAGTGAGAGTAGAGTGGGCAGGCTGGCTGTTAAAGAAAGAGCTGCGCCTCAGGACCCTCCTCTCTTCATCACTACGGCGCTTTTCGCCCGTTGTTCGTGAAACGTGAGGCCCTCCCGAAGAACTCCGACTCGCCTATCTTTCCTTGTGATCTGTTTTATAGAAGTGCCGGACTAATATTTATCCGGACCCTTACACGTATTGGATTTTTATTACGCTCTTTTCTTAACTGACGAACGGTTTATTAACGGCTCCGGCCATGGCAGCGAGCGCGAAGCGAAAGCAGGAGGAAAAACACCTGAAGATGCTGCGGGAAATGACGAGTTTGGCGCTCAACCGAAAGTGCTTCGACTGCGACCAGCGCGGCCCGACCTACGCCAACATGACCGTGGGCTCGTTCGTCTGCACGTCCTGCTCAGGCATCCTGTGAGCCACCCTCCTGTGTCTGTCTGTCTGTCTGTCTGTCTGTCTGAGCCTCTTTATTTCGCACTCTGTCTGTGTCTCAAAACCAAGTGCGCTGCCTACAGTCTAGACATCTCACAGCCCGTGAAGCCATAAAACATGTCTAGTTTTAGGCAGCTCACTAGGTTTTGATACCGATTATTTAAAGCCAGCTGTTGAACCATTAGCATAAATGTTTTTCTTTGGGGTGTTTAAAATGTAAATAAGGGTGGGTAAATGGTTTGTTGTCTTTTGGGGGGTTGGTTATCTGTCAATTAACCAGGCTTGATGGGTGGGGAAATTGTATTCTCGGTGGTTGTCTGGTTGGGCTAATGCTGTAAAATCATGAGTGTCTATTGTCTTGATAACGTTACTCCAGCAAACTTGGGCAGCGTAACCTGTAGGCATGTCACTGGACTTTTCATATGTCCTGCATTGTCTTATCTAGCTGTAAGGAGAGGCCCTTGTAGATCAGATAAACCTCCATTGAGCATGTGGAAGAGCTGGATAGTCAGAGACACACACATGGTGACTGTGACATGTGGCACAGGGTGTGTGCGCGCACTCCTCTCCTGATAGTGAGGGCTAGGTTTGACATTGACAATCCCTAAATTAAGCTGAATTTATACTTTCTTGTATATGAAGATCAAGAGTGTTAGGGGTTCTGAGGTAATAAAATACATTTGTTGTTAAAAACATTTAAATAATGAAATCGGCACACAAGTACTATAATAAAAATGTAATGATCCATTAATAGATAGATGGTGCGGGACAGATGGCTAGATAAGTAATTTTGAATGAAATACCGGTATATAAAATAGATTTAAAAAGATTAAAATATATAAAATTTATTAAAATAGATTAAATAAAATAAATAAATAGATAAAAATAAATAAATAGATAGATAAAAATATTTAAAATAATTAACAGTATTATATGCATTAATAAGTAAAACACTGTTATACATTTATAATATTAATATTTCACAGAATATGCTATAATTGGTATTTTTCCATGTAAACCTAAATAAAGACCAGGATCATCATATTTGGGGGTACAACGTCACGTGATGGTGGTGTATATTATAAAATGCATTATTCATTTGCTTTCTCATGGACACAGTGGTGCAGTAATCTGTTGGGCTCATATTATGGTTGACTAAATGTGTTTATTCCTGCTGTTTATTCCTGCTGTGTAATTCAATCCTAATTTTATTCTTGGTTTGGAATATGATGAATACTGACCCACTTTTTCCCATTTTTGAACATATTCGCCCTGATCGCAGAATTTGAAATGGATTGTCGAAATAGAAAGCGTTGATACTTCTAAAGTGCTTCTTTATTATCTAAATGTCTTCATGAAGAATCTGAATAAATGATTGTGTTAGTCCTTCATCTCTGGTTCTGATGATGAATTATCTCATACATTCTTGACTCATGACTAGTGAACTTGCCTGAACCAGTCATGTCAGAAAAATGATGAGGAAGGTTTCACGGGTTTGCGTAAAAATGGTTTAATTTCCCAGCAAGCGGATGAGAAGGAAACCGTTCTACTAGACTTGTCATGCCTTTACATGAATTTTTAGAGGAGTCTGGCAATGGTCACCTCTTACCAGTTAGATTTGAGCAACTACTCCCTCAAAAGGTGGAAAGCTGTTTGAGAATGATCTCTCGTTGACTCCCATGAGAACCATCTGCTTTGCATTTAAGCACTTCAGAGAGGAATGCAACAAATAGTCTCTGACAGATTGGCACTGTTCCTGAGTAAAGCTATTGATAAATGCTCTTGCTTTAGTGTGGTGTGGTTTGATGTCGTCCTGTTGTCCAGATCTCTGGAATACAGTACTCTTCTTCTGAGTGACCTGTCTACAGAATTACAAAGAAATGGTCAATAATTCTCCCAAAGGCAGAGGAGAGGATAGTGATCGATTGAGCAAATAAAAGAAATCCGAAGCAAGTTTGTTGTTCTAGCTGAAGTCCTGGAGTGAGGAGAGGGCCGAGGATCATGTTAGTTCATTTGGAAGTGCGATCAGGTGTATTTGAGCAAGCCTGTGCACAGCTGTGAGGACTGTCAGTTATGCTGGGTGGATCAGGCTGATAATCAGAAATAAAAACTAAACTTCCTAAACTAACAATAGAATACTGCAAGGATTGTATATATGCCAGCCTAGCTGGTTCCCTCGACAAAAAGCCAATAAGAATTTTCCATTGGCTTTAGGATTCTTGCAGAAAATAAGCTTTGTGACCAAGAGATTCTGGAAAATACCCTGATAATGTGTCATGGCATCTTTTCATTTTGGTTCATTGACACTGACTGGCTAGGCTACGTTTACATGAACCAAATAATCCATAGTAGTCGGATTGATGGCTCAATCGGACTGAAAACTCGTTTTGCGTTCACACAAGGCACCCTGGCCATTTTCCAGGATCAAATCGTAGTGTGAAAGGGGCTATTCTTACACATTTTGTTTTATCAAGATAATCGGTACAAATGAATGAACACAACTTTTTGAAGCAAAAATACAGTTGCCAGAAATAAAAAGTTACAAAGTAAGGGTATAAAGAACTACACCAAAATCGCATGCATGACTTCAATGTCACCACTAAGCTTTCAAAAACTCTTTCAAGGTTTGAGTTAATAGTTTGCAAGAGTGCGATTATTAATGCAGTGAGGCGATGAAAGGGCACTAGTGATTATGTGAGTTTACCTGTTCAGCGTGAAGATGTTTTATGTCTCCAACAACCTCTGTTCCACTTGTTTAAATCACCTGTATTATCACCTTGTCTCTGCGTCCATTGCCAATAGCGCCATTTTTGCTTATTTTTCCGGTTCAGTATGCCTGCCAAGTGTATAGTGTAAATGCAGAAATCGGATATGGGTCACTTTTAAAAGATGTAAACCTGGTCATCAAAAAATTATATATAGTCAACTAATCGGAATTGGGTATCAAGACCTGCAATGTAAATGCAGGCTTATTGGCTTGTATTGTTCCTCCAGTGCATGTCTGTGACCGTGAACGAACAGTGACTATCCAAGTAAACTCCATCAGAGGAGATAATTGGGTTATTTTCTAAGCACCAGCTTTTAAATGACTTCAACTTCACCAGTGAGAAGTCTGCTCCCTCACTGGAGCGTGCACACCAGATGTCAGACAGCCAAAGCAAGGAGTCTGCTTACAACCAATATTTAGCAACATTTCTACAACTGACAGTGCAACAGTAAATGTCCCTGTTAAGGCTCAGTCACACCAAAAAGTTTAAACAATGTTTGTTATAAGCGCGCACAGCGGTTATGTTGTCTGATGCTTTAAATGCTAAAGATCTTTTTTGTCAGGTTGATTCTGATCAAATGTTTTTTTCATTTCAGTGGTGTAGTTCCTCTGTCATTTTCGTTATTGTTGTGGTGTGGAACATAACTTCCCCGTTCTCATAGAATTAAGAGTAGTGTTTTTAAGTATGGATTTTCTAATCTTATGGATTATTCTTTAAGTTTATTTTTTAATACTATCTTTTCGTTTAACAATTTACCTTGGTACACCTTATACTTAAGCTGATTGTCAAAAGCAAAACAATTTCCCCAGTGTGGTTATTAGGTGTTGGATTTTAAGTAGGGCATTTGCATGGGGAGATGATCCTCTGGCCTTGCCCGGATTCATAACTGTGCCACCAATTCCCAGTTTTAACCCTGAATAATTGATTCAATGATTAACGTACTCTTGGAGGCCTTATGTTAAGATGAACTTTATACATGAATATAGATCTTAAATATTTCATCTATATACACTCACCTAAAGGATTATTAGGAACACCATACTAATACTGTATTTGACCCCCTTTCGCCTCCAAACTGCCTTCAGAGTTCTACGTGGCATTGATTCAACAAGGTGCTGAAAGCATTCTTTAGTGTTGGCCCATATTGATAGGATAGCATCTTGCAGTTGATGGAGATTTGTGGGATGCAGATCCAGGGCATGAAGCTCCCGTTCCACCACATCCCAAATATGCTCTATTGGGTTGAGATCTGGTGACTGTGGGGGCCATTTTAGTACAGTGAACCCATTGTCATGTTCAAGAAACCAATCTGAAATGATTCAAGCTTTGTGACATGGTGCATTATCCTGCTGGAAGTAGCCATCAGAGGATGGGTACATGGTGCCATAAAGGGATGGACATGGTCAGAAACAATGCTCCGGTAGGCCGTGGCATTTAAACGATGCCAAATTGGCACTAAGGGGCCTAAAGTGTGCCAAGAAAATATCCCCCACACCATTATACCACCACCACCAGCCTGCACAGTGGTAACAAGGCATGATGGATCCATGTTCAAATTCTGACTCTACCATCTGAATGTCTCAACAGAAATCGAGACTCATCAGACCAGGCAACATTTTTCTAGTCTTCAACTGTCCAATTTTGATGAGCTCTTGCAAATTGTAGCCTCTTTTTCCTATTTGTAGTGGAGATGAGTGGTACCCGGTGGGGTCTTCTACTGTTGTAGCCCATCCGCCTCAAGGTTGTGCGTGTTGTGGCTTCACAAATGCTTTGCCGCATACCTCGGTTGTAACGAGTGGTTATTTCAGTCAAAGTTGCTCGTCTATCCGCTTGAATCAGTCGGCCCATTCTCCTCTGACCTCTAGCATCAACAAGACATTTTCGCCCACAGGACTGCCGCATACTGGATGTTTTCCCTTTTCACACCATTCTTTGTAAACCCTAGAAATGGTTCTGCGTGAAAATTCCAGTAATTGAGCAGATTGTGAAATACTCAGACCGGCCCGTCTGGCACCAACAACCATGCCACGCTCAAAATTGCTTAAATCACCTTTCTTTCCCATTCTGACATTCAGTTTGGAGTTCAGGAGATTGTCTTGACCAGGACCACACCCCTAAATGCGTTGAAGCAACTGCCATGTGATTGGTTGGTTAGATGATTGCATTAATGAGAAATTGATCAGGTGTTCCTAATAATCGTTTAGGTGAGTGATGAAGACATCAGATGCAAAAGCCTCTAAGTGCTATCTGAAATTTTCTTTTAAAATTAGCATTTTTATCAAGCTCCTAAATTTAAGTTCAGTAATTTCACTTTAATGACAATTAATAGGTAATTGTCATTGCCATTAAAGTGAAATAACTGAAAATAAACTTATAAGCTTGATAAAAATGATCATTCTAGAATGAAAAGTGCATAAATGCAGTTACGGTGCATGTACATCTTGCTAATCAGTCTGTAATCTTGGTCTGAATAAAAGGTGTTTGAGGATGGTACTCTTGTCATTGCTCGAGGATCTTGCTGCGCCTGTGACATCATGTTTGCTGAGAAGGACAAATGGAAAGGGTGTGTGTGGAAAGCCCTTGTATGGACATTGTTTGGATGTGTTTTATGCAAGTTACTAACAAGCTGTCGCTCATTTAAAATACTCCAAATTCATTGACTTATGCATTTTGTGAGAAGTTCTCCTGTGTGTACACATACAAAATAATCCACCACGTAATAATTAGTGAATGAAATCTGGTGTTTTTCAAATCTCTGTAATGTATCAATCGATGTGGGATATTAAATATGCAAATTGCAAACTTATGCCTATTTTTTCATTTAACACACATCTAACACTCACTTAAGGTACTTTTTAAAAACACTAATAATATTGTTAAATATAATTAAAGTAATTGGATTTTTCAGTGTTTAGTTTTTATTCCCACAAAATGTAATAATTTTTTTTCATATTGACCATCTATAGGTTATTTGCCATAAAAACATGAAAAAAATGATTTTAATTCTGAACATTCATTTTTATTTTGTTTCCTAACCCTAAATATTCCACTTCAGCACATTGTTTGTACAGCCTTGCCTCGTTATCAATTCTATGATTTTATTGAGGTCTGTGTTTGTGATTGATAATATCATGTAGTGATTCTGCAGCATATCCTCTCACCTGATCTGAACTTTAATCACACTCTAGTCTGCACATTTATAATCGCTCTGGCCATTATCTGTGCTAGTACATGTGACTGTATTGAGTGAACATGTATGTTTCTTAAACAGGAAGTGTATGTCAAGTATTCACCGCATCAGCAACATGTGATCTGCATGTGCACAGGAAGTGGAAACAGGGGGACAGGAAGCACACATTGTCCTCTCGCTTCAGAGCCTGTCAGTGGTTGTGTGTGTGTGTGTGTGTGTGTGTGTGTGTGTGTAAGAAGGCCATTGCTCCACTCACACTTTTCAGACATTCACTTAATTTGATGGTTCAATCAAATCACAGTAGGATAGAAATCTATGATATAGGCTAGATTTTTTTGTGGCTTAAAATATTGTTCTTATCATTATTTAACTTGGGGGGAATTCCAGTAAATTAAAAACAAAATCTATATAGACCAGAACTCACCATATACTGTGTAATATCAGCCATTGATCACCCTTCTCTCAAGATATCCGGACCAGCATCATTGAGAAAAGCCATCAGCTGCCCATTAATTGAACTGTGATTTTTTTTTTCTTCTTCTATAAACCTCCGAATAGAAACAGATCTTTTGGTGAGGAGTGTTACCTTACCTGAGTAGAGATTGGATGAGGTCACTCTCCCAGCAAACACTTCACTGTTAGGTTTAAGACGGGGAGAGTTACTGGGTAAACCCATTCCAGCACAGGGTGGATCCGTCTGTCTCTCTCTTACTCAATTCCTCTGTATTTCTCAATTTATCTCTCACCTTCTCTCTCTCTTACCCACATACTCTTTCTTTGTCTTACTTTATTCTCTCTATCTTGTTTCTATCTTGTCTCTATTTTAGTCACACGCTATTGTTTAGGCATGTGACATTTCCTTTTAGCTGGTTTGCCTCTTTAACTTTAGCTTTTTACCATTGCTTCATAAAAAATGTAATGAAAGCTTTTTCTTTTTTATTAAGGAAGCTTTTTTTTATGTTAAGCAGTAATTGTTTGTGCAATTGTGCAATGTCACGGTCTGATGAATAGTTTGTGCGTTTCATACGTTTGGGATCGGTAGGATTTTTAAAAAGTTTTTATTTGATCAAAAATAAAGTAACTGTTTTTTATTAAAAGTAAATCTTTTAAAATGTCTGTATTTTCAGTGCAACAAATCAAAAGAACAGCATTTATTTGAAATGGAAATCTATTGTTGTGTTATAAATGTCTTAACTGTTATTTTTTTAATCATTTTTAGTGTGTCAACTATAGTCATAATTTCCTTCAAAAAAAAATCTTTTTTTTTTGTCCCCAAACTTTTAAAGGGTTTTATTACCTTTCAGCAGACGTGTGTGTGTGTGTGGGTTTGTTGATGGCTTTCATTGATGCATGTGTTCAGAGAAAGTTTCAACATTTTATCTGGCAGTGATTTCTTAAGAGGAACTGACGTATTGCAAACCCACACGCTGACAGACCTCATAAACGTACATGTTTCTCTTTCTCTCTTTTTGCCGTACATTATCACTGTGAGGAGACTGGCCTCTAACCCAGTTTTTGACCCATTTTCCCCGAGCCCATCATCCACCTGCTCAGAGCATCATCACACGCACAACCCCAATACAACCAATCACACAAGCCCATCACGCTCTCAATACTGAAACCAGATGCAGCATCTGCAGGCTCCTCTGGCGTGTGAAGTTGATGCCAGAGCTTCTCACCACCATCTGAAATGGCTTTCTCACACGCTACTCTTAAAGGTTAAGTGTTGGCCTTGGGCACTGTTTGCTAACTTTCCATCTCAAACATTAAAACAAAACATTGGCGCTCTTTTGAACGCTGCTTTTGTGTGGCAGCACTTTAGTCAAATAAAAACCCTCTGAATAAGTTCACGTAACCCAATACACGTGGGATCAGACTGTGTTTCCCGTCGTGTTTCTGTGAGTATGTGTGTCAGGGTCATTCATTAGGCAATACTATGTTGTCCTGATGATTTGGTGAAAATTGTTTTGTGTAATTTCTCAAAGACTGGCTGTGATTCATATGTTATTGGAAAGCCGCCTCTGCAAGCGCTGCCCCTAAGATGACATCCTAATGATGCTCTCGTGTTTGGCCAGTCGCTGATGTTCTGCTACTTGTATATGTCAAGGGGGAAGTGTGTCATCCTTTTGCCTGATGAAATGAGGACCTCCTTTTTATAGAAATGCAGGCTGAATAACCAGAGACTGTTCGCTCACTTTGAGGTTGATCCCATTTCAGTGCAGCAAGTTCAAGGGATGTTACTCTGTCGTAATCTTGAATCAAAATCACTTCCTCTCTTCCACTGACTTCTGATCTCTGATGACGTGTTTACTGGCGCGAGGGCAACCTGTCACTCACACCAGTAGCACACCATGATGATCCAATCAATGCCCGATGGACAAAATGAAGGCCCGGCCCTACATTTTTTATTTTTTTTCTTTCTTGTTCAAGAAGCTGTTTCACTCGGACATATCTCACAATATGGAAGAAAAGACTACCGTTTATAAAGACTTCATGCCAACTTTAACAATGGTGTGAATATAAAATATGAGCATTTTAAATATAAGGCATATGTTTTGATTCTCTGTTTGTATTCTGTGTGTACTGGCCAATTTTAGCTTGTGACCATGACCAGCAAAGCATTTTCTTCTATAGAACACAAAATGGGCTGAGCGTACCCTTGTTTTGAGAGCTACACAATCAGGGGGCCCAGGGCCCATTAGGCAAGGGTTCTCAAGTGGTTTGGCCTTGGCACCCACATTTTCCCATGGTCATCAAGTCGCGACCCACTTTTGTAAAATATATAGGCTATATTACAATACATTTGTTTGAAAAAAACAACAAAGCAAATTTATTTCATCAAAAAATTCACATGCACTACATCCCCTTTTACTTAACGTACACATTGTACGAATACGACATGATAATAATCTGATGAATATAAAGCCCCTTTCACACAGGGCGTTGATCCCGGGAAATTGCCAGAACGCCTTCTGTGTGAACGCAAACACGACCCGGGATTGATACCGGCATCGATGTAGTAACATTGCAGGAATCAGTCCCGGAACGCGCGCTGTGTGAACAACAGCGAGGACCAATGCCGTAAGGGGTGTGTCATAGTGATGACGCTCGTGCCAGCGCGCGACTATGTTGCTTTTAGAAGAAAGTTTGTGTTCGTCATCAACAAAGAAAGGACGAACAAATCTGCAAATTGGAACGAAGCAGAGACCAGAGACCTTACTATCCGTGCTGAAGCTGAGATCGTTCACCAGCTTTGTGGAACGGTATGCGCGTGTATATGTTTTCAACGCGTACGTTACACGTCTCATCCTGACGTCATGTGTCTTTCCGGGATCTTTACGGGTTGTGTGCGAACGCACTCACAGATCTCGGCAAATCACTGGCAGTGTGAATGAATCGAAATCAAACAATCCCGGGACAAATGCTGGGTCACATTATCCGTGTATTTTACGGAATCTCTGTGTAAAAGTGGCTTAGATGTAAGCTAAAATCATACTTCATATTTTAATTTGTTCCCTTAACAACTGCATTTTTTATAAATGGGGGGGGGGTCTTTAAATGTTATTTTGAAGTCAAAAAGGTTGAGAACCATTGTTCATGTTTCACGCACAATAGTGTATGATTTCAGAAGACTTGAAATACAGTGAAAAAGATATAGTATAGATCACTTTTATGTAGCTGTTGTCCTTTTAGGAGCTCTACCACATCCGTCTAACTAATGGAAATAATACCTATTCATAGTACATTTGCATAAATTCAAAGGTTATACTATGAGGCTGCTGGAGAATTATTACTGGTGCGATGATTGGAGACAGTTGGATGTTTGTTGAAGCCGAATGGTTCTTGGTGGACACGGTTACAGAACCCCAACCCCGTGCCAATGGCCCGCAGCAGATCGTGTGAATAATTTAGCACCTGGTCTAATCTTACCAAGGCCTTTCTGTTCATGCCCTTCAGAATTTATCTCTAAATGCCTCATGTCACCATAAGAGGAAGGATACACATATATAATAGAGGAAGTTACAGGTGACGTCCCCACTCCCAGAATTGGGAATTTTTTTGAAGGGAATTTACCAGCGCACTTGCATTCACACTTGAAACAACCGGCGATTGTTAGAGCAGAAGTGCTGTGTTGGCGTGTTTGGATTTGCCTTATGGGGGTTTCGAGGGGCTGCGTTTGTGTGAATGGTGTTTTGAACATCTGTTGCAGCTCAGGTGTCAGATGAACTGTCACCCGTTTCAGCACAGAGGGACGGCGGAGTAGCTTTAAATGTCTTTTCCATACTTGCACATACTAAACGCTCTTTCCCATTCCACTGGCATAGAAACAGGTGCATGTGAGTGTTTCTTAGAGAAATAGTCAACCCAAAAATTAGTGTGTTTCACGAAAGAGAGGAAATCATGAGGTTTAGTAAATTACTTCTCAGTATTGGGTGAACTGTTTCATTTAAAGGTGCTCTAAGCGATGTTGGGGGACATCACTTCTTGTTGACGTTCGAAGTATAGAGCATCATAGTCCAGCCCACAGCCCGAGAGAGATTTGAGTAAATTTCCCATTCATTTCTCCCATTGACGTTTTGGAAAATCCGTATCTGAAGAGTTTTAGAGCGTGTTTGAGGATAATCAGCTACGGCTGAACTCATAAGCATATACAACATATCATTTCGAGTGAAAAAACAAAGAAAAAATCCAAAAAAAAATCAAGGGTACAAGCCTGTGTACATATTTTCATTTCCGAGTGAAGGAACGACTCATCCCATAAACCACCGCGCCTCACTGAAGTCGACTGAAGCCACAAACGCAAAAGAGCCTTTTGAGCGACTTCCAAATCTGACGACGGGCACGTGAACTTTTTCCTCCAGTGAATTTTATACAGTGAATGTGCAATCATTTTATACTCCCTTCCAGTGCACGCGCACTAACCCCCACCCCTTAATCATTCTTGTCGGTTATTGGCTGGAACACTTTGTTTCGTGGTGCGGGTTGAACCAGTTTGTTTTTGTTGCCGTTTGTGGAGCCTGGGGTGTCTACAGGGGCCAGGTTTTATTTTACAGTGTGTTCAGGGGACGGGCAGCTAGAAGATGTGAGCAGTGAGGAGACGTTTGCTGTATGTGACAAAAAAATGTTTCAGCCTAATAAACGTGTGACATCGCTTAGAGCACCTTTAACTACCTAAGTGAACTTCCTGTTGGTTATTATCTGCAAATGGCATCATTAGATGAAAGAGAAAGGATGAGATCAGGGGGTGGAAATAACAAAACGGATGCGCAAGAGAATCAGAGGCAGCATGTCCTCCAGTAGACACACACTTATCCCTAGAGAGCGAATCTGAGAACGATAACAGGGTAAATACAGGAAGGAAACGGGCTTTCTAATGGGCAGCCCTTACACATGTTTACATTGCTCTTGGGCATTCAGAGATCAAGTGTTCAAAGATCATCATGACGCTGTGGAATAAACACACATGCACAGACTGATTCAAAGATGCATTGAATCATCACGTGGTCATCCAGTTGTCTTCAGTTCCTCGTGATCTTGAACTTCTTTATTTGGAAAGAAAATTGACATTTGAAGTTGATTAACTTAACCAAACACATCCTAAATGAGATACATTAAGTGTGTATGTGTATATTACATCTCATTTAGGATGCGTTTGGTTAAGTTAATTTATATTTACACACACACAAAATAAACATAATGTTGCAACTTACAATTGCATAAAAGGCTGCGAAAGCACAAGCAAACTTAATTTGTGCTAGTCAGAATGTGTAACTCCTGTTGTGGATGCGCTCTTCCTATAACATCAATTAATAACAATTAAATCGAAAGATATCATGACATTTTATTCGAATCCACATACGAACGTGACTATGCTAGTCATGATTGAAGGTGTAACTGTTGTGGATGCGCTCTTCCCATAGCAACACATGGGCGCACATATTCACAACATTCTTTTACAATAGTGTTCGCATTATATTATTATGTAGCCTTAATGACAGATTTGCGCTGCACATTGCAAATAACTGTATTTTCCTTTTGGAAGTGATTCCGATTATATTTCTAGCAATTCAAAACCATCATGGGATCTGAAGTTTCTCAGCTGAAATGAACATATATAATATGACAACGATATCCCGGACGATATATAATGCATCCCTAGTTTTCACAAAACTGTGAAAGCTTTCACAACTGTTGTTGTTTTCAACGTTGAATTACAGTGGGACAGTGTACAAAATAAAGATTTTATGAAATATTTACACAAATTTCGGTTTCATTAACAAGCTACAAAGTATGATGGGAAAGCCTTCGCCTCATTAAATGGCTAAATATGCATTGTAGTTGTACACAAAAAACTTAAACTTAATTATAACCCATGTCGATTAGTTTCCATCAATTTTTTTTTTTTAATCAACACTCTGCCAACTCAAAGTCTAAATTCAAAGATAATTTAGAGTTTCCTAGAGTTTCCCGTTTACGTCCGCTCATAGGGTGCTTTCGCACTGGGCTCGTTTGCTGCGTTCCGAGCGTGATTCTGCATGATGGGAAACCAAACGCGGCTCAATATATTGTGTTTTTTATTCATTTTGTGCTGTTATGCACAGCTGACTGTGTATGTGTCACATAAGGGGGCTTTCTGCTGCTTGCAAATGGACTCTTTTGAGTAGACTGTGGATTCTCATTAATTTGGAGCCCTGCTTCCACGCGATATGCACAAATACACTGCAGGCTCATTCGAGTGCAACTGAACTCAGAGCGCTCCTCCAGGTAGGCTCGGGTTCGGTAACGTTACCCCAGTGCGAACCAGGGTCTGCATGACCATGTTAGCGAATTTTCATGCGAACCGTACCCCGTTCCGAACGAAACTGCCAGTGTGAAAGCCCCCAATGCGCTCATCACGATGTGATTTGAAGGCAGCATTAGCTCACCACTCTCTCTACACTATCAGTCTCTTCCACCCCCTCATACACCCGTTCTCTCCGCACGGACTTGGCGAGGTGCCGAGCAGTCTGAATTTGTCCTTGTCCTAGATCTGTGTGTAATATGCAGGTTTGTAATGAAGAGTTACAGTGAGAGGGAGCAGAAAATCTAATTCACACTACAAGAGATTTGCAACACTATCCTTTAATTAACCTGTTACCCTTTTTTCCTCTCCTTTTTAGACGAGGCCTGAATCCCCCCCACAGAGTGAAGTCTATTTCCATGACGACTTTCACGCTACAGGAAATTGAATTTCTACAGAAGCATGGAAATGAGGTAATTGATGACGGCATAGTCAAAGTGCAGTGACACAGTGATTGTGTCGTCATCTCTGTGGACTGTTTGTGCTGATATCTGGACTCCACTGAGTTGAGCATTTACGAGGTCACAGTCGAATGTTAATGATAGGATAAATAGTGGAAATTTCTGGAATTTCTTTTCTTGGCAACGCCCTTACATCAATAAAATTGAGTCAGTTGTTCTAAAAATAGAGTAGCCCTGTAAATATGTGTGTGTGTGTGTGTGTGTGTTTCTCTAAGAGCTTCTTCTGAACCACAATGATTTGACAACTTTTCATCTCCCCCTTCCTTTTCTCTACATTCCTGGGATTTTTCCCAGGTCTCGTGAGGCCTGATTAACGAGGATGAGCTGGAAATGATGTTGCGTGCCGAGGAGACTCTTATTTGAGCGCTCTGTGTTTTATTACGCACACGCTTTAATCTGCCACTTAAACCATGATGAACTTCAGGATGATCTGTGCATGCGTGTGCACACTTTTGTTTCATGAAGTTGTTTTATGTGGGTCCAATAATGCGAACCAGTGCGATCGGACAGCGGGTTTGGTGTCTCACTGCATCTGTCAGTCTGTACTTCTAATTTGGTTTTCGATGATGGGGGCATGTCACGCAAAGTTGAAGTTGGCAGATCTTCAGTAATTTGTCTAGCTTACTGAGTGACCGATGCATTTGAGTGCGCACACTACGTTTTTTGAACAACGCAAGAAACTCTACCTTTCAAAATTTGGGGGTCAGTAAGAAATAGGCAGCGGCTAGTGCAAATAGCGATATATCCTATTTACGCTATTAAAAAGGTAGCAGTTCTTTGCAATAACTGCAAATAGTTGTTAGATGCTATCAGTGATGGGCAGTAACGCGTTAGAAGTAATCTGATTACTTTTTTCAAGTAACGACGTCAACGAGTAAAGTAAGGGATTACAATTGTAAAAACAGTAATTAGATTGCGGTTACTTCCCCGTAAACAGTCTGCGTTACTGCATTAGTTAACCATGATTTTGTTTACTGAGACTGCTCGTGACATGAGTCATGCGTGAATAACAATGATGTATGAGCGCCGCGACATCAGTGAGAGACGACTAGAGCGCGGGAGAGAGCTGCAGAGCTCCCAACTCTCACATGCCACACCCCCGATTTCTCACGCTGCAGTGTCAACCCAGTTGGTCAAATGCCTGAAAGATGAGTTTATGTATAAATCTAACTGTTGAGCCACAATAACAGTGTAAATGGTTATATTTATTAAAAATTATTAAATTGATGCCGCCTTATTTGAACTATATGCCCTTCCTAAACGACACTTTTTTTCCTCTTTTCAATTATTTTCTTCATTTTCACTGAAAAGAAATGCCTTTCCAATCTGATATGTGATGGGAAAAGGGAGAAGAACGAGTTTGGCAAAAGGCAGACTCTAATTTGGGTCGATTTAAAAAAACACAATATTTTTTCCAGAGTGTCTATTATTTACATTGAGTATCTCATGTTCACCAAGGTTGAATTCTAACAAAAAAATAATAGTTATATTGTGAAATATTATAATTTAAATAACTTTTTTCTGTTTTAATACATTTTAAAATATAATTTATTTTATAGTCATGTAATTTTCAGCATCATCACTCCAGTCTACAGTAAATATCATATTGGTTGATATTGGATATTTAATGTTGCATGTTCTTCTATTTTTACGCTTAGATTACATTTTCTGTCATCTAACACTGACTTAAAGGTATTTAAAAATATTAATAATTTAATCAGTAATCTTCAGTCAGTCTCAAAATTAATCTTCATTATTCACACTGTATACAATTGCAATGCCTAAATTCCCTTGTAGCATAAAAAACTTTATTTACTTTTTGTTTTGTCAGAAGTTTGACCATTATTTATTGATTATTGGCCAAAACATGAAAGTAATTATCGCTTTAGTGATTCCTAATCTGACAGTAAACATTTTTCCCAAAAATGCACACTATTTTTGATAGTATTAAGTACATAATGATGTGTACTTTGAAGTGGGCAGTTTAGTTAGTATGCCTTTCTGAAGCGTTGAAGGCAGATGCACTGATTCCTGGGTCGGTTTTAGCTTTAATCTCATGGATGAGCCCAACATGGCCTCTCTTGGACCAGAACAACGAGTTCATGCAAACACTGAAAGTTTTAATACATTAAATTTTTAGGGTCATAGAAAACTTCCTTGAGTGTCTGTAGGGCTTCTCATCAGACTCAAGTGATAATTGCTGCGTCCCAATTCGCATACTATCCGTCCTAAATAGAATTCGAAAATAGAATTAGTGCGTCCCAAACCGTAGTATGTTGAAATGAGTGTTTCAAAGATACCCGGATGGTTTACTTTTTCCGGTCAGAATCCGAAGTGTAGAGATCGATGCACACTCTTAGGGCTGATATTGCCCACAACCCATTGCGCGTTGGACGAGGATTCGGTTAGAGAACTACAAACACGAGTAAAAAGTGTTAAAAAACTACAGACACGGAGGTCGCGCGAGTCCCGCGGTTATGTTGAGAGGTTTAGATAAAGAGGTTTGAGTGATTAATTATCACTATCTAACCTAACGAAAATAATTTAAATGTTCAAAATTAAATTTTCTCCACATTATATTGCATCTGCAGCAGCATTGTGAACTTTTGTAAGGATACGTTTAGCCATTACTTTTTAAATGCATCATTATATTCAAATAGCAAAACACGAGGAAAGTATCCGCATTAAAGACCCACGATTGGCAGATGAATGTGCTCCCGAAACGGTAGGAAATCAAATTAGATTGAATGGAGGATTTTAACTGTGACAAGAGGTGTTTCTCAATGTCAAGGATACTTCCTTGGCAGGACGGGTCCTTCCAAGTCATTTCCTTCAGAGGCTAGGCAAGGGTCCTCAATAGCATTCGGAGAACACGTAAATGGAACAGGCTAGCAAGTGCACGTCATTGCGTCATTACATAAGTGAAAGGTCCGCTTCGGCGCTGCAAAAATCATAGTGCTGGTGTACTGCACTGTTTGTTGACAGTCCTTATTTTGTCTTGTCAGTCCTCATAGAAATAAATAAATAAAGTATAAGGGATAATGTATAACCAGGCGGTTGTTATAGTGAATACAACCCCGCAAACTCTAAAGCAGAGGGGTCTTGATTGAATCAGCCTGAAGGGGTACGCGTTGTACCTACCAAACGGCTACCTACCAAATAAATCAATAATTTGACACAAATATTTATTTAAAAAGGAGTTTATTCATTCAAAAACGATTATATTACCGAGTGAACAGAACTAGCGTCCATAGCAACATGATCTAGCATGCTAGCTGTTAAAACACATGCAATGGTAAAATATGTGACCAACAAAAAAGGCTATAACGTTATATGAAGTAAAAATTAAAAAGTTAATCACCAGTAAAAGGGAACAGCTTTAAATCCCCTCAGCAAATTTGAGCCGATATGTTAAATAGTTTAACAAACATTAAATAAATGGCTAAACTATACTTGCTTACATTTGAAAGCATATTGCCGTTATCACTCCGACTCCGCTAACGGTCGACATTTTTTTTATTTTTTGAACAAGATAGCAAAGCTGCGCATGCATAGGATTGTGGGTGATTTAAGAGCGCGAAGGCTACACATATGCATCCTTTCCTGTGTATGGGATATTTTCCGAACCAAGGACTCAGTCCTTGGTTGAAATTCTGAGGATCCTCGACATTGGAACAGTCCTTCGACGGACGTCGATGACGTAGCATCCTCGAAATTCCGGCTTCCGAGGATCCTTCCTTGACATTGAGAAACGCCTAAGATGATTGACAGGGCAGTTTATGGTGATATGATGCACGCAGCACGCGACAGAGGAGCTGTCCGTTAAAGATGACGTGATAGTATGTCCCAAAGCTTGCCTACTCTTTTGCTACACACTCAAAGGTATATACTTTTTCTTCACAAAAAGAGTACATACTTTTAGGGCGTAGTATAAGTAAGCGAATTGGGACGCAGGGAAAGTGTCTTCACTCTGCTGTTACTATATAATTAACAAGCTGCTAGCACTGTTTTTAATGGTGTGTGTGTGTGTGTGTGCGTTTTTACACACGCAAATGTGTGTCTGCATTGATTATATCTAAATGGAGGCAGTGTCTTCACTGCTGTGAAAGCCTTTACACACACACACACACATAGCATGTGCTGCCTTACGCTCTGCCTTTTAATTTATCAGTTGTGATATCTGAGTATGTGTGCATTTGACTCCTAAGAGAGTATATTTAAGTGTTTTTTTAAATGACACCTTAAGATATTTGTTATTTAGTGCATGTATTCAAAGCAAGACTTTCCTTAGTATGAATGCCTGCATTGTTTTTCACACATGTGAGGCATTGAGAAAGAGATCCTGAAGAATCTTTCTGCTTCTCTGTCTTCTAATAAACTAATAAACTGAGAATTGATGGGACCAGGTTTCTTTAAAAACCCTTTTTCATGTTTTTTGACATGAATGAATCTCTGTCTTACATGTTATTTGAATGTCTGATGACCTTTTTCATGCGTTTGCAGGCATGTAAACCGATATGGCTCGGCCTTTATGACGACAGAAACATGGCCATCCCAGACTTCAGAGAACCTCAGAAAGTCAAAGAGTTTCTTCAGGACAAATACGAAAAGAAGCGATGGTGAGGAAAAGCACAGGCTGAAATGTTTATTATTATGTTTGGGGTATCATGTACAGTCAGTCATCATTACTGCAAAATGTATTATCCCACTTATTTCATGACTGCACACCAAATAAATTAAGTTGTATATAAAAAATGTGAATACAGCACTTGATTTGAGTCTTGATTTGCACTTTATTGCAAGTGATGTGTCATATGGGTTAATTATTAGTATTTTCCCAGTGTTTATAAGATTGGTATTTTTCTTGTTTTCATAAAGATCAAATAAACGCATCATGGTGTATGTGTGCTCTTTCTCTCAGGTATGTTCCTCCAGAGCAGGCTAAGACTGTGGCGTCGGTTCATGCGTCTATCTCTGGCTCGTCTGCTAGCAGCACCAGCAGCACTCCAGAGGTTCGACCCCTCAAAACATTACTGGAGGAATCCGTACCCAGTTTACACTTCAGCAAAAACACACCCAGCCAGGTAACACAATGAAATATATGCAACTGGGTTTTGTTTTTTGTTTTTTTGTTATGTAATGTTTTGTTTTCAATGTTTAGTGCTTTCACACTAGCACGTTTGGTGCACATCTAGGTTCGGTTCCCGTCAGAGTTTGGTTTATTTGTTTAATGTAAGCGTTGTTTTCCGTACTCTGGTGCGGAAAACTCAAACCTAAGTCAAGCCTACCAAACCAAGTCCGCATGAAAAGGGGGTCTGGAGTTCAGCTCGTGTGAACTCTGGTACGATTCACTGCTGATATGAATGCAGTCGTACTCTGTTGATGACGTGTGATTCGATAAATCTGTGTGTTTGTGTGTGTTCTCGCGCACTTTCCTGATAAGCGTGTCTGATGCACTGCAAGCCGAGAGGATATGGAATACTGTCCACAGAATACACGTCTCCCGACTTATTTTCTCCGAAAATGCGACTCCCGCATTATTTTGAACATTCACAATAGAAAAATGCAAGTGCCATTTGAAATCAAAAAACAAAATGTACAAGTGAGGTGAGCAACTCTATGCATTTTTCCGCCTTCTCTTGCGTCATTGTTAGAGGGGTAAACAGCTCCTGTTTCACAATGCAAACGTGCCAATTTGATTGTGAACACAATCCCAGCGGGGGCAGGGGAGGGGGCAATTGAACTCTGGTTCGAACCAGGTAATCGAATCCCTAATACTTTTATTCAGCAAGGATGTATTAAATTGATCAAAAATTGATGATTACTAAATAATCAATAATTTTTTATATTTTTATAAAAGATTTTTTTATATTTTATATTTTTATAAAAGATTTATATTTTAATGTCTTTCGATTTATTAAAGAAACCTGACAGAAAGTATCATGGTTTCCATAAACAATATTCAGCAGCAAAACCGTGTTCATCATTGATGATAATAATAATAATAATACATTTTTCTTGAGCATAAAATCTGAATATTAGAATGAATGATAAAATGTAAATTCAGCTTTGCAGCATAGGAATAAATAACATTTTAAAATGTTTTAAAATGTATAACACCTCTCAATATTACTGTTTTTCTGTATTTTCGATCAAATAAATGCAGCTTTAGTGAGCTTAAGAAACTTATTTAAAAACCTTACCGATCCCAAATTATATTTGTGGTTAAGATGATATCAATATTGACCATCTTTACTTTCTTAATGTGAGTTTCTGGTCTTATTTTCCCCCTCTCAGTCTCCGGTTGTGTCGCGCGCTCAGCTGGCCCAGCAACAGTATCAGGACAGGAAGTTCGATCTGCTCAGCGAACTAGGTGGCGACATTTTTGCAGGTCCGCAGTCTCAGTCCACAGGCAACGCAAACTTTGCCAACTTTGCACATTTCAACAGTCATTCAGGTAAGAACAAACTCGCACTGCAACCAACCATCCATTTAAAAAGCGGTACTTTAAGGTTCAAGACAACTCTTAGGGGCATGTGGTCTGGTTTCCCATCATGCCGTACTAGACTTATTGACCGTGTTGCCACGGTCACAAAAACCATAAAACCACGAATCCTTTCTGGCGTCTCTTGAGAGTAATGGTCTTAAGTTTTATCAGTTAATGACAGTAACCAGGTCCAGAGGTCTGTATGGCTGGATTGTGAGCCAGCGCTTCTGGGTAGAGGTTTTCTGTTCATTTCATGCATGCGTGTCATTTCTTTATTTGTGTCATGTGTCAGTGGGTTTGTGTGATTCAACATTGTATCATTCCACTTTACATCAGAGTGTTTAATGTCTACATATACAACCAGTGTTTAAGTCAGCTAAATTTACACAAATGAATTTTTGATTTCTGACTTTGATTTCAGTCAGATTTCCTGACTGAAAAAGAAACTAAATTGACCTAAACACTGGACACGTTCATCCCATAGTTTCATTCCTGTTTCTCTATTATTCCTCATCCCATTTTCTGTTTTGTGTGTTTGTTTGTGGTGGACCCCAACAGCGCAGAATGCTAATGCTAATGCAGACTTTGCCAATTTTGATGCGTTCAAATGTTCTGCTGCTCCGACCACAGCAGCGTTTCCATCGGCTCCACAGGACTCATTTCAGCCCACACAACCAGGTATAACACAAGCTCACAGCCAGGCAAATGAACATCCATTCACCCCCCTTTTAGAAATGACTCCTTGTCCAAGTTGTGCTGTTAACTTAGAAATGTGATTTTAAAAGTCTTTCTGTTTGTCTTTTTTTATTTCATTGCTGATTGTTTACATTGTCGCTTCTCAACCATTCTTTCTTTTTATCAGTGTTTTAATTATACATTTAATTCTCTCTAATAAAAGAAATATATTTTTTATTAATCTGTCATTTCAGTTCCTCACTTTCAGCTTGGCTGATTTTTCTTCTGTTTTGTTCAGCAGGAATGCATTAAATTGATCAAAATATAACAGTGACGACATTGGTAATGTCACAAAAGACATTTTCTATTTCAAATAAATGCTGTTCTTTTGAACTTTCTATTCTTCAAATAATTATAAAAATGTATCACAGTTTCCACAAAAAATATTGAGCAGCTCAACCTTTTTCAGCATATTAGAATGATTTCTGAAGGATATAATGTATTAGAATACAAGATTTATTTTAAATTGTAACAAATTGAATAATGTTACTGTATTTGATCAAATAAATGCAGCCTGTGTGAGCTTTAGTCTTCTTTCAACATTAAAATTGACCCCAAACTTTTAATAATTTCTATTACTTTTACTTTTTCTTTCCTGCTTTTCATACCCGTGCTGTCATTCACTCATTTCCTGTGCGTACATCAGTGTACAACAGTCTCCCATTTAGTCGCAGTGTGGGCGAGTTTACCTCATCGCTGCCTCCACTGGCCATGCACAGTAAGTCACAGCTTGTGTGTGTGTGTGTGTGTGTGTCTTGTGCACACACTCTGTTCATTTGCTGTTTAAAGTGGCTTTCCTGACACTATCTTGCAGTGGTGTGAATGAAATCCGGCTCAGTGGTTCATGTAGGTTGTCTACAAACCGAAAGGTTGGTGGTTCAATCCCCGGTTCCACCTGATCAAGTGTCGAGGTGTCCATGAGCAAGACACCTAACCCCAGCTGCTCCCGACGAGCTGGATGGCGCCTTGCATGGCTGACACCGCCGTCGGTGTATGAGGCCACGTTTACACAAAGCCGGGTATTTAGAGAAACTAATATTTTCCCCCTCTTTCTGTTTTCAATACATCGTTCACACACCTGCATAAATAAATACGCCATCGAGCGCCATCATATCTATGCCAAACCTACGGGCGGCAGTGTAGGGAGAAGGATAAAGCCATGCAAGCCATAACGGACAAGAGAGAACCTAAAACGCCGTTTCTCTCAGTTCACACGACAACACATAAAGAGCGTTTTCAGAAATCTCCACTTTGGCCGGATTTTTTAGAAATAATCTTTTTCTGTGATAACTGGGTTATCTGTAAGGGGTACATAAGTGTCGGTCGCCATCTTGAAAGTACATTAGCCAAAGAGGGACATACATACCCGTTAATTCAAGCTTCGCCTTTCGCGTTTTCGTTTGAGTTAACACTCATGGACGAGGTTGAATTGGAAGCCATGTTAATCTTGGACTACATTGGCCACCGTAGGAGTTAAAACGAAATCGGAATTGAGAGGAACAGAAACTAATATTCACTGGATGGTCATATACCTTTTCACCTCAAGATGGCGGTAAAAATCACACAGTGTCGCTTTAAGTCTCCCCAACTACTGTCCTAGCAACTGTCCAAATTTGCACTCACATTTATGCTAACAACTTTTGAACCATAAAGGCTAGGAAAAAACTCCTTTGCTTTGACTTTTTCGAACTCCTCCCAGGCCGTTACTTCGATATTCATAAATATTGGAACAGATCATTTTCAGACTATGCCTGCAAAAAGGTACGTGCAAACGATTTCAACAAAGAGAACGCCAAAATAAATTAGGCTATATTTCCGCAACTTGATGTGTGTTTTGGCTACTATGACCCGAGGCCACCTCCACCGTTTCGGCACAGTGCCACTTAGTGGTCAGGAGATATGGAAAATTTCTCTTTTTGCTTATAACTTCTGAACAGTTTGTCCAAAAGTCGCAAAAATGGTCTTTTTAGATTCGGTGCAGCATTTCAAGTATCCCTTATTGGCCATTTTGGATTTTATCATAATATTCTATATTTTATGAACGCATTGGCATATTGTTGTGAAACTCTTTTTGTCTTCGGCACCATGCTCTGACAGTACTCAAAGTTTTGTGGCAGCACCTCCTTGTGGTCAAAAATGCTGATACCTTTTGAATAAATTACCCTATTAAAGTGGTCTTGGATATAGATTCCTTTGATCATGCAGAGAACATAGATACCAATTTTTGCATAGTTGGCCAAACTTCCTGTCTGCCATTTTTGATTTTCTTTCAAAACCTACTTTTTCCAGCTCCTCCTAGACCGTGTCCGATTTTCACCAAACTCTAGTCAGATTATCTTCAGACTGTGCTGACAGAAAGTTATGGTTTTTGTGTACTGCAGCAACAAAGTTGAGGCATGAAGCCAAAATGACTCTGAGACTGTATCTCTGCAATGCTTTGGCATGTTGACACTAAAAATGTGTCAATGTGTCTTTTCACCTTACTCTGACCACACCACATGAAACTGGTCACAGTGCCACCTATTGGTCGAAAGTAATAAACCATAAAATCAAATAACTAGTGACTGTATTCATGATTTTTCAGGCATTTTGCCTAAAATCATCTTAAAACATCTTTAATTGCTCATTGTTGTAGTTGGTCTGACACTCCCAGCCATGATGGCATGACTTATCGCGTGTTCTTTGTGCTTGGCCCTGATAATTGCTGCTTGCAGCTATATTTATATATTATAATTCATACTTAAATGATTATAGTGTAAATAATTAATAATTAATTTGAGTTTCGTTGTTTTTAGCTGAGTTTACTGTTCGGTTAAAAAAAAACACAGGGTCTCCCCAAAACAAAACGTGTGAAATGGACTTTCTGTGGAAATGGATTTTCTCTCCCTCTGTTGCTCATCTTTTCGCTTCCTTCCTCAGGTAGCTCATCAGGACTTGGCAATCCCAACTTTGCCAACTTCGATAACTTCCCCAAATCGTGCAGTGCTGACTTTGCCTCGTTCAGCTCCACCCAGAGTAACTCTGTGGAAGCGGTCAGTGTCCCTGCGGATCGATACGCAGCCCTGGCCAACCTCGACAACGTATTCAGCACCAAACCTGAACAAGGTGCATTTTCACACACTCTTTACAGCTCATGTCGATCTAGGCTTGATATAAACATTTGAGCATGACTCATTTTTCTAAATATTTGAAACGCACAACTTTCCATATAATGTATTCGAGTCCTGTGCATTAATGTGTGCTGGGGTTTTAAGAAAACAGTTTCTGTCTCCATCCAAAGGTACGAGCTCGGCCCCTCCATCGGCAGGCGTGGGTCCGCCCCCTCCACAGGCAGCTCTGTTTGGCGGCGACCGCTACGCTGCGCTAGCTGAACTGGACACAGTCTTTTGCACCTCAGCGCCAAATGCGAGCGGCTACAACACTGCCACCACAACGCAAGGGTGAGACCATAAAGAGACGTCTCTGTTCCCCTTATCGTCTTTTTCTCGGTCGAACTCGGTTGAACTCTCTTTCTCTCATTCAGGGCTATGTTTGGATCCTCTACAGCCGTTGCTCCGGCTCAAGCACAACAGGGTTTACCCAGCATGCTTCAGGGTTTTGCAGGTAAACGTCTCTCAGATCTATTGGAGATTTCCATTCTGCCGCCTTCATCGCCACTCCTACATCTCGACTGCGTTTTCTAACAGGCCCTTCGACGAATCCATTCGTCGCTCCCGGGGCTCCGCAGGCCACTAACCCATTTCAGACCAATGGGAGAGGAGCAGCACCAGGAGTGGGCGTGGCCACAGCAGGTATAGGCGTAGCATACATACAAAATTTAAACAAGTCGATCGGTTTAACCCCGCGTTTATTCGCAGAAAATCTTCTCTGAATTCACAGCAGGCTTTGTCCTCGGTTTCGGAAGCGTTTAAGACACGAGAAGCAGCCCTTGTTTTGTGTCTCATTATTTATTTAACACACCAGAGGGCTTTGTGAAGATTTTTAAGTGGGTCAGATACGCCCAGTCTCCATGCTAGGAGCTAACAGCTTGAGAGCGCTCTCACACGCTAGATACAAAGGCAGAGATTTCTATATCCCTGCGGCGGATAAATGTTGAGTGTGTGTGTGTATGTGTGATCCAGAGAGAGAAAGAAAAAAGGCAGGAAGGAAAGGCGTCTAGTTAAATGTGAATTAGGAGGAGAGTATATATAATATAGGCCAAAAATGAGAAAACAGAAAAGCAAGTGCGCTGCGACTGATGGTTTTGTTTGGCTGTGTTCTTGACATGCTGTTCAGACTTGATAGGACCCCTGCAGGGTCAGGCTTACCCTGCGGCTCACTTTGGTATGTTCATCTCTTTCTTTCTCTCATTTTATCCATTATTTCTCTTCCTTTTCTGGGGCTTAGCCATGACATAGACTAGCAGGATAATATAAACATAATTGACCACAATTATGTGGTCATCCTGACCTTCGGACCCCATTAAAGAAAGGTGTGCTTGTGTTGTCCAAGGCGGATGAACCCCAGATAATGTTTTGTCGTATTATCCTTTGCAGTGATATCTCATGTCTTCAGCTGTCACAGAAAATTGACCAAATGCATAATATACGTTCAGTAGGCAATTAAAAATGGTTTTAATATCAAATGAAGTGGCATCTGAAAACAGAGCTTTTCTCAGAACTAGCTTTTGTTCTTATAAACTTGACTTCAAAATCAAAAATAACTTAATTGGGGGCTGTCGTCTTTTACAGTGTCCAGTCATCAGTGTCACATGATCCTGTCACTTTTGATCAATTTCAATTTAGTATGTGTTTATATATTATAAACTGTTGGTTGTTGTTCTCTGAGGGTTGTGTATTGTTTCTGTCCTCATGTCTTGTCATCTGCTCTACCGATTCAGCGCCACAGATTTCTGTACTCGGGACAAAAATAGTCAACATGACCCTATTTACTCACTGTTCTTATTTTGAACGATTCATCAGTGCATGTCACTTGAATGTCTTCTACATTTAAAATTAAAATGTAGTAATTTGCTCTACCTCTTAAACATTTCACTTTTCGGAGTGGAGAGTTGGAAAAACCATTAAGCTCTGTGTCTTAATTTAGTTTGTATGTTTTTTCCATTTCAAATCCACTGGTAAATAATATTAGGTTAATTCATATAGCTGTTATTTTTAAAGATTTTGTTGAGCTCCAAACTTGATGTCAGTGCATCTCATGAACTGGCTAAAAGGAAACTGCATTGAACGTCACATGTGTGTATGCAAGTCAAACTGAGACTCTTTTCGTCCCGTAGCCTCTTTCGGTCCGCCGTCCATGAGCATGCCCACTGGTTTTGGAAACGCTGCTGCATACAACCTTCCCACCAGCTTCAGTGGAAACTTCCAGCAAGCGTTTCCTGGACAGCCGTTTGCCCAGCCGCACGCGTATCCCCAACAACACAACGGTAGGGGGCGGGGCTGAGGAAATATTTTAATGCTTTACAATTCAGTCTGCTGAATGTTTCAGCTGTACTTCAGCTATAAAGATTTTCACATGTTCACATTTTTTAGTCACATATTTGTTTTATTTGTTTTGTTAGGAGGTTTTGCTGCGTTTGGTCAGGGTAAGGGCGCTCCATTTGGACAGACGGCACCTGGAGTAACCAACAATCCCTTCCTGGTGAGTTAAAGAACTCATGTTTTGTAAGATTATAATGTTTGTTCGTTTTTCTATCAATAATGTATTTTAATTATATTTTTTTTATAAAGTCCAATATTCCAAATGTTAATTTAAGTCTAATTTATTTTACAATCTACATATTTAAAATAAAATCTTTTATTTTTAATTATTTTTTATATATATAAATACAGACACATATGTATATATTTAAGAAAAATGTGTTATTCATATATAAACTATTTATATATAATATAGATTATGTATTTATGTGCAAATAATTCTTAAATATATACATGCATGCATATGCATACAAAATAATTATACACAGCACACACACATATATTATGTAAACCCACTTTTATTTTGGATGTGATTATTCGCAATTAATCTTTGCACAGCCCTAATTTATATATAATTTTACATTTATTAATTTGCATTTCATTCCAAAATGGTCATTTGTCTCTTATTTTTCTTTCTTTTTTTTTACTTGTTTATTTTATATAGTCTTTTATGAAATTTACATCATCACAAATGTTTATTTGAGTCTCTTTTATTTATTTATTTAGAAAATATAAAATTTTTAAGCTATAACTGTTATTAAGAATGAATTAAAATATATAATTATAATATACAGTATAGAGTATTAATTATAATTCATCATTAAGTTTACATTTCTTAATTTGACTAATTTCTATGTATTTATTTGCTTATTTTGTAAAAAAAAAAATTATTAAATCTACATTTAATTCCTAATGTTTATTTGAGTCTTTAATTATTTATTCGTCTTACAAAAAAACATCATTTTGAAGTTAAATGTATTAATTCATAATTGTTATACATTTATAATTAATAGTTTTACATTTTAATTAATAATTTTAAGTCTACACTTTATTCGAAATGTAATTTTAAGTCTCTTATTTTGATCTATTCTGTATTCTTTTACAAAAACGAGTTATTTTGAAGTTAAATCTGCAGGGTTTTTGTTGATCTTCTGTCTTGCAGGCGGGGGCAGCACAGTTTCCTGCTGGAGGCTCATCCACAAACCCCTTCTTATAGCACTCTTGTGTCCTCCAGCGGGCGACCTGCGACTCCTTCGCACCTCTTGCACTGTTTTGTCCTGCAAGTAGCTTTAAAAAACATCATTTCTTAAAGATTTTTTATTGAATTTTAAGTTTGAAAAAACAACAAAACAATAAATACATGATCCTGTCTATGGCAACGTCCATAGCAACAGAAAACAAAACATTATGCAGGGTTGTCTGGAGAAAAGGAGCTTTTTTTTTTACTGTGCTCCTTTTGTCATTCCTGTTAACTGGCCTGGAAATCTTCTGCACGACGTGGTGGATAACTAACTTATTGCAAACCTCCTGTTCATGTTAATGCTGCAATTCTGTACATAATTCTTTCATAGAAATTGCTAAATTTTAGATCTTTGTGCATATCAGTATTTGTATCTTTAACACATACACACATGTACACACACATATGCTGCATATACGGCGTTGACGTCCGCCGTGCTGTGAATAACATGAAGCAAGAATGTGGAATCCTTTTTGACATTTGCCTTTTTGTGCTTTTGCAGTTTCTGAGGCAAAAAAGATTGTTTTTCCATTATGAGGAGTAATGAGAACTCATGAGACTCTGATTCAAGACCACTTATGTTACAGAAATCTAAGTTAATGTGTGTATATGTATATGTATATAAATAAATATATATACAATATATATTAAAATGAATTTTACCTAAAAAAAAAAGAAAAATAGTATATTTTTATGCTTTCCTTCTGTTTGTTCATAATTAATCAAGTGTGATCAGGTACTTCCTGTTCCTCATGTTCAGAATTTCGTTCCAGTGATGATTTGCGCATCATCTTCTGCCTTAAAAGTTTCTTCTGGATTCTCTCTCGATGTTTCGATCTCAGGTTTTCGGCACACGGTAGTATACAAACCCCTCAAGAAGAAAACGATCCCAATAACAGAAAAATATCCCCCGTAGATGGTAAACTGTAAGACAAGTAACACAACAACAGTTTAAATGCAATCACCATTTTGTTACGTTTTAGTTTTTTAGTTTCACACTCATTATCTACCCAGGGTTACCAATTCATTTTAATAAACTATTATTCATATCACACTCTACATTCATGAACTCTGGGTTAATGTTCTTATTTGCAAATCTGTTGTGTCAGGGTCAATGATTTACTTTATGTACCTGTACATAAATACTCTTGCATTTTTCTGAATGGACTTTTCGAGGTGGAGAATGAAACGGTCTCTTCTAAACTCCATTTGAGTTTGATGCTTTTCCTATCAAATGCTAAATCGGCTGTTGATATACATACCGTGTTTCTGTGACTGTCCAAAGCACATGAAGCTGGTGATTGATTGTTTAAATTAGGATACGTTTACAAGACAACGATGTACTGAAAACAGAAAGTACATTGTCCTTCACATTTTTTGCAAACAGATGACAGCGTTGTCATGTTCACAATGATCCACAAAAATGACTATTATGCTGCCAGGCCAGTAGGTGGCGATGTCACTTTTAAAAGGAACACTAAGCGCCTACAGGCTGAACACATAATGGGCTCTATGCACGGCGGTATTTCCGGTGAAGGTGTGAGGATGCTCGATAACTCCCGCCGATCGTAGAGTCCAATGCAATACCGAGAATTTATATTGAATTTTATACTCCATGGTTATAATAAAGAAACGTTAGTCACAAAAACAGATAAAACAGACACCCCTCGTTGTGTTTATGCTTCTTTTTAAAATTAGATTAAATAAACATAACTATATATAAAATTACATCTAAACGTATGTACGTTTCGTTTCAAAGACGGGAGGACAGTAAATTTTGAAGACTGTGCCATAATCTTGTTTTCCTCGGTTCTCCTCCGCTTAAATCTCCACAACCGGAAATGGACGAGCATCCTTGCGTCAAATGCGGAACTTATGCGTGCATATAGCCCATACACATGCGCCTGACATCACTGTTTTCGCAAATTCAGGTTTTTGTGGTTTACACAGACCGTAACGGTATCGTTTTCAAAGAAAGAAAACGCAAAGTTTTCCATTTTTAGTTGGTTTTCGGTGTCATGTAAATGATGGGTATGAAAGGTTGTTTCCTCCACAGAATGAAAATTAAAAAGGTAATTGTGACTTTATATCTCGTAATTCTGACCTTATTTCTCACAATAGCTAGATATAAAGTCAGAATTGCGTGTTATAAAGTCAGAATTGATTGATATTAAGTCGCAATTGCGTGTTATAAAGTCAGAATTGCGAGATATAAAGTCAGAATTGTTATAAAGTCAGAATTGCGAGATATAAAGTCAGAATTGCGTGTTATAAAGTCAGAATTGCGAGATATAAACTATTATGAGGGTTAAAAGTATTTTTTCCCCTTAGAATTGGCCTGATAACTCACAATTGCGTCAGAATTTCGAACTTGAAATTATGTGATATAAAGTCAGAATTGCGAGTTATAAAGTCAGAATTGCATGTTATAAAGTCAGAATTGCGTGTTATAAAGTCAGAATTGCATGTTATAAAATCAGAATTGTGAGATATAAACTATTCTGAGGGTTAAAAATATTTTTTTTCCTTCGAATTGGCCTGATAACTCGAAATTTCATCTGAATTTCGAACTCACAATTATGTGATATAAAGTCAGAATTGCGCAATGTAAAGTTGCAGTTGCGAGAAAAAAAGTCGGAATTGTGAGATAAAAAGTCTAAATTCTGACTTCATATCTCGAATTGTGAGATAAAAAGTCCCAGTTATTTTTTAATTTATTTTTTATTCAGTGGTGGAAACAAGCTTGTATAAAACAGACCCCTTAGTTCAAATTTTAAAAACTGCTTTCTTTTTCCGCTGCACTGATTTGCTCCTAACATCGCAACCTTTCACACTGGACACACAATTTCCAGCAGTGCTGACCTCGCCCCAGAGCAGGTTTTAACCATCCTATCCAATAATTTTGATTTGCATAAACAGTGTGACCTCACCTGTGTGACAATATCCACACCAAGCCCACTGCTGTCCACCACCACAGAGGTGATGATTGTCTGGAGGACCAGAGCACAGAAGGTGTTGGCTCCAAAAACAAGGGCGTAACGCTCCATGTTCAACCCCGCTGCAATCTGGAACCTATGAGACAAACGACATGGAAATGATTGTGCATTCACTGTGCAAGATGTGTTCTCTTTTCTTCCGGCTGTTTCCGGGCCTGTAAAATTTAATGTAATGTTTAAATCAAGTATCTAATCCTTGGCTAAAGTTGTTTTGAGCGAGTGCAATCAAATCCTTATTTAACCTGTAATAAGAGACTGAAAAAATAATGTATATTTATTAGGGCATTCAGTAACATTCTGAGTTTATAAAATTGACCAAGCTGTCACTGTCAATGCAAAACTATTAAATATTAGGGAAAGTTAAGACCATATTATAAATGCCTATACATTGCCCTTTATGAGTGCATCTTTTTATAGCATCCAGCCTACTGTATAAGGTGTAAATGCTTTACATCATCAGGTTTCTGGCAATAAATGGATCTGAAATTTGAATATAAGCATGACAGGTCAAAAATCTTTACCGTTATTGCTCCAATTAAGGTGAAACGGCAAGTGGTCGGATAAGATAGTGTACACATTTATGAACGTTTATCATATAATTATGCTACAAGTTTGAAGCAGGAATATATTATAATCAGCTAAATTTGGTTCATGATAACATTTAACTTACAAAGAAGAAAACATCATCCTAGCTGGGTATAAGGTGCTTATAAGTCGTCACATATTTTGCACAGGACTTACATGGCAATGGTGATGAGCAGCATGTACAGGCTCTTAAAGATGATGTAGCCACAGTAGCAGACCCAGATGTTGGCGCTGAAGACCATAGCGAAGAGAGCACCGGCCTCCAGGGCAGAGAGCCCTCCCAGAGCTATCTCACCCCAGCGAGACCAGTCTGCAGATGCAAACCCGATCCCATACGCCGCCGCGGCCCCTGTGGTGCAGACAGTGATGATGGACAGGAAAGCACCGTTTCCACGTGTGATGGATTTTTTAATTAATAAAGTAGTAAACTGCATATCAAACTAATCATCATAACTCTTAAGATCTAACCTTACTTCCTAAAGCCATTTTTCAGAACAAAAAAACATAAAATTCTGTAACTTTTTTACGTTCACTTTTTAAAACACTTTTCACTTCAGCAATAGTGCCATCTTTGAAAGGAGAAACTAAAGTCTGTGAGCTAACGCATTCAAGATTTACGACAGCTTAAGTTGGAAATTTTATTTTCAGGTCAATGCTCGAAAAATTATTAAATGGATTAAAATAATAAATGAAAAAATAAAAAGCAAATGGTGGGACAACATGTCGCACACCCAAGAGCAAGTGCAACAGTCAGTTTAGTTTTAAAATAAAATGTGAAATGATATGAAAATTAAATGTTTAAAATAAAAATGACAGTGGAATGTGTGGTAAAAAAAAAAAAACTACATTACCCATGATGCTGTACAGACAATTACACCAACCAGAGAGTCAAAATAAGAAAAACATGCAAAAGAGCTCTTTAGCCCCGCCTATCATGAATTCAGCAAATGATGTAGTAGATCCCATACACTTTTAAAAATATTAAAATTTCAAAATACATATTTTGCAATAAACGTATTATACATTAAAAATAATATATTGTTTATATAAACCTACAATCAACATTTTTAAATGCGTAGTTTTATATTTCTTCATCATTTTTTATTTGATGATGCAGTTCACAATGATTCATGGGATTGTAGTTCTTTTCCTCACTAAAGCTTTAAACTACACAGTCTTGCACATTTGTATTTTTTGTCCGATTTTCAAAGATTTTTTCCTTCAAATCAAAGTTTGCAGTGTTATGATTCACCTCGTGGCGGGTTGGCGTGGAAATCCTTTTTGTGGAAATGAATTAAAAAAAATACTTCCGAAGCCAACGCAACTAAAAAAGTGGGCGGGCACTCCCTCCCCTACATTTTTTCTTGTTTGAGAAGCAGTTTCATACGTATGTACGTACGTCACAATAGGGAAGAAAAATCTATCACAATAAAGTTCAAATTTATCTCAGTTCAAAACAAGTATAGGCCTAATGTCCCTTGTACTCACCAAAAAGGTTTGAAAGGGCCTCCACTCCTCCATTGTAGATCGTGAAATTACTAGACGGCTCCACATGCTCCCACAGTGACTGGACGTAGTTCACCGTCTGGTTGTAGCCGCAGGTAGACAGCGCCCACCACGCTGACCAGATCATCAGCGTACGGGAGGAGAAACACTGTCGGAAATCTCTCCACAACCAGAGCAGGACATCACAACAGCCACCTGGGATATCATCAGGACAATCAGAACTCCTCTAAGATCATGTGGATTCATTCAGCTGTTTAATATGCATGTAGGGTATCTGGACTCTGTCAGTTGGGACTCATTCAAATCTATAGTTGAAAAGCTAGACACGCAGCTAGTAATTCCATTGTCACGTTCATTGGAAACTGAGTTAAAACAAAGCTTTCCCCCTTTCCGGCAAGAAGGAAAGTTGTGTACACACACCTATACACACACACAGCCGGGGGTCGGGCTTCAAAGAGATCGCTATCTCCTCAGAGCCAGGCCAGGCGACCAGAAACCTCTCCCAAAACGCACACACATAAACAGACATTCCTTCATTGAAATCTGCAACTTGACTACTTCTGAAATGAGTACGATATATTCCTGCATACCCATGTGTTTCATTGTCATGACTTCTCTAGATGTGTTGAATGCATATGAATGTAATCTTGCTTTCCTTTCGTGTTTGCATGCCTCGCTTGGTATCATAGGAATCCCTGCAGCCTCCTCCAGTAAAAAATGCATCTTAGGTTATGATACAATGGATTACACTATACTTTCCATTCTTTCCATTCTTGAGAGTAGAAATGATGAGAGTGAGTCATGACTCTAACCACCCTTGTCATAAAACATGCAAATGTACGAGCCAAGAGTCGAAAAACTCCCTCCAAATGGCCAGTTTCCCATTGGCTCACACACCTCCAGAGGGTGTGTGACATCATCACGTTTTAAAATTACTGATCATCAAGATTAGCTCTCTCTTCATCCTTTCTTCCGGTGGCGCTTCATCATGTAACTCCTTCGTGATCTTCCTGTCCGGGGATCTTTTTCTTTCTTTCTTTGTTATAGTTTTGTGTTTCGTTTCTACTTTATTCATTTCCCCAGACGAGTAAATGAACTTAGACTGAATTGTTTCATTAGTAATTTACGCCCTTAAAACCTTCATTGAAAGCGTGCGCTCCGGATAATCTGCTGACCATGTGATGCTCCAATGGCACACACACAAGACAAAACAAAACTGCATTTTGTTAATTAAGAGAATCTAAATTCAATTGTTGGAATTAAACAACTAAACTTACACTAAAAATGTATAGCTATGATCAAAAATTTACACTGCTTTAACAGTGTACTTTTTTACCAGTCACATGACTCTACTAAGCTTCTGAAAACGCGTCCAACAAGTTGGAAAGTTTGAGTTTGAATTGTTTGCAAGAGTGCAAGTATAAATACAACAATGCGTTAAAAGCAGACTATTGAGTAGATGAGCTGTCATGTTCAATGATGTTCAACCTCTGGAAGCTCTAGTCCCATTCAGCCCCTTGTTAGCAACTGCCTTTTAAGACACATAAAAGCTTAAAATAAGGAGTGAACAATGATGTATTTTTATGTCTCAGAATAAAACATGAAAATAGCTTGTACTAGTGTTACAGACCTTATTTCAGGCATTTAAACAAAAAACCCATTGACTTTGAAACAATGGATCCGAAAGTGCAAAAATGCATCTTATTTCATGGTTTAGGACTAATTCCTGAGGCACTCGGTTAGCTTCTACACCAGTGACACATTATTAGCCATGTGATGTTGCTAATATAGTCCTACCTGTCTTGGAACTTTTTGCACTACTATCACAATCATTGAAACCTTCCAGTATTTCCTGCTTCGGTTTGAGTCCATCCACCTCTGCGCCATCTTTTTGGTCAATGCTCTGAAGATCCAACTCTGACATAGACCCTTCCTCGGGTTCCGGATGTTTAACTGTCTCAACATGCCCTTCCCCATCAGTCTCTCTACTAGCTCTGCTCCTTTGGTGGAAGAACATGCTTGTCGTAGGCATTGGGAGAAGAATGGAGGATATCAACGCAATGGCGGTGAGAACAAGTGTAAACACTAGAATGTAGTTGTAGGACATCAGTTCAAAAGAGACTAGGACCTGGCCTAATACTGAACCCACGGTGTAGCCCAGCAGCTGTGCGGTCCGGCAGTATGAGGTGGCTTTCAGGTAGTGCTTCAACTCCACCATGCTGTAAATATACGTGAAGTAAGCGACGTCACACGACGTCACCACTCCATATGCAAACTGCATAGCCTGCATCTCTCGTACACCCTTACACCACAGTATCATTGCTGTGGTGGCAAACAGGACTAGACACTGGAAGACCACCACAGGTTTGTAGCGTAGAAAATCAGTGAGGAGGAAGACAGGAACCAGCACTGTCAGGTAAGAGTACGTCCACACTGGGAATATCTGATTGGTTACCTTGAGGAGAAAAAAAACAAACAAAACAGCTACTTACCACCACCAACCAACTAGATGTATTGCACAAATCTTAATCAGTAATCAAATGGATTCCTGCAACAGTCATAGCCTATAATTAATTACTATAATTATAATACAAGACAAAATATAGTGCAAATAATATAGAAAAATATTATTATACAAATAATTATATAAATAATAATTAATTATAATTTAAAAAAAATCATGTCACAATTATGTTACTATTTGAAATGCCATGTCAACTTGTCAAATATAGATTTTTTATACATTATTACTTCTAACGACTATTTTACAGCAGTGTACACAGATTGTAGTATTTTATTGCACAAATCTAACTCAGTATCAGAATCACAATAATTGACCATGAAAGGTTTCTCTGAAATTCATTTTGCAATAACAGCAAAGTTGAGCCAAAAAAATTAAATTTCTGTCATTTATTCTATTGTCGAGCAATTTATAGTTTTGTGCATATGATACGCAGTTTTCGCGAGCATTTGATAGCCTACTCAGTTCATTTGTGTGTATACACACGCACCCCAGACCTAGTTCTATACCCAAACGTACAATACACAAGCACCCCATGCCACTACTAAACCTAACTAACCCATGTGATCCTATGAACGTAAAAACTCACTTTAGCGTATAAATGGACTTTATGCGCTGCTGCACTACTTCCTGTACTTAAGCCAGCTCCTTGTTTCCTGTCTGCCATTATTGGCCAATTGATTAGTTCAGGTGTGCCTGACCTCAGTAGTCACGGCAACAATAATCAGACACACCTGAATTAATCAAGTTTGTCCAATAATGGCAGACAGGAAACAAGGAGCTGGCTTAAGTTCAGGAAGTAGTGCAGCTGTGCATAAGGTCAATTGCACGATAAACACACTGCGTGCTAGTGTGATTGGGTTGCTGTGAAATATTAAAGAAGATATTTTTAATGTTTTTTAAACTATTTTGTTCATACAATTAAAATCAGTGGGATTCAAAACATCCATTGACATTCATTCCATATGGACAAAAGCATTTAAGATATTTTTTAAAAAAAAAAGTTTGGAAGTCCCACAGCAGGTTTTGAACGACGTGAGAGTGTGTAAATAATGACAGAATTTGAATTTCTGCAGTGCACTTTCCCTTTAACGACATGAGTCATACAGTTAGGTTTTGAAATCCTAAAAAATTAAGTTAATAATTAAACTTTGGTTTACCTGCTCAATGGTTAGGTTCTTGTCTGGTCCAGTTAGGAAAGGAATGAGAAATGGTTCTAAAGGCTTTACTGTGCTGAAGAACCCATAGATGCATAATAGAGAAGTGGGATACTTCCAGTCCCTCATCCACCGCTTCAGAGTCTCCATATTCACAATCTGTAGGTTATTATAAAACTAACACTTTTTCACAGCATGCTCTGTTTTCCTTTACCGGTGTGAGAGATCTGTTCTCATGGAAATACTGTTCCTCTTCAGATAATCACCACCGCACACTGTGTGAGACTCTCTCTCTCTCTCTCTCTCTCTCTCTCTCTCTCTCTCTCTCTCTCTCTCTCTCTCTCTCTCTCTCTCTCTCTCTCTCTCTCTCTCTCTCTCTCTCTCTCTCTGTGTGTGTGTGTGTGTGTGTGTGTGTGTGTGTGTATGCTGTAAATGAGCAACCAGTGAGCAAAGTTCTGTTTAGATTATTCAGATTGCACCCTAATTCTGAGCATTATTCACCAGATAATAGACTAGCCTAAATGAGAAAGTTCACCACATGAATTAGAGACTGATCCTTACTATTATCATAATAACGTATTACATCCTTGAGAGAAAAGCTATAAATCATCATGGGAGGATGGAATATGAAATAATTTAAATCAGACCAAAACTTCTTTGTAGAATCACAATGAAAGAAAAGATGAGTAAAAGTTTCATCAGCGCATCCACAAAAAGAACAAGAGCTTTCAACATCCACATATTTGGATATTATTGAATTTAGGCTACAGGATACATTTTATGTAAGATTTTAAAATGAACTTCTTTTACTTTGTTGGAAATGCAAAATGTATGAGGTAAAAGCCATGTTTTTATTTTTTTATTTTTTTCAATTTATAACATCCAACTGTGAATTCCAGGGAAAAAAATCCTCATGGAACGACTTTGTTTTTACTTTGCAATATTCGACGAATATATTTATTGTTACATTTTTTTATCAAGTAATTGAATGCCAAAGACAATGTAGGTGGCTGGTATGGACTACACAAGATTTCTCCCAAAAATTTACAGAAACTCCGCCCCCGGCAACACGATCAAGGCCGAATATGCTAATGACTAGAAGATAACTACACACAAACTACATAAATTCAGAAATGCCCTGTTGCATTCTACATGTTGTCACTTATTCTAGAGTCTCTTATGATTCTTTAGGCTTATATTTTGAATTCAATTCATTTAATTTCATTTAATTTTAGTTTATTTATTTATTTTTATTCTATTATTTTCGCATATTTCGTGGGACCTTTATTTTGAATTCATACACTTCTGATTGTAATGGACTTTTATTTTAAAATTCTTCCAGCTTCCTGCTTCACGTTGGTTTCTCGTGACAAAATCCTATGACATTTTGGATTGTGGATACAAACACTAGCAGGTTCGAAAAATACACACATTTGATTCTAATTGCTTTTTCAATACAATTACTGTGCATAATTAATATCAAAACATACGCGTTAAACAATATCATCATAATTTATCTAGAAGCAATTTAGAGCAAAACGTAAATTGTATGAACTAGCGTAAATAGCAACTAACGTTATCGACATTTGTCATAGAAGTGCTATGATATTCCTTTAAGTACTTTAGAATACAGTGTAAATGTATGTAGTATATGTTAATGGTAATAATCATTACATGGTACCAATGGTATTTAATAAATGTATAGCCTACTGACACCAAGTTATACCATGGTAAAGCTTACTGAGTTATCAACTGATTTAAACATGTATCTTCCAGGTGTGCAATCATGGCAAGCAACAAATTCCAAATCGTGGTACAGGGAGAAGCATCAGAAACCGATTCGGATGATGAAGTGTACATCACCTCTGCCCCTCCTGTCCACGCATCATCATCAGGTATGAAGGTGGCAGGAGAAGCGTCCGAGACTGACAGCGAGGATGAGGAGGAGAGAGTGCGCAGACTGGCCTTTGAAAGCCAACAGCAGATGCTCCGCAAAGATCTCCCTCCTCTCATCGTGATCAGAAACACACCTGCGACAGTGTGCGGACAGGAGGACAGATCGTCGCCTGTGTCCAGACCTGACTCGGGTCGCTTTAACTCATTACTTCAGCAGAAACTGCTGGAGAGCAATGCACGACTGTGCACTGACATCAACCAAAGCCTGAAACAGGTGTATCAGAACGCGGCCAGGGACATAAGACAGGCCACCATTCATCTCAACAACTCTCAGACAGGCATCATCAACGCGTCCCACAGCATTAGACTCATTCTAGAGGACCTGAAGTCCGTGTCTGAGAAGATTGACATCATCACGAGCTGTCATCTGCTGCCGGACATCACCATGCCAAACCCTGTATCTGGACAATCGTAATCGAATGCTTGAGAGTAAGTTGAGACAGCTTTAAATGACATATATGGGCTTGTTGAAGGTCCAATAAAAGCCACAAATTGGATACATTTTAATGATTTTACTGGATGCTACAATGAAGTGGGGAATCTGTCAGTAGCCCTATAGTCATTGACCAACATGGCCATGATTATTAGTGATCAGTAATAATATAGAAATTAGTTTAATATGTAAGAATATATATATATATATATATAAGTTTAAAAAGGTTATCTTGTCTGTTGTTGTGTAAAGTTTTTTTTTTTTTTTTGCATATAGATTAAAATATACATCTGATTTAGGGAATGTAACTAGTCACCATTTCTTTCTATTTATCTTTTAGTTCATGTAAATAATATAGTTTAAATAAAATAAAAAATAATTATTATTGAAATAATAAATATTGCTTTAAAGCAATGTTTAAAGGAAAGCATATATTTAGGGGTTGTGACTAGTCACCATTTCTATACATTTTTATTTTACCTTTTGGCTTTTTTCCAGTTCACTTACAATTTCCTGCAGTTAATTTAATAAATAATAATTTAGTTATACTAATATTATTACTAAATAATATTAAATATTTCATGTATTAATAAACTACATATGTGTGTGTGTGTGTGTGGGTGGGTGTGTGTACTGTGTGTATATATGTCACACTGAAGGTCACTGCTGTTACTATATGCCAAATATGAGGGGGTTTTTTTCTTATCTTTTTCAACAGTATAGATACTTTTTAGCCCTTTAGCCACAAAATTGTCACACACACACACAAAAAAAATCAGTCTGCAAAAACCATCACTCGAAGTCTGAATTTGATGAGAAACTTTATTGAAACATACAGGTCTGTGATTGGCCACTGGAGAGAAGTTCCAGTGCTGCCATTTTGGAAATGTATAAATTTATGTTAAGTGGGGAATATGAAAGCTTCATAGCACCACCTTGATCGGAATAAACACAAGTAGGAAATGCAGCGTCACGTACGGCCGTTTTCCAAAGGCCTTTTTCCATTAAATCTGCTGCGTACACATTGAAGCGCCTACAGCGGAGTTTGAAAGGCACTTCGATGACAGATTTACCTACATTTGTAACAATCTCTTGTGTACCTACCACTAAATGACTAAATCATAACCTGTTTCTAAACAATAATAAGTCACTGTCTATAAGACTAGCAACACTTTGCTCATTCTATGAAGCTTATCTTTTCACTATACATTTATTTTCAGACACAATCTTAATCTATTTTCTTTTAAAGACACTGATGCTGCACCTTGATTAGAGTTGTGCAAATCTTAAGCAATGAGTAAAGCGATATAAATAAACCTTTTAGAAATGCTTTGATGGACAGTAATTATCACATCAATAGTATCAAAAGAAGTTAGTTTTCAGGCAATCCTGCACATAACACTCACTCACTCACACACATGAACTCTCTTGCTCGTGTGCACGGTTTTCTTTCACAGAGGCACACTAGTGCAAAGAGACACATGTGCAAACACTTTGACAGACGTTCAGAAATAAGACATGCTCACACATACAGAAATAAAGTCACATCATGATGTGATTAGTAGAGCTATTGCAGGTGGCAGTAACATGTATAATAAAATAAAATGAATTTTGTTATCTAAAGTATAACACTGAGATTGAAAGGAAATACGGTAATAGGACTGATAGTACAGTAATAATGCTACAAAAGCCTTAGTTTCCAGGTAAACAACTAAACCAAACTAAATTGATCTGAAAAAAGTCTAGAAACAAATTACACACAAAAAAAATCTAAACAATACATTCAATATGAAATAAACAAGAATGATAAAAGGCACAGGGATTTTTTTCTTTTTGAAGAAAGGAACAAATAAAATTCTCACATTCTGTTATTGTCATTTATGATATTACAAAAAGAAAACAGTATTTTTTCTTTTTCCAAAATACAGTTTTTCTCAAATGTGCAAAAAAAGAAAAAAAAATTACTTCCTGTTTCAAAAATGTGAACTCAGTCCTCCAGTATTTCAGCTTACAGTATAAATGAGATTTCAGTTAGAAAGTATTGCACGTTAAAATGTGATTTGTCGAGTCGTGATGTCATATGATGTCATTTGATTGATCAGGTCAAATCCAAGGCATCCAATTGGATTTTTCCGACCGTTAAGGATTACATTTGAATCCAGCTAAAGTCATTGCTCCCCACCCACAAGTCTTACAACGAATGATTTGAACACGCCCGAACATCCCAATTTTAAGTTTGGGATTATACCCAGAATGCTCTATACTCAATTTCCTTCATTAAGTTCCAAGAAACGATCCAAGAAAAGGTATACACAATTTTGGACACAATTGTAAGATCTCAAATCTATATGCATTGGTTAAATTTAGGCATAATAATAATAATGTCCGGTCATATTGTGGGCGAGGTTCAATTGGTCAGATCACCTAAAAGATTAAGTCTGATTGGTTAATTGGTGACGTCTGATTGGTCAGGTCATATAATGAGTGATGGCTCTCAAAGCATAGAGCAGCTCTGCCTGCATTCGAGCCTCCATTAGAAGCAAATTCACATGAACCTGGATAAAGGAAAGAAAGGTAATTGAGAATATCAGCATATTTAGAGTAAAAGTAATGCTGAAAAAATAGTAATAGGTAACAGTATTTCACATGATAATATGACTTGCCTTTTCGGAGTGTCTGAACTGGTGCCAGTAGCTCTCGTACATGCGGCGAGTGGTTCGCTCTGGATAACACGTCACTGTTTTGATGTAAACCTTCAGACTGCGCTCCAACAACTGATTCACCTCACCGTAATCATAATCATCGTATCTGCAGACGCACAGAATGAAAACATCTTCATCTTTCAATACTCCTGGTTGTACCGTGCTATTACACTAGGGGGCGATCTGGGCATACATATGATTTACAGTCGCATACTACTACAAGTATGCAGACAGTAGGCTAGTGTGTAGTAATGCTAGAGAAATTATAACTTTTCCCTTGGCAACTTACTAAAGTTTAATAATAGATTGTAAAATGATAGATTACACACTCATGGACGTACCGGATCCCGTACATACAGTGGACGTAGTTGAAGAGAGCCCTGCGCAGCATGCTGGTGTCCACCCCCTCGTGACTGGCCATGTTGTAATAGGTCAGATCACACGCCGTTCTGAACTTATCATCCAATAGGTGACCGATGTCAGAGTACAGTCTGTTGACCAGAGAGAAACCATGATCCTCCCATGAGTAGTCCTACAGGGTGAACAGGATAGAATGATCAATCATTCGTTCTCAATAGGGTATTGAAGCAAAACGTTGTGTATGTTGTATACGCGAGGGTAGACGTCGTACTTGTGCTTTAAATGTGGGTGGGTTGTCTTCTCCGTGTCGCGCAAAGTCCTGGTATCCAAACGACGGGTCGTCTACAAAACGAGCCACGGGAGAAGGGGGCACCACTTCCTCATCAAACCCTGAATATGCAAATCACAATATTTTAATACAATACACACAAAACAAGAGAAGGCAAGATCCTTTTTTGTTTTCAAGCAATAGTTCAAATTCATGCTTTGTTTGATGTCACTGATGACAAATGGCAAATAAAAGTTTAGAACAGAGTAGATGATGACAGAATTTTTCATTTCGGTAATATTAATTTCCATTTTACCACACAACAGTAACAGAAAAAAAACAGTCTAATAGTGTTTTAGTTCAAACATATAATTGGTGTTGGGCAGAAACCTTATATCCCAAAAAATGGTGTTGTCAAAGTTTATATAGTGGCTTTATATGTGGTCAGACACTTGCATAGTCATTATATTTTACCAAAATCAAGCTCAAATGAAGTAACAAGGTTTTTGACCAGTGAATTTCGGCCACATCTAAGTGCATCGCATTACATTTTCATCAATTTAAGGGTTATAAAGTTTACTGAAGCTACAACATTTGACCAATATCTCAATGTAAAGACGAAGTGATTTACAGGCTATTTTAGACAGTATTGACTGTAACTTTACAACAAATGCTAGAGACACACTTCTCCGATCCTCAAACACATAAAGCATCAGTTTATATATATATATATTAGTGCTGTCAAATGATTAAAATATTTAATCACGATTAATCGCATTAATGTCATAGTTAACTCGCGATTAATCGCAATTAATCGCACATTTTTATCTATTCTAAATGTCTCTTGATTTCTTTTAGTCCCATTATTTTTTTCTCATTATTATGCTCTTATCAACATGGAAAAGTGGATTGGCTTGCTTTGTGCAAATGGTTTTTTTTTTATTGAAAACAACATTGGCATGTACTGTGTTCAATTTCACACTTACATTCTCACTTGGAGCAAATAATCTCTCACACAATGTAACACTGTCCATCAATAAAAGGGTGAAAGAAATACTGACGAGGTCCTGATATTGACGAGGGGGCGGAGAATTCGCATCAGCTGTGTGTGTGCTTGGCCATCATCAAGTGGTATTTCAGCTGCGATGATGATTGCTCAGTTCACAACAACAAAACACACAGATAACTTTGGTCTTGTCAATGGAACCATTTGGCAACATTTTAAAAGTAAACTTTCCATTCAGAATCTTATTGGCATCCATTTCGGCGTCTCGCGGTCGTCATCCACTCAAAACGTAACATTAACCAACTCTTTGGCCGGCTCGCAAGCCCAATCAAGTTTGTTCAGCGTGCCTGTTGTTTTGTTTCTGGTCTAGCTAGATCCGCTTTGGTCGATGAAGAAACAAAATGTCCTCGCACATGAAAAAAAAAAAACTACAAAGTTTGCTAGGCCAAAAAGAGCGTTAATCGTGCGATAAAAAAATTGGCGCTGTTAAAATGGGTATATATATATATATATATATATATATATATATATAGTGTTTCTTGAATAAAGAAAACACTGTACTTATTCAAAGAACCAGTTCTTTATTTATCCTTGCATTGCAAACAAGCAGAGACGCTCCAAATTGTGAGCTGAACTTTATTCAAGATTGAGGTGGGCGGATTTATTAGGTTTGACTGAGAGTTTGAGGAAGGCAATGTAGTTACGAGATTTGGTCACAAGCACTTTTTAATACTTTTCATTGGTTGCATATTTGCAAAAATCCCAAGACAGACATAAAGGGGGACTAATAGTGATGATTTATGATGAAATATGGAGATACAAGGTTTCTGCCAACAACTACATTTGAAAGTTTCAGATTTTATTGGAATGTAATATCATTATGCCAGAAAATATGAATAATAGCATAAATTGAAAAAGAGGAGATGGGTAGAAAAAGTATCTGTGTTGTAATACCTGCAGACACCACCAGAAGACTCTCTTTCTTTTCTTTCTCAAAGCGAGTGAACATCTCCTCCTCTGACGCATCATCGTCTTCTCTCTCCTCCAGCAATCGCTTCATTCTCTCCATCAGTGCTTCCAGCTCACTCTAAAATACACAACAATGGAGTTAAAAAAATTACATGCTACTTTTGTCCAAACAAATAAAAAAAATAGCCCTGAATATGCACAGAATTAATATGCAGATGAATGTCATACAACTTGCCAAAAGCAACCCTAAAATTCTAAAAAGAAAATAAATGTATGTGCATATGTATAATTTTATAATGTATTGTATTATATATTTATAATACAACAAATTATTATATATAATATATGACATTTTATATACAACATATAGTATATATTCCACATCATATTTTGCATTAAGAAGAACCACAAGAACTATCTGGGTACTCTGTAATGTTTTCCTACCCCAGTGTTAGGGTCACGCAAGGGGTTTCCGTTGGCTTGGTTGCCGTTTGTTAGGTGACAGGTGCATAAACCAGCCATGGCTCGAGGACAAAGGTCATCCGTGACCCCGTTAACCTCTGTGACCTCAGGGTCAGGGTTGACTCCGCTACCAAACACAAAACTAGCCAAGGCATGGAAATGAGCCAATAGTACGACAGCATGAACCAGCTCTGCCAGAGACCAGCTGTGCTCTCCTGTCTTCACCAGAGCCTGAGAAACAAACAGTTAAGATCATTAACATTTGATTTATTTAGCATAACTATCTCAGCAAAGTCATTCAGTGTCCATAACTGGCAAAAATAAAAACAGCAATTTAAATGTTTACGTTCAACTCATTTCATTTTTATTTGGAGTGTTGATTATTAAATCAATTGGATTACCTAATAGTGATGTCATGTGACAAACAAATGTAGTGCAGAAATGTTTATTGTTGTATAATGATTGCATTATGCAAAAATATCAGCTAGTGTGTTACCTGTATATGTTGCTTTGTAATGAGCCAGGGTCTGTGCGCGAGGATCTTGTTGATCTCGTTGAGGTTGCGAAGTCGTTGCGGGCAGAATTCCAGACCTCTCAGCCAATCAGAACACACGCCTATCTGCTCGAACTCCTGCATGTGGTGATACACCAGCGAGGAACACTGATGCCGTGCTGCAGCCTGCAAAATACAGACAAAAATCACTCATAAAACTGTTCCAGTTGAATAAAGTCTCCCTTGAAAGCGTTTCTGTACCATTATAGCGATGTAATGTCTGTAGTGGAGTGGTAGGGGGCCGTCCATCCTCAAGAGGTAATAGTGGCAGCGCAGGAAGGCTTGCAGATAGTGCGGGTGGAGCCCCATCACCTGCGTCAGGTTGTCCACGCGGCCGCTGAACTCTTCGTCTAAGAGCATCACTGTGGAGTCACTCAGAGGCATGGCTCCTACGATCTGGGGTGGAGGATCAGAACACAACAGTGCAAAGTAATGACTTTATTTTTCCTCACATAAAAGCACTGTGGTAATGCAAATTAAACATGTGGTGTATAGAACTAAATTGTGTCTGATTTTGTTAATGAGAAGGCGATGCTATGAATCAGAGCCAAGAAAGAGTTGAACTCTGGCTCAGGTTAATCTTAATTCAACGAAGGGACAGAAGCTATAATTCAATTTACAATCCAAATACACTTTCTTAGATCTCCCGGCACGCTTAACTCGGATTTAATGAAAATTATCTCCTGAACTGGCTGAACTCAAAACAAAAGTGAAATGAACACCAGCTGACTCGAGAAAGAACGATTACAGTCTCTGAGTTGGGTTAACTCGGATTGAGTGAGTGTGTGAGAGAAGAGAGAAAATGTATAATATTGTGGTATACTGACATATGCTATGGTACTGAATGAACCATATGAACTATGTATGAATCATTCAAAAGAAATGATTACTTTTATTTAGTAATGACGTGTTAAATTGTTAAGATGCTATTCTCTTACAATCTCTTATGTTATACAAACAAAAATATAAAGCAGCACAATAAAATAAAGACTTCTTTTTCTTTTTTCTTTTTTTTACATTAAAAACAAAATCTTAGTAAGTTAACCATAAAAGATCATGGTTATAACAAGATATATGTTCAAAAAAATCATGGTGTAACCATTGTACCATCTCTGAACCAAGAAGTGCAACAAATATTACTTTGTTATTAGTATTACCTCATTTTCTGGAATAAATGAGCTTGGTCCTGTTGATATGCGTCTTGACATCTTCATTCCTTTTTCCTGAGAAACAAGAACATTTATGATGAATATGATGAAAATATCCAGACAATACGATTCAAATACTATTATTATTTATACTGAAGTGTGTATCTTTATGTTAAAATATTATTTCAGCCATTTTTAGGTTTATGCAGAGACAACTACAAGTTAAAGGGACACTCCACGCATTTGCATTAAGGATGCCGCCATTGTGCATTATTCTATCATGGGACGTCACAGGGTTGGTTGGCTTTAGTTTAACAGGCTCTGGGCTGTGAATATCCCAACATCAAACTGTTTACACCACAGCGTTTTGACCGCGAACAACTAGTGTTAGGTACAGTCATTATTAGCTAACGGCTGGAAGCATGAACTAGCTAATGCTAAATTAGTGTCTACTAGCTAACTTAGTGAAGTTTATTAGTACCAGACAAAAAGACGACGTCTAAAGTTATATGTTAACAAACTGCACATAGAAACATTGTTCACAATGTCGGCCATCATATGAGGGATGTCAGAGCGGAGACACTTTTCTAATATATGTAGCTACTAGCACTACCAGTACGAAAACATGGACGTTTCATTTCCCCTTTAACAAATACATGCTAACTTACATGATGTTGACGAGACGGGAATGTAATGGCAGACATCGTGAACAATGTTTCTATGTGCAGTTTGTCAACATATAATATTAGACATCGTCTTTTTGTCTGATACTAATAAACTTCACTGAGTTAGCCAAACACTACGTTAGCATTAGCTAGTTCATGCTTCCAGCTGTTAGCTAATAATGACTGTACCTAACAGTAGTTGTTCGCGTTCAAAACACTGGTGTAAACAGTTTGATGTCTGGATATTTACTACCTAAAGCCTGTTAAACTAAAGCCAACCAACCCTATGACGTCACATGTTAGAAAACTGCACAATTGCGGAAGATATAACGATTTTTCTTTTATGTTTACATTTGTCATGTTTCTTATATAATTGTTGATTATAGTGGAAAATCCATCTTGTGAATCATGTAAACTTGATTGACTGCTTCATTTCCCCTTTAAGCCACCTGTAGCTTGATTCTGCACCGCAACAGTCGCTCAACCAATGGCGTGCGTTTGGGGGCGGGTCTATCTCTTTATTCAACCAATGGCAGGTAGGTGAAAACTTGTTTGAAAGCAGTCATTATAAGAAACACTGCTACCTCAAAAACTGTCTAACAAGCATAAAGTGAAGTAAATTCCTAGATAGATGATGTGATACAAGTATATAATAGTGTGTTTAATGTATATATTTTAAAGGGCACAACCTAGTTTTTCAGATTTTGAGTCTCCCTGCTGGGGTTTATTTTGAAAGTCTCTCCCAGTGTTTTGTTCCTGTTACAGTGAAAGGTAAGGAGTTCCACGAATGCTGTGTTTGTATTTTATCTATGTGTGCGTTCGCTAAACTAACTCTTTATAATGCCAAGGGTGTAAGGGTCACTTTAGTTCAGTGGCCTGAGGACTGGACACACCAAACCCTTTTGCCTGTCATTCTTACCCTCTCTTGCACTTTATCAATCCTTCCTTCCTTCTCTTCATGGTTTGTGTTTGTTCAAGATATCTCACCCCTTACCCCTAACCACCACAAATACCCAAGCAGTGTTGTATTTGCGGTCAAAAGTGTTTTGCCTCCACTCTGCGGCCTTGGAGTAAACCTGTGCTGTTTATAAAACACTAACCTGGAACTACCAAGATTCAATCTGCATAGACACTAAATCTGATGCACAAGGTGCACAAACATGTGTTTTTCTCTCTATTTGCAGACAAGCTGTTTAGCAAAAACCGTGAGAGGAAAGATTGAGCAGCACAAAATACAGGGAGAGTTTTGTTTTGGGGCTTGTTGGTTTTTTACATCCACTGCTCTGCCGAAAGAGAACAAGACACTACATATAAAATAAAGAGAGTAAATAGACTGTGCAAAGAAAGAGGGATAGCGGCAAACAGAGGGAGGGCAGAGGAGGGGAAAAATACAGAAAAGTCTTTTGAAAGAGAGGCCTCCAGCATTAAGCAACTCAACTGAAACACATTCAGAGTGTTTGCACAGTGCACACCATTGTTGTTAGTGCAAACTATTACAAACTATTTCGTTCAGTAGTGTACGTTTTAATTAAGCAAATGATATGAGTCTTCACCCTCTCACAAGTCAATAAGCCTTTCTCTCATCTCTGTTACATAATAATGCTTAATGTAATGCTCGTGTGTATTTGCAATGAGGCTGCAATGATTGGCCTTTCCTACTTGTTTAACACACACGGAAACATTGACATGGCGCTGTGACCATTGTGACCTGCACCATGAAAACGCATCAGTGCTCCTGGCCAATCAAAGAACAGCGCACTATCAGCAGCACTGATAATGCTTGGGACTGTCATTCTGTGGCACCATGGTAACGGTTCTGTTGTCATAACAGCAGCATGACTGTCCATGGATAGGGCCAGCGTCTTCCTCACACAGTCTGGGACAGTGTCGAGATTTTATAAATATTATCTCTTCAATAAGAATAATACGAAAGTTAATCAAAAACTCATTTCTATGGTTTTAAAATTAGGAGAATGTCTGAAATTTTAATCTTCGCATACGAACACTTTTTAATAAATTTCAATAAAGAATATTGAAAGGCTATTGACAAAGAACCAAATATCAATATATAGTAACATAAATGTCAAACCATGCAATTGAAGTGTGGAAAAAAAACTACTCATTTGTAAAAGTAAAAAATATTATCATTAATTAAAAAACTTGAGGGAAGCCTTACAAAAGTTGATCATAAGCCAAATATACCTTTACTAATGTATTTTTGCAATCACAAAACTGTACACAACACTAACAAACTTTAGAAACTAGTATTTTGTCCGAAAATATGAGCGCCCTTTGTTTTCTTTTACTATTAGGCCCGTTCACACCAAATATACTATTTATAAAGATAACTATATCTATTATTATCTATATTAGCGTCCACGCCAACAGGCGATAATGGTCTGTTCATTAGAAGCACATGCTGCAGTTTTGTCGTATGTCACTTTAAATGCATTACAGCAAGATGGATTCTGATTGGCTGTCAGAGTTTTTATCTGTTTTTTATCATTCATCAGCTGGAGAAAATCGTTCTGAAAGTGATTCCAACGATATAGATAACGGTGGTGTGGACTCTGCTATACTCTAGGATAGATTTTTAGAAGTACTTCTTTATCTTTATCGTTAATGTTATAGTTATCATTTGGCTGCACAACAAGTTCCATATTACTTTCACAATCGTAGTATTACAACTTTACTAGAATATGCACAGTAGTAACATGATTTCATGACTTTAACTATTATTTTCAAGGTTACATAAAACGCTCTATACTGCAAATCTACCACCCAAACAATTTTCATTTGGTTGCAGAGTTAATTTTTAAAAGTGTGTTTTTTTTATGGTTGTACTGTACGCACAGGTCATTTCATAAAAATCAAGGTTGTGGTTTTAAACGTTAAACAGCCACTCCTTGATCTACAAAAGCTCAAATGGACTCTGGATTACAGAGAAGGTGTCTGAACAGTCGGTACTCTCGCCTCGCCCGTAGACATGTCAGGTTTTCTCGATTCAATATTAAAGGATGCTATTGTTCCAGGTCTTCGCATTGTTTCCCAGTCAAGATTTTGAGTTGAAATGGCTGTCCAGGAATCCTATATGCTTCCTTCCCTTCCAAGACCTGGCGCTCTGCCTTCAGCCGTAGATGCCAAAAGTGTGTCTGTCAGAGCCTGATTGTGTGTTCAATGTTCTGGGGGAAAGTGCAGAAATCTTTGTCTCTATGACAGCATGGGTATGTGTAGAAAAAAAAGCACACCTAAACACACCAATACAGTACTTACATAAGTCTGCTTTGTGCTCAGTTTAAACAAATGAGGCCTACCCTGATTGAGTTTGAAGAGAGAGAAATAAACTGTATAAAATATGGGAGAGAGAGAGAGAGATGTTAACAAATATTCAGCGTCTCAGCGAGGATTAGGATTAGGTTTGATCTCCAGTGAAGTTTTTAACAGGATGTAATGAGGAGAGAACGGGGGGTTATTATGGAGCGGTTTACTGGGGATTACTTTATCCAGTTCTTAGCATGGTAAGATCAAGGATTAATTCATTGAATTGAGGATAATGATAATAGAGCATTCAAAATGTGTTTTAGATTAAACCAGTAAAACCGTCTTTGTTACGGAAATAAAATTAAAATATACTGTAAATATTAGATGAATGTTCGAATTTTGTAAATATAAGTAAATGAAATACTATAAAATATGTAAATGAAATACTAAAATTACTGAAACTAAAACGAAAAAAACCAAAAACAAATTAAAGCTAAATAAAAATATATTTATTTAAAAATAATAAAAATGGCAAAAGCTAAAATTCATATGAAAACAAAAAAATTAATAGTAATTAATTAAATCATTTATAACCTAATTTATTTATAATTAATAGATACTTTAATAGTATATAAATAATACTGAAATTGCACTCTCAATACTCTGCACAATTTGGTCTCATCATCATGAAGCACAAATGGTGCGAGTTACATGCCAAAATCAGTTACAGGTCAAATTAATTACATTACTATAAAATTATTGTGCATTATTGTACGCCTCTTGCTTGCACATGAAATAAACTAAATTAATAAAAATGCTCTGTAAATAAAAGCAAATATAAATTTTTTAAACATTAAAAGTGTTTGTTTTTTTAGTACTTTTTGTGACATAACCTTTCTTTATCTCATGTGGATCCTCTCCCTGGTGATCACTTAATTGCATCAGCATCTGTGGCCCTTGAATGATGCCATTAAACTCATAAAAGATTATGCAACACTGGCAAGAATGCACAGGTTTTAGTTTTGCTTGAGCAGACGCCTAGTGGCACCATGACAAATGTCCCCGGCCGGCACCTCATTCAATTAGTGGTTTGAGTATTTGTAGTTCTCATGGCGATGTCTACCCACAGATCGCTGCTCAAACACGACTGCAGGACGTACATGCACTGATGCTCTTCCCGACGGCGGGTCACTATGTGGTAATGGGGTAGTACGATTCATTGCTCAATTATGTCACACCAGCGCACACGCCAGCTGGAGGAACAGGAAGTGTGTCAGATGCTGAATCAGCAAAACTCAGTTTGGCTGCAGTGCACAATTTATACGGAGCTTCTGTCCGTCTCTCTCTTGCAAGCAAGAAAACATTGACATAAAAAACTGGTTGCATCAAAGCAAGTCTGTTCTGTCACCGTTCAGAATCCACAGTAGAGCCATTGTTGCTCGTTCTCTGAAGCGCGTGACAGCAAATAGAAATAAAGACAGAACCAACACAGGTGATAGGATTGAGTGATAACCAGAGAAAAGTATCAGTCAGTAGTATGATTCTTGAGTGGCTTATAAAATTACAAAGCATGTTTAGAAAGTGTTTGTGAAAGTGTTAGAACATTATTCTTCAGTTCAGATGATTTCTGGGTTCTTTAAAGTGGTAATATAATGCCATTTTCATACAAGTTAATTTGATTCTTTAGGGTTTAAAAGAAAAATTTGTGATATACTTTAATTAAAAATTCTCGCTTGAATTAACGGGTATGTCCCTCTTTGGCTAATGTACTTTCAAGATGGAGGGGCAACATGGCGACCGACATTAGAACCCCTTACCCGTATGTATTTTCAATGGCATATTATACACTCACGAGAATACTTTATTACTTGAACAAAGTAAATATACATTAATGAGCACATATATTTTTTGAAAGAACTAAGTGTTTTTAGCTAAGAATAAACTAAAAGAGTTACACAGTGTAGCTTTAAAGGGAGCAACCAAAAATGAAAATGCTGTCATAATTTTCTCATGCCATTTCAAACATTTTGTAGAACACACAGGATGAGTAAATGTTGACAGAAGTTTCATTTTTAGGTGAACTATTCCTTTAATGCAACAATACATAAAAGAACTAGAGAATAAAAGGTTCTTTGTGGAACTTTAAAAGTTTTTCTAATCGGAAATAATTGGTTCTAATTTGGCTCTAATCTGCAAGGCAAGACAGAGATGAGTTTGAACTGAATGTTCCCAACCAGCTAGAGCATCAGGTGAGAAGAGACTACCTATTTGCTGATGAGAGTTACCACTCACACCCAGAATGAAGAACCTTGTCGACATGACAAAGTAACCACAAATCCCTCAAACCTTTCTCATATAACAAGAGTTCTCCAAACACACACACACATTGTCATGCACTCAAAATACAGGTTTGCATACAGCCGCACAGGATAGCCATTCGCTCCCTGCTGCAAGAGAGAGGAAAATCAAACAAACAGTTTGCAAGCCTTCTGCCAATAGTTCAATCTGATAAATGCCAGCTCGTGTTTCTGTATTAAAGTCCAGTTTGACTTGCAACAAACTTTTTGCAGGGTGTGTGTGAGAAGATGTGCAGAGCAGAAGTAGGTCACATGTGTTCAACATGATTTATGAAAGCTAAAAATAACATCTTCCAGCCAAAGAAAAGAGAGAGAGAGAGGGGGGGGGGGGGGGTTGGGGAGAGAGGGAGAGAGGGAGAGAGAGAGAGAGAGAGAGAGAGAGGAGTTGAGTAGGTCACTAGTTAGTCGGCCTGTGATCCAATCTAAATGTGAAGAAATGCATACAATTTTAACTATTTAAACCTGTCAGTATGTTGCGAAAATCAATTATTTTCACACACACACATACATACAGTATATATATATATATATATACACTGTATATATGTGTGTGTGTGTGTGTGTGTGTGTGTATACTCAGACACTGAAAAACATACTACATATATTTGTAATTATTGAAAAAACGGCTTATCCAACTACAGCCTATAGGCTATATTAACATAACATCTACTAGTTTAATGAAATGTATAATAAAATATATAGGCCTATAACGTTACTAGTTATTTAAAGGTGTAGGTTAATCTCTGGGGTCGCCAGAGATATGAGAAATGTGTAATAGGCCACTCATGCACAACCCAATGCAGCTTTATCACCAAGATCAACATCGGGATCAAATGCATTAATGTTTCAATAACACAATAAGCCGAAACGGATGCAGAAAAACAGTTTTAGACACACGGAGGAGAACAACGTTACCTTCTCTCTGATCATGTTCCGACAGTGGTTGCAGATATCTGCGTTTTCGTTCATTCTGGCAAGCTTAAACCAGGCGAAGAGCTGAATCCCGATGTCAGTGACGATGGACTGGTCTGGGCATGTTCGCTGCCAGCTCCTCTATGGGCGATCGAGACCTGAAGGAGGACTGGAGACCCCTCCGTATCCCTTCGTATCTCCCTTCGCAGTGCGCAAAGCCTCCAAGTGTCCAACTTCAGCATGAACGTGCACTACACGCCCCCCTCAGCTGGCCTCTTTCACTTCGGCTCCCGGGTGAATCGTTCTTGTGAACCGATTCGTATCGCGCTTGTGGATCACTTATAACCGACGACTTAGGATAAGCTGTGAGATGTGGAAAAAATGCTATCATTATAGAGAGTAATTCATATTAATATTACTACTCATTAATATTATTACTTTATCGCTAATGTTAGAATAAAAATACCATTTCTTGACTTTAATGCGAAGATTAATCGCGTGAGAAGTTAACCAATTCATCATGGATTGTAGCTAAGGCACATCGACAACAATACATAGCTTAATGTCATTATTTATCACATTATTACAGAGTCCAAATCGTTATTGTTTACCGCGGCCAGCTGCAATATGAAAAAAACAAAACGTATGAACTCTTTAACCTCTTCAGACTGAGATGATTCAAAAGATTTGGTTCATTGAACCGAAAGATTCTCTATAAAAAGAATCGGACTTCCCCAAAGTATTCATGAGCCACTCCCCCCTCCAACTTTTCCTCTCTTGTCCAGACATGTTACCCTTCAGTTCAAGTGTGCTGCATAATGCATATCAAAAATTTTAAGACATTCTGAGAAAGGCCTTGTATGTTTTTTTCTCGCACAGTATCGCCTCGTGTTAAATCCATTCAATTGTTATGAAGGCAGGGGGTGGACATTTTAGGACTTAACAGCTCCCAATGAAATATCTCTGCTGAGATCAATGGCTCATACAACTTCTAATAAAACGGTTTATTGCATCGGGAGTACGTCTGATTAGATTTCACTGTCTTTTTTCTAATAAAATGTATCTCTCACTCTAAATGAATTTACTGCTTTTATTTTCTAGGAAAAATAAAAATGGTTGTTCAAACAATTCAAGACAATCATTGTCTAGAGTGCACAACTCAACAATTGTCTTTTTACAGTGCATGCGTACAGGAGCCTTGAATAGAGTTGGGAATTGCTGACAGAGCGGAATGGCCATGATCAGACGGAGTGGACGGGAGCCAGACCCCGCAGGATTTTCACCCATAGGTTCACGAAGGCGGCCCACGGGGTGCTACTAAAAACATTCCGATGATCTCAGACTGATGTTGCAGAGTTCAGATGAAATGAATGCCGACCTACATAAACTTGTTCATGCTGTGACGTTCTGTTGTTCAGACAGATTGCAAAATGTCACTAAACTTAAGGTTTCTACTTAAAAAAGGCAGGGATTTTTTAAAAAGCAGGACATGTCAGCAGCATTGTAGCATTTAGTCAGCAAATTCCGTGGCCATCCTTAAACTTTAAACCCTTGAGCCGAAAAAATCTGCATGGAGCTTGGTTGAAAAAAAGCCCCAAACTTAGTTGTCTTTTTTCTTCCTGCCACCAGAGTTCAATTTCACCCGGCAACAACGTGATGTCATCAAGAGAGAGAACTAAACCAATCGGAGAGCTGACTGATCAGCCTTGTGGTCACACTCACAGTGGTGTATCTTAGCAATGGCCAAATGGTGTTGGTGTGAACTTCCTGAGACAATCTAGTTTTATGCAACACACTTAGGAATCGTATCAGTTGATTTTACATGCATCACACACGCACATCTGTTCCCATATTACATTGTCTGTTGCTCCAATTCCCCAGAAAATCTAAATCAGAAACTTTTTTGAGACAGTTGCATCATGTTTGCTCATTTATAACAGCACACAGACTTTTTTTTTTAAATAATTGAAGTAAATAACTAGACAAATTTTAGATATTTGATTTAATGAGAATAATATACACTATTATAATTTTACTTTATTCTGGTGTGTGTGTGTGCGGTGCTTTAAACGGGATGTAATCCTGCAACAGCGGGACTGCCACCCATTTCCTCCTATTCTGTGAAGGGCTGTTTAGGAAGCCACCTTTGTGTGTTTGTGAAAATATCTCTGCTTGTATTCTAGCAATGGTTCATTTTCTGCCTAAGGTCACAGGTATTTTTCTATTCAAGCTCATTTCCACAAAGTTTTGACTGTAGTGCTGTATTCATGTGAACATGACCCTGCATGCCTGCCAATGCTTGCTGTTTACTGAGCCTAATTTTCCAGTTTTAACGCAAACTAACTTAGTGTCTGCTCTATCAGATGAAGGATCTGAAAGCTTTTTCCTCTGTGTTTCATGTTTAGATACAGAGACAGTGGGAGAGCCTGTTAAACAAGCATTTCAGCTCTGATAACCTCATTACTTCCTATGATAACACCTAAACATAGTTAGATTAAATCAGACTTAAACCCACTTAAACAGTAAATCAAACTCCTCAATCAAATCTAACACCCCCTATTCTTTCACTCTTTTGTGTATTCCAGAGTGCTTTTTTATGTTTTGACTAATGTATGATCACTTTCTAGGTGTTTATAATTTTTTTCTGTTTAGTTTAGCCATCAATTCAAAATTTGCCAAAATTATAAGGGTCATATAAATCCAAATAATGTCTTTATTAAATCACATTGTTTAATACACGCTTTAAAGATGTGAATAACGACTCAAGACATCATCAATCCTTTTTTCAAACCTAATACACTATAGTAAGCCATTAATAACTGTTTATATTTTAGACATGGCGCGATGGTTTTCGTAGGAAATTGTGAACATTTTATTTTATTTATTTATTTTATTTTATTTGTAGAAAAAGACAAAAGGGACAATACATATTAATGAACATTTTTCACAAATGTAAATATGCCAGATTATAGCCATAGGCTAATTTCCATCTGCAGATCTCCAAGCAGGTAGATTTTACACAAATAATAACAGACACACTATGCACAGGCTATATACAGAGAAGCAAGGACAATAACAGTGATCACAGCATATTAGGACAAGCCATATTGCACAGACCCCTTTTACACCACGCTATCCTAACTCCTATTACACAACCCATTTCACACTAATAATTCTATCCTCTTTAGTTTTATAAAACACTAACTCTATTTTACATCAGATATGTAAACTTCTGATTACTAAACATGCTCACATATTTGTGTGTCCCTCAACCATACTTTTAAACAACTCCTAAAAATAGGAAAACTTGTGCTTCCCCTCAATGACTGAGGAATACTCGCCTGTGTGTGTCTCGTCATATCCGTCAATAGAGAAAAGTTGCTCCGGCTGCTTTGAGTTGTGTATGGTGTGTGAGTGTCAGAGGTTAGTTGTTACAACGAGTGAGAAAGATTGACAGGGAGCCGCTAAATCTCAAACCTCCGGGGAATCAGCAGAGGAGAGTCTGCTGGCAAAAAGACAACGTGACAGAGCTTGTAATAAAACAAGAATCAACATTAGTTTGGCTTTTCAGAGATGGCGAAAACTAGGGATTTAAATGTTGTAAAAGTGATGCGGAGATGGTGTTTTTATTTACTTAGATTAATAAGGTATTTTAGTGAACAGATAAATTGCCATATGTAGCTCTCTAACAGAGTTGATTGTGAAGCATCATCTATTGTTAAGGGTCATTTCATTATCTTTGTTGTAGAGCTGTGCTGGAGTTTATTTTTAAGGAAGTATCGTGTCTATTGATGGATTAAGTTACAGTAAAATCTTCAGAAAATCAGCTTTACATCCTCTCCATCTAAAAATTGGTTATATCTCTTAACCCCTTCACTGTCACCCCTCTTTTTGAAAATGGGGGTTAAAATGCACTATTCAAACTTAAATGATTATAATTCAAGAATGTTTTGGAATATAGACCCAAATTTGGTCTTGTGTTAAAGTAAACACTCAGAAGATTATTGCTGAAGTGAAAACACTTAAAAAAATGAAAGTATGAAAAAGTTATGAAAGTTTAAATTTACAATAAATCAAATATACTGTACTTTATATTTTTATTTTTATATAAAATATATATTTTACAAAATATTTTTGACTCTAAAATTACTATAAAATCAAAGCCATAAATCTAAGCCTAGTCAAAGTTTTATGAGCAGTCGGATAATCTCACTTTCTTTTTGAGAAATATACTCATCAGCACAGTCAAGCACAACCAAAACAATGTTCTTCTGCAAAATGCATGCTGTTTTTTAAACCACTAGTTACATAGTGTACCTATAAAAGGGTTGGAAATTCTCAATTAAAATTGTCATTATATTATTATCCAAATATAATATAATTAATTTTGTTTATATTTTACGTGCACACACACACACATGTTGTTTTCGTGATTTATGGCGAAATTTCATAGACAAAACAATGGTTATACTATACGAACTGTATTTTCCATCCCCCTACACCAAACCTACCCATCACAGTAAACTTTTTGCCTTTTTTGATGAAAAAAAACCCCATGTATGATGTATAACCTGTTTTCCTCATGGGGACCAACATTTTTTTTCCCATTTTGTCCCCATAATGTAGGGTTTATTAGGACACACACACACACAGTTAAATGAAATGGGCTATTTTTTAACACATGTGTATGATAGACACTAATGACTCCACTCCTGGAGTAGGCCTACTTCACTTTTTGTGATAAAGACAAATCCCTTTAAAATTCATTGACAACAGTCTTAAATTCCTTGCTGCACGCACAGAAGGGAAGCTTCCAGGGAGGCCGGACGATACAAATTATGGCGAACGGAATGTTTACTGTGCATATCCTAATCCCAGAGCTTAGTCTAAATATTTTACGTAACTTTTCATTTAGATTCTTTAAACATGTCACAGGATTAGGAATTATGTGAGTGATACGATTGGGCAAGGATTTTAAAAACAAGCGGCCGGGACTGCAGAAATTCCTGGAAATCTGGCTTCCTTGAAACATTAAAAAAAAGATAGAAGGTGGCGGAGAGAGAGTTTTACTGAAAATAACTAGGAATAGAAAATATCAAGTTTGGCATGAGAATGCAGAAGGTAAAGCTGTAAAGAGAGAGGGGGAGCGAGAATTCATTTCTCACTGTATAGCCAGGAATGTTTAAGCCCCTGCATGTGATTTTAGATGAGGAAAAAACACTCAGGAATCTCTGCAAACCTCCACTTTACTTGTTGTTGACTTTTTTTCCCAAACAATTCTGCAACCCACTCAATATGGCGGACATGAAAACAGAGAATGTGGGGAGGGGGGGGGGGGGTGAGGTAAACAGAAACAGAGCATAGGCTACGTGTGTATGTGTGTTTGCATTCGTGTGTTCGTGTGCGGTACTATAGAGGTCAGCATATGTAGCACTCTCAGACTGCGGGTTTTCTGGGACTGGGTTGTTTGGATAAGTGGGGGAAAGTTCACAGCTCAAAGACTTCTTTCAGTCCCAGCATGCACTGCCATAGCTCTCTCTTCCAGTCCACTGGAAAAACTAAACAGCTGATGTACATTTTACGTTCATTTTTTATTGCTACCTTTTATTGGCTATTATTTCTTTTTTCTCACTTGCTTTGCTACGTCTATCCAATGTAGGCCTACTGCTCATATGTATATGAAGAGTTCAGATGCAAAAGCCTCTAAGTGCCATTTGAAATTTTCTTCTAGAATGATCATTTTTATCAAGCTTGTATATTTAAGTTCAGTAATTTCACTTAAATGGCAATGATAATTACCTATTAATTGTTATTTAAGTGAAATTACTGAACTTAAATATACAAGTTTGATAAAAATCATCATTAAAGAAGAAAATTTCAAATGGCATTTAGAAGCTTTTGCATCTGAACTCTTCATATTTACACATGCAATCATTGAATGATATTTTTCCATGAGAAAGTTTTATGAGATAAAATGGGAAAACCCCTCATAAAACTACATTTTTCATTTAGCCCATAGGTTTAGCCTGACAGAGGAATCGTGTGATCAATATACTGCTGGTGGCCTCTTGTGGACAAAAGTGGATTAGCCTACAGAAAACTTTTCTAGGATCGTGCTGTCCAAAAGATGGCGCTGAACGTAAAAAAAACAAAACAAAACTGGCAGACACTAGTATAGAAACTAGTATCTTGAGACTCAACTCGGACAAGATAGATAGATAGATAGATAGATAGATAGATAGATAGATAGATAGATAGATAGATAGATAGATAGATAGATAGATAGATAGATAGATAGATAGATAGATAGATAGATAGATAGATAGATAGATAGATAGATAGATAGATAGATAGATAGATAGATAGATAGATAGATATATAGATAGATAGATAGATAGATAGATAGATAGATAGATAGATAGATACTAGTATCTTGAGACTCAACTCGGACAAGATAGATAGATAGATAGATAGATAGATAGATAGATAGATAGATAGATAGATAGATAGATAGATAGATAGATAGATAGATAGATAGATAGATAGATAGATAGACAGATAGACAGATAGACAGACTGACTGACAAAAGCATATGGGCAGCAATTATTAAATATGATCATCATTTACTGATCAATCCTTTCTGCCTGTCATTCATCTCTCTTGTCCCTGTTTTCTGTCTCATTAATCTTTTCCTCCCCATCCTTGTTGTTCTTCACTCACTCCTCCCCATTCTCTCTCAGTTTTCAGCTTGCGGCTGAGAGTGCAGAATTCAAGCCTCGTCTTGTGGGTAATTTCATCAATTGACATTACAAGGATGAATGTTTATTTATTTATTTATTTATTGGTTAATTAATACATTTCTATTGATTTCTTGAAGGTTTCTGTAATTTCAAGCAATGAAGCTAAGCAGACGAGAGGTTCCTGTTTATGTGAGTAACATTGTTTTTCTGTCACCTTCTCTGTCTTTGTGTTTTTAAGATGACAATATTGCTAAATGTGATTTTAGCACAATAATTGCTATGCAGGGCTGCAGTGAAATATATAGAAGAACTACACTATTTATGTAGGAAATGTTGTGCATGTGTGTTAGGGCCAAGCAAAGGTTTTTGCACTGATCCCCTCAGTTCAGGAGGAGGAGGTGTTTGTGGTTCTGGAGGGCTCAACTCTACTACACGTTCTGCAAACTAGAGTTCACTCCATGCTGTACTTCATTGTCCCAGGTGAATAAAATAAAAAGTAAATTAAATGTACAAAAATGTCACGATTATAGACTCTTATTTTAGAAATCTGTTCTGTTTCCTTTAGTTCATGTTTCCCTGCTCTGTTTAGGTTCGGTTATTTTTTTGTTTGTTCCTGTGATTATCATCAGCTGTATCGTATTATTTCCTGATTATCCCGTGCATATATACTCCCTTTTCAGTTTTGTCGGTTATGGTTTGTGTTCATGTGGTTCTTATTCTCCTGAGTTTTCTGTATATGTATTTATTTACATGTATATGTATATATGTATTTATTTTTAGACTGTGTATTTCTTATAATTTCCTTTGTCGAGCGCATCATTATACCAGCCACCATGTTATGATTTATATAATATAATGTTAATAATATAATATAATATAATATCCAAACTGCTTGTCCTACATAGGACTGTACCATAACAAAGAAATAATATAATATAATATTAGATTGGATTATTGTTATATAAATTATAAATGTTTTTTTTCCTAATTTACTTCTCCCACACTGCAAGATACTGATTATTTGTGCTTGCAGTAAGTGTTCTCTGTGTGTTGTTTGTGTTTAATAGGCCACAACCAGTCTGAGATGGTGCGTGTCCGAGCGTATATATTTACAGATGATGCCGTGGTGTGTGTGGGTGTGTCTTCTCTGACATTCATGGAGGATGATGCACAGGAGCTGGCTGAATACCTGCTTACCCATAGCGACTGCCTCAGCACCACTGAGCACAGAGATCTGAGTGATCGATATGGTTTGAAAGACAGCTCTACACAGGCAGAGATGGATGAAAGGGTCACATTCGCTCTAGCCAACCTACACACCCCTCACAACCTGCTCGGACAATCAGCACAAGGTGTGTGCTTGTGTTATATATGTGTGTTTGAACTTTATTGTGTGTGTGTGTGGGCATAATGGCCAAGGCAAGTGCAGCACCTGCTTCCGTGTATTGTATGGATGTGTGTGTGTAATCAGATTTCACTGTTCCTGCTTCACATCCAAATGACACAAATGTCCGGAGATGAGCAGTGGAATTATAAATGCAGAGTTCTAATTGGATTAGAGGTCACCGTGGTGACCACAAATGAGGATGTCCAAAGTAAACTGTCACTGACTAAGTTTCACAGACAAACAAAGTGGGAAACACATAGTGGAAAAATAAGACGTATTATAATGCATTTATTAATTGACTAAACATGCAATTTATTTATAAATTGTTATGTTTGTGTGCACATAGAGTCTCTCCTACATGTATGTGTGCGTCTGGGATTTGTGAGCGTCTCTGAGTTCATTCTCTGTCAGCCTGGTGCCCTGATGACTATCGGTTCAGCCAATCAGGATGGGGACACGCCCCTTCAGCTGGCCCAACGGACCAATCAACATGCTCTGATACAACTCTTCAAGCAGTAATGTATCCTTATTATGTGGATCCTTGTACCCATCCATGTGTTTGTATTAACCTAAGTGCTATATTTCATATTTAATCTTTAATTTCGCTATGGGCGACCCGAGTGTGAGTCCCGGCCTCCTGGTCCTCTCCCGTTCCCACACCTCTCTCTCCCACTTCGCTTTCTGTCCTTTCTCCAACTGTACTATCTAAATAAAGGCAAAAACGCCCAAAAATAGAATCTAAAAATATATTTATTTTCTGATATGTGAGACAAAAAGATGAAATACAAGTCATTATTCACTGATTTTCACAAAATAAGACGTACATTTTGTTTTGTTTTCTCACACAAAGCTCTTATATAGATTCAGAAGACAGATTCATAAGTAAGAATAATAACTCATTTTATACTTCTCTTTCTCTTTCAGCCCTCCCAATCCATTAACCACTCCCCTGGCGGGCGTGTCACATGTGTGGGTGGGTAAATCCCACCTCCTCAGGTTTAGCCACGCCTCTGGGATGCTGTCTCTGTCTGTGTGTGTATCCGAGTCCTCTTGTTCTTCACAAACCTTACAGTCATCCATATTACTGCTGCGAGAGTGTGCGAGGGACTCTGTGCTACTAAACAAGGTCAGATAACAGAGGTTAAAGGTCACACTGATATTACATATTTGCTTTGAATTAAAATGAAATTTAATTGAGTGTTTCGGATTGGAATCAGTTCAGCTTTGAAGATGTTTGCATTTTTGTGCTTGTACAATCTCAGATCAAAGGTCTGAGTGTGGATACAAAGAGAAGAGCTGAAAGCAACACTCTGCTTTCATACTCGGGTTAGTGTTTCTCCTTTGATTATGGAAATTATATTCACAAGTACCTGATAAATGTATAGTAGCGATACATTTGCAGTTTTTTCTCTCTTTTTCTTCCATTTTCATGCACACCTAAAAAAAGAATCACCATACTCTCTGCTTCACAATGTAAGTGGCTGTGACAGATTATGTTGGGATATCTTTAGCCTAAAGAAAAGCTATTACTGCTCAACAGAAAAATGCTAGATGACAGTTAGTGGTTGCACTTTACAGTGTTAACATGTACCAACAGTGAATACAACAATGAGAAATATATTCTTACAGCTTAATAAGCTTTTAATGTTATAAAAATGTTACTGTTCACGTTTGTTCACAGTGCATTAAATAATGTTAACAGATGTAATTTCTATTATTAAAAAGGGGTATGCTGAGATTAACAAGTAGATAAATAAATACTGTAGCCTATAAGTTCGAAACCTTATTGTAAATTCCCATCTAGTCTTTAGTGAAAGTTATAGTCACTCCAGACGATTCTATTCAAATAATTCCATCACAAAACTTTCTAATAATGAACAATAACATTTCCCACAATTTTTTAAAAGTGTTTCTAAAAAAATAAAAAAATAGGACCCTCAAGAAAACAGTAGCCTACTTCACTTTAGTTGGCCTAAATTCCATGAATTTCTGTGAGATAATTCAGCCGGATCAACGAAACCGCCGCAAACGATTTCGCGCTTAAAAGTGAACAATCCGATTAAGACGGAATTCCGACTATTTTTGTTATCGTGATCAGGTCAGTAAAAAAGAACAGACTTCATGTTCACTTCAATTTATACACGAATGTGCATCGATACTAAACAGCCGGAAAAAAATGCGACACGACTGTTACGCTTGAATGTTGAAATTTGTCAGGGGAAATAGCGGTGTAGCACGTCATGTCATTGTCATCGTTGTGCTCCTTATTCAATAACATACAATAACCTCACCACGTTAATGGGATGTGTATTTATTTACTGAAATATTGAAGCTAATTTCCCCAAACTGTTGACTAATTCTATTGTCATTTTGGCTTTTTTCGTTACTCCGTTGTTTTCTTTCATTTCACTTTCCTGCTTTTCTGTCAGGTGTGGGTTAACAACACCAGTCAGGATGAAGATGAAGAGCTCTTATCGTCGGACGAGTCTGGTAAGTGTTTGTTTCTGTACAGTCCGCCTTTATAATGAGACTGCAGCCCCATGCCTTTATATAATGAGAATGAGGATGTTTATATCAGTTAGTCAACGATAAATAAATATTTGGCTATTGTAATGATAATGTTTATCTTCCTTTCAAAAGTAGAACCTTAACATGTTTTAAAAATAAGACACATAGTCCTTCACTGACAAAAGTGTGTCAACTCAAAGTCATTTGTAGTTCCCTCTGAAATTCCTTCTGAAGTTAGGTCAACGTTACATAAAACTCAGTAAAGCACTTTTTGGAATTAAGTTGATATTTTTTACCCTTTATAGTTTTACAAAGGCAATAATGAAATGATTAGACCTATAATGACCACAAACATGAACATCTGGCCAACAGAGTTGACTTGATACTTCGGTGAACCTCCAGTCCTAAATTTTGATTATTAATTGATTATCTGATATCTAAAGCTGGATGCTCTTGTATCTTGATTTCAAAGTCCGTGTTTTTGTAGATGGACTCACAACGCATACTGATTCAACGACCAGTTCGCTCACTGACTCCAGCGTTACCATTACGACCAGCATCAACACCCTGCAGGCTGGAGAGAATCAGGTGAGGTGAAGATTTATCCATAAAGGCTTTTATCGTGGTGGATGCAAGAAAATTTACTAAGAAATGTATTTTTCGTCAGACAATGTACCATCAGGACTCATTTGGCTCATTTGGGTTTGAATCAGACTCAACAGCATCTGAACAAGACTCCCCAATCCAAGACATATTACCCATCTGTAGTTCACAGGACGGTGTGTTTGTGTTTTTTTCTTATATGTATCTCTACTAGTGTGTTCAAAATAGATTGAGACGTGCAAAATAAAGTGTACAAGTAGTTTGCAAGTATGTTCAGTTGTTTTATGTTCCTAGAGCCATTCCCATTCAATGATGTCGAAACATCCACAGAGATCAGAAGGTATTTGATCTCTCTCTCTCTCTCACACACACACACACACACACACACACACACACACACACACACACACACATAAGAAGCTTAAGTATGTTTCACTATTTATTTCCAAACTCCCAGTATGTGGTGTAGCAATTCAGAGGAAGAAGAGAAAGAGAAATTCATCCCTACATCCAAAAGTGATACAGAGAAATATAAAGTGAGTCGAACTCTAAGCTTCCTCAGGAGCCGGATGGTCAACACCAAAATAAAAAGCAAGGTGAGAGAAAGAAAGACAGTAAAAGTTAAATGGAATAAAACGCATACAGAGAAAGTATAACATTTGATATTTTGTCACAAAATATCAGAAAATTTGAGGGAAAATGACATATAATTTTGATATATGTACACACACACATATATATATATATATATATATATATATATATATATGTGTGTGTGTGCATGTGCGTGTGAGAGAGTGAGTTTGTATGCAGTGTATATATATATATATATATATAATATATATATATATATATATTGGATTTTTATATTGTCAATTAAGTTTATTTAGCAAATTGAACAAAATATAACAGAATATGTTATTTAGTCTGGTTGTATACAACAAATATTTATAATATGTTTCAAAAATATTTTGGTCCATGCATTTTCAAATCTCAGTGAAAAAAAAAACTTATCAAGAGATGATATGATTAATGGTGATTTTTAAGACTAGACACTATGTATGTATATCCTTATGAAAAAAAAAACTGTTTGTTTCCAGATGAACGCAGAGGTTTCCTCAGCCTTGCATCAGCTCTGCCCGCCGAAGCTGCCTGTTAAAGCAGCTTGTGAAGTCTGCGAGGGAGCTGACAATGACGAACCACAGCAGTGTACATGTACGTGTGTTTTTCTTTTAACGACATGTATTTTTGACAATTTTTGCACAAATATTTGCTGTACCAAAATTCTACACTGACTTCATGATGTCACTTCCTGTAAAGACTGCTCCATGATCATTCATAAGACCTGCTGTGGTTCTGCCCCTCAGTGTTTAAAGGTGAGTGAGTGTGAGTGTGTGTAAAAGTACTTGAAACTATATTCATTTGAAAGATTGTAATTGCATTTATTTCTATAACCCAGAATCCTCATCAGGCACATCTGAAATGCGGTGACTCTTCAATTTTACTATGTGAGAGAGCCAGTCATGTTACTCTGGAATTATAATGGAACCAGCCATGTCATATAGTGCTCATGTGATCATGTGTGTTTCATTAACAGACTCGTCCAGTCACAGTTCTCCATCTCTGTCTCTGGTCAATGACAACAACACTGTGTCACACAGGTCTGTATAGAGTGTTTTCCACAAACTTCATTTGAATTTATGTCACTAATGTTTACATTTTTGAGATGCTTTGTATGTTTCTGTGTCAGAAAGCGGAGTAACAGTGAGGGGTGTGGCCATGACTTCGCTCTGTGGAAAAGCAAGTCTTTGATTGGTCATTCTTCAGGAAGCCCCACCTCCAGTGAGTTAATAGGTGTGTTCGACTTGAAGCAGCGCTGCGCAGACCGTTCGTTGTGTGACATCAAATTATCTGAAACCATATAGAGCCGTCTCTCTAATCTAATCGCTCTTGCGGTACATTGCTGTCATACAACAGTCGGTCTGTGCAGCGATTTAAGTCAAACACGCCTTCTTTCTTCTGTGGAACTCAAAAGCTCCAGAATTTCCTGCTGATTGTTTCCATACAATGAAACTAAATGGGGACTGGAATGTTAAGAAGTGTTATTTTAGGATTATTAAAGGGATAGCTCACCCAAAAATTGACAAATATTTTTTATATAAGATAAAGTTCTTTTTTTTTTTTAACTTTTTTTTTTAAACTTTAACTTTTTAAAAATATATGTCTATATAATTTTTATTCATTTAGTTATTTTAATACATAAACTTAAGTGAAAAAATAAAAACACTTAGCAACTAGCTGAAATAAAATTGTCCTATTTTATTTCATTTAACGTTTTTTATTTAAGTGAAAAAGTTTGTTTTATTTATGAAAATGTTTTGTTATGATTTTAATTACAAAAATGAAGAAATATCAGCATAAAAGTTGTGTGTGAAGTTTTGTGAAGTGTAGACCTTATGTAGCCCCACCCCTTTTCTATCCACTGCACGAAGGTAAGATCTTGTGAACGAACCGCTCGTTTTAAAATCTTTCCGGCCTACTGTCAGATTTGTTATGACATCAGCTTCAAACATTACAATGCTCATGATAACTTCCGTTAACTGTACAATTAGTAAATCCACTTCACCAGCTAATTACTCTCTGTCAGCGATGCATTAGAAATATACTGAGCTACCGTTAAGTACAAAGACACAGTTCTATAGATGTCTGCGAGCTTGTTTCTCTGGCGCATAAGGTCTATAGAAACTAGTGATGTTTGACTAGTCTTATTGGTGGAACTATAGTTTTTCCAAATTACACAAACAATAAGTCACTTTTACAGTATGTTTAACCATCTCTTTGCCAGATTCTGATGACTCGTCAGCTCACGTATCATTTGACTTCTCTGCTGAATCTTGGAGCGCTGTTGTGGACACTGAATTCAGTCGGACACTGGACAAAGATGTGGTCAAGAGGCAGGAGATCATCTATGGTCAGTAACGCTGTTTTAGTATATTGCCTTTTATACTTAATTGATTTTTTTTGATAATATGAAATACACTGTTGTCTAAAAATGTCTTTAGTTAAGCCTAATTTGATTGGTGAGTTTTGTGTTTTGTCGCAGAGCTGATGCAGACAGAGTTTCACCATGTCCAGACTCTCTCCGTTATGGCGGATGTTTTAAGGGCGGGGATGTTGGAGGAAGTGCAGCTGGAGCAGGACACGATTGGTCAGATTTTTCCCAGAGTGGATGAGCTCTTGGTTTTGCATAGAAACTTTCTCATAGACATGGAGACCAGACAGAGGGTGTCTGTTCACCTGGGAAAACACAAGAACTACATCATCCTGCAAATTGGTGATATCCTGCGTCGACAGGCAAGTAAGAACCTAAACATACAGTACGTAGACTTGACCAATTTACTTATTGTGGCTGCACAAGTTTAGCTCTTACCTTTGGTTCATTTAGCAATTGTGTGTGTAGTTCTCAGGCCCAAATGCTTCTCAGATGATAGAGTTGTACGGCGATTTCTGCAGTCGTCACCCAGAAGCACTGAAAGTGTATAAGCAACAACTACAGAGCAACAGGAAACTACAGTTATTTCTCAGAGTAAGTTGATTAAACACACACGAACACACTCATACGAAACAGTTTGAGTTTTTATGTTGATGACCGTATGTGTTGCCTCTACAGCAGCTGAGTTCCAACTCTGTCGTCAAGCGTCGTGAAATCCCAGAATTCCTTTTGCTTGTTACCCAGAGAATTACAAAGTACCCTGTTCTGGTAGAGAGACTCCTTCAACACACCGATGGTAAGTTCATAATATGCAATACTCAGTTAAATATGAATAATTATTACTTTTGATAAATTAGTTAACCATTGACATAATTACCAACAACAGGCGGTACACTCTTAAAAATGCTGGGTTGTTTTAACCCAATTTTGGGTCAAATATGGACAAACCCAGCCATTGGGTTACAAAATTACATTTTTTAACCCAATGTTTGAGTTTGTCCATATTTGACCCAAAATTGGGTTAAAACAACCCAGCATTTTTTAGAGTGTATGATCTGATCTGACCATCATCGAGTCTGTTTGTGATTACATGAAGAAACAGAAAGAAATTGTTTTTTCAAGTGTCTTGAAGATGTTGCCACAATTTTCTGTGATTCATGCAATCACAGACAGACTCAATGATGGTGAGATCAGATCTCTGTGTGGATCATACAGGCTGTTGTCAGACTCTATTCACATGAAAATACAAATGTGCCTAAGACATATAAATATATAAACCTGAAAATCAAAGATGCATATGAATAACACTATTACATTATACAATTGATAAAAAACGTGATATTAATCATGATATTTGATAAAAAAAAAGGGATCTGAATGGTGTCCTTTGTGATCTGTAGATGGCAGTGCTGAGCGCTATGATATTGCCGTGGCACTGGAGGGTCTGCGGCGGGTGATAGAAGAGGTGGAGCGGCATGTGGGAGATTATGAGAATGCAAAGAAACTACAGGACATCTTGAGTCGCCTAGACAACAAGAGCTGCACTCGCCTGAAGAACGGGGAGATCTTCGGCAAGCAAGACCTGCAGAAAACACACCGAACTCTCACACACTCTTCATTGCTGACTTGTAGGACCACCTCTGGCAGACTGAGAGGTAGCCTACTAAATTTCTCCTAGATAGCCGATTAATCAGAATGATATCTGCCTGCCGATCCCGATAGTTTGATTTTCTTAAAGAAAAAACGTGAAACTTCTTATTTGGTACATTTATATAATATTAAAGGGTAAAATAACTATTATAATAATATTTAACTGCTATTTATTTTCAGATATAATAATTACACCGAAATAATGTTTGAATTCAACTCAGTTGTACATAAGATAGTTGTCTTAAACACTTGTCTTCAGGACAAACGTATACAAACATACTTATATAATTAACAGTAAATGAGCCATTCTCTAGTGCTTTTTGTAGCTAACTGTGAACTGTGAGCACTGGATAACTTTCCTGAGGTGACTGCAATGTTAAATGACTGTTCACAAGCTGTTTTATTGGTGAATTTATGCGGTTGACACTTGAGCGATTACATGAGACATGATGCATTTCAGTGAGTTGTACTGAATCTTTCAACATAGCTTGTGATGTTCATGGATAGTTTTTTTTTTTTTTTTTGTTTTTTCCACTTGTATTAAAGTGGAAGAAAAGACTTGCTGCCACTTGAAGGAGCTACAGCGATCTGTCACGTCACATTTAAGAACGTCAAAATGGCATTTATTGTTTGAATTTCGTGATTAAATGGACAGAATTTAAAAGCTGAGACTTCTTATCAGAAGTAACAAAGCTCTTTGTGATTATTGGATTGGAGGTGCGCTACAAATGATGTTTTTGCTTTTATCGGCTGATACCGAATTATTCGATAACGGTCCACCCCTAGTTTGTTTTCTTTCTTTTTTACTTCAGTCATATATTATTTAAATCTATTCCCAGTGTCTCTCTCTCTCTTTTACAGATGTCCTTGCACTGCTCCTCACAGATGTTCTGGCTTTCCTACAGGAGAAAGAGCAGAAGTTCGTCTTTGCCGCATTGGTACTGAAATATAGCCGACAAATTACAGTATATTGTTTTTTTTGGGGGCCCTTTGGATCATACATTCAGACCCTACAAGAAATTAAAATGCTATTAATATCATATTAAAATCCAAAAGGTTACAATACTAAAATATGCTTTAAATATAATGTTAAAATCAGTTTTATATATATTGTACTTCAGGAGCAGAAGCCATCAGTGATGCCCTTGCGAAGACTCATTGTGAGAGAAATAGCCAATCAGGAGAAAGGATTATTTCTCATCAGTGGCGATTACTCTGTGGGGCCGGAGATGTATGAGATACACACACAGACTTGTGAGGAGCGCAACACGTGGATGACACTGCTGAGGCAGGCCACTGAAAGGTGTGTTAGACTTAGAATTAATCTTAGAGTTTTTCATATACAGCAAGAATGATTTTAGATTATAACAAGTAATGGCGGCTGAAAATTCTGCTTTGCCTTCACAGAAATAAATTAATTAAATTGGAAACCGTTATTTAAAATTGTAATAATATTTCAAAATAGTACTGTTTTTACTATTGTATTTTTGATCAAATAAATCCAGCATTGAGGAGTATAAGAGACTTTAAATGCATCAAATAACTCTACCGATCCTAAACTTTAAATTGTGTATTTTTATATTTGTTATAGCCTTCCTGATGATCAGACCAAGAAGAATGAGGGGGAAATCAAAGTCAAGAAGATACAGAAATTACAAGGTAAACATCCAATCATCTATCATCCATCTGTGCACGACTTTTTCGTTCCTAATGTCTGATGTCTTTTGATTGTGCATGTAGAGGCGCTATTCTCTCTGGATATGCAGGTGTGCTCTGTTATTGAGGAGAAGTTGAGGATCTGTAGAGGGACTGGTAGATGGAGTCTGGCTACTTGCCGCCTTCTTGTTCAACCCCACCCTGAAGACACTCCTCAGGGTGTCACATTACTGTCTGACGCACAGGAAGAGGGTAATGAATCTGTCTTTCTCTCTACAGACACACAGTCAGGTGTTACTGAGCTTCACCAAAGTCTCTTTCTTTTCCAGTGGTGAAGCTGGCTATCACTTTGTTGTCTTGGCTTTTTCCTTGTATATGGGCACCAAATAATCATAACTTTGGCCAGGAAAGAGCAAACGGTAAGTAATCACTTTACCAACACCTAGATTGCTAAATACCAGACAACAATTTATAGATCTATCTATCTGTCTGTCTGTCTAATTTATGCACACACAAATTATATCTATTTCTGTCCAGATAAAGAACAAAATTTGCCAAGTGGGAGGAGCAGGAGGAGTGCTATGGTAGGGACAGGGGTGGGGCCACTTACAATAGCCCCCGTAAGCCCCGCCCACCAGACTTATATAAAGGTAAACACATCTGCAAGTGTTGAATCTACTACATATTTGACCTTATTCTTGAAACACATGCATGTAATATTTTCTGACATTCTATAAATATTCTCATGCAATTCTGTTCCATAGAATAATGTATGTATTTATGTACAAATTCTGCTGATCATGAATGAATCATATCTATTTTTGTTTTCTATGAATCTAGGTAGCAGAGGGTGTTCACAACTTAATTCATATACTTTACAGTCTGCAGGTGGGAGTTATTGATTATCTTATGAATAATATGTGTGTGTTTGTATGAATGTATAAATATTATACTCTTATTTTTGAAGGCTGCTATAATAATTCAAGACAGCTGCTTTGAAGTTCAAAATCTCCTCCTCCTGGAGGGAGAAGCTCCGCCCCCAAATCTTAGTGATTATGACGTCAAAAGGGTTGGTGTGGCCATTTTTCTCTCTGCATGTTCATCTAAGAGCTTTATCTAGAATGTGGTTGAGTTACACGTTGATATTACACATTGAAGTAGAGTTTATTTGAAGCATGTTTTCTGCAGAAAATGATTATTTACACTAATAAATTACCGTCTCAACAGCCGAGTTTGGAGTCTGGTGTGGTTGGTGGGACGTTGGCAGTGCAGCAGAAAGAACTGGAGCAGAGAGAAAGAGAGCATGCTGACCTGATGGACAGACTGGTGAAAGAGGAAGAGCAGTTTGAGGAGGAACTGTGGCTGTTTGAGGAGAAGATGAGGAAGCTGAGAGAAGAGGAGAAGAGAGTGATGGAAGAGAGGGAGATAGTAAAAGAAGCGGGGAAGAAACTGGTGAAAGAGAGTAAGAGCCTGGAGACACAGATAAGACTCATTCAACAGAACTCAAATCCTCGTTAAGGTATTCTGACTTTTAAAATGTCACAGGAGAAATGAAGTGCATTTATGTGTTTGTATTATGAGTTGCATCCATATTCACATGCACTAGTCCATAGAGTTTTGTTGTAGAAATATTGCGAGAAGTGTGTTCACAATGAAAATTCCAAATACTAATGATGCACTTGATTTACCGAAAAAACAAATGTGGAATATTGGACACTTCATGCACTCAACATCAAGGGGGAAGGATATCAGACTCCAATGTTGAATGAAAAAATAACCTCATAAAATGTATACATGACATGGTTGAGTACATAGTGTATAGTGGGCCATTTGGGACATGACTTTTGGGTCTATTAGAATAGGTTTTCATGATTGATTTTTCAAAAAACACATTTGTCACATATTTTACATTGTTGCAGACTGCAGCACCTTCTCTTCCCAGTCTTTTAGTTATGCTCTGGGCTGCGTTTCTCAAAAGCATTGTAAACTAAGTTGATTGTAGAGACCATTGGTGGCAATAGTTCTATGTCCTACTTAGGCCAATGGTGCTTTTGGGCAATGCAGCACAGTTTAGTTCCCGTTTCTATAAAGCCACTCCTTCCGAAAAGCCCAATGTGTTGCGATTGTTCAGCTGGACCAATGTGTTGTGATTGGTCCATTGCTTCGAGCACGTTTCAGAAATGTCACTACTAATGTAACCAGGGTTCACCCCTTTTTTGTGTATGCTTTAAGCATGAGGAATATCGTGTAATAGTAAACCCTTAAGCATAATTATATACATTCCTGGAAGAACCTCAAGACTACAATCTTCAATTGTTGCCTGTTTCAGGGAGTTCAGGAACAGAACGCACTGATATATAAAGACTAACTCCCTTTGTAGTTTCAGGGAGTTCAGGAACAGTTCGCACTGATATATAAAGACTAACTCTCTTTGTAGTAGACTTAGTGCTTTGTAACTTATTGCAGACCTTTTCATGCTCAAACGGCAACATTAAACAAAAAAGAAATCTGAAAATGTAAAAAACATAATAGGACCTCTTAAAAGTTTTTTTATGTGTTTGTGTTAAAGGGACACTGCTGTGTTTTACTGACGTCACACGGTTGAACGGCTCGATTTGAGACAGGGAAAAACGTATGAGGAGATTAAAACAAAAATAAAAATACTGGATAGATTTTTGTATCATTATATGATGGTTGTGTACAGGCACTGCCAACACACATTTCTGTACAATCAACTTGTAAAAGTGCATGCACCATTATATGACCCCTTTAACATTTTGTAACATGTCTGTCACACATTTGTACGATGGCCCAGTAGTGCACAACACAACGAAATTGAAAAAGCCAACAAAAGTTCACTACACAACAAAATCAAGCCACAACACAACCGACCACTAGGGGGTTCATGGGCCTTATGTTTGCTTTTTAAATTTCACTGTGTTGTGCACTACTGGGCCACCGTAAAAATGTGTGACAGACATGTGAAACCGTACATTTTGCATTTATATTTCCAAACTATTTTTTTATGACACTGAAATCACCATACACTTACTTTGAAAACACCAAATGGTAACTTTGTAAAATATATGGAAAGATTTCTACCTTGAAGTGAAACACGATCTTTATTTTAAAATTGCTGTTATTAGAGTTTTAACTGGTTACAGGCCGGACAGACTGTGGACGTACGAGTCTCCGCCGCAGCCTGACAACAGCAGAGTCCACACTGCCAGCGGCACGCTTTCCATACATGTCATCCTCCAGCTGCTGATGGGCAAACTGTAGCTCTGCAATATCTTTCCCTGAGGATTCCAGATGTTTCCGGAGCATAGTCCTGCCCTGAGAGTACAAGGGAAATGTATGTGTTAACAGAGCACTCACTGTAATTGCCAATGTATATGTCTTTAATTTAGACTATCAACTAACGTTTAAAGCTACACTGTGTGATTTTTACCCCCATCTTGCGGTGAAAAAGTATATGACCATCCAGTGAATATTAGTTTCTGTTCCACTCAATTCCGATTCTGTTTTAACTCATACGGTGGCCAATGTAGTCCAAGATTAACATGGCTTCCAGTTCGACCTCTTCCATGAGTGTTAACGTAAACGCGAAAGGCGAAGCTTGAATTAACAGGTATGTCCCTCTTTGGCTAATGTACTTTCAAGATGGAGGGGCAACATGGCGACCGACATTAGAACCCCTTACCCGGATGTATTTTCAATGGCATATTATACACTCAAGAGAATACTTTATTACTTGAACGAAGTAAATATACATTAATGAGCACATATATTTTTGAAAGAACTAAGTGTTTTTAGCTAAGAATAAACTAAAAGAGTTACACAGTGTAGCTTTAAAAGTTTGGGCTCAGTAATATTTTTTTTTAGAAAATTAATTTAGAAAGATTCCACAAAAATGTTCAGCACTGATAATAATCAGAAATATTTATTGCGCAGCAAAACATCATATTTGAATGATTTCTGAAGGATCATGTGACACTGAAGACGGGAGTAATGATGCTGAATATACAGCTTTAACATCACAGGAATAAATTAAATGTAAATGTAATAATAATTCCCAATATTGCCGTTTTTTCCTGTATTTTTATTTTTTTAATATACATACATACATAAAAAATATGATGTACTGTTTGTGCTCTACATTATTATTAAATTGAATTATAATCAATCATATGGTCACAACATTTTTTTAAATGTATTTTGCCATACTAAAACTGCATAATATTCAAAAATATATTCTGAAAATCATTTAAAAACAAGTACAATCCATGCAATCAGGTTATAAACCTGTTAAATACTCCCTGTATGTGTTTTTGGGGACTTTTTTTTAATATTTCCTGTCTCGAGTGCCATGTTGTAGTTCTGATTAGTCTCCCCAGGTGCGTCTTATTTATGCTCTCTGTGCTCCCTGTGTTTCCCAGTTTTGACTTAGTTCATTTATTATGTTCTCACTGCGCTTAGATCCTCACCCCCAGCATGCTTTCTCCAAATGTTACACAACCAAAGACTAGGAAGTACTGCCCTTTATGATTGACAGATCATAAAGGAATTTTAGGAATGTCAGATTACAAAAAAGCTGACCCATGTCAGGAGGTCGGATTCCGGCAGCCCAACACTTGAATGCCTCCCATACAGCTGAGTCATAGGCCTGCTTAATCTCTCACGACAAAAGAGATCAGCACTGCAAACTGGGCCCTGCCGGGAGACAAGGACTTCTGCTTTAACGACCAACCAGTGAGTGAAAAAGTCAACATGTTGGATATTTAGCAGCACTTTTAGGCTCATTTAGTGATCTGTTAGGCTATACATATAGTTATGGGTGTGTTTTTACAATATCAATATGTGACTCTATAAATAACATACCATAGCTCTGCCAAGACTGTAGCCAGCACACTGCATCTGTCTCTGTTTGCGATAAATGGCCTGTCTCGTGGCAGCGGAGCTCAGTGTCAGATGTTGCTGATGAGGAAGAAGAAAAAGTATGCGTCCTGAAAAGTCACATTTAACTCCTCAAGTACAAAATAGAAGCAGGGCAAATTTATAATGTATGTAATGTCATCACAACACTTTGGAAGGGTATTTTTTTCTTCCATTTCCAGATAAAGTTATGTAAATTTCCATGGGATTTCAATGTCTGTCATTTGGAAAGTTCTATACATCCCCCTGTCCCTTAAAAACATTTTTTTCCAGTTCAAAATAAGAGCTTTGAAATGGAAGTCTCCTGTGATATAAACGTATTTACTGTCACTTTTGATGAATTTAATGCATCAAAGCACAAAAAATTCAACTTTCGAAATGTAGTGCATATCTTCATTGACTTTACCTTATTAAAATTCATTCAACAGAATTCTGTCTGAGAGTACTTAGAATTAGTAATCAATAATCCCAAGTATCCCTTTCCTCTCTGTAGAGATGGAACTCTGGATTGTTCAGATAGGCCTTAAAGACTGGTGACTCCGGTTAGAGAGTAAGGGCTCGGAGAGTTATATCCAAAACTTTAATATGCTGGGCACATAAATAACATGTACATGGCTGTTTGTATATGGGTGTGTGTGTGTGGTCTGAAACAAAGGATAATAGTACAAATTAGACAAAATTATATTACAGTCATTGTTAAACTGCTACAGATATTTTCATACTGAACAGAAGATCAACAATCAACAATTTACAAGCAATTCCACAATTATAATAGTGTAGCATGTCAAATAACTGTAAAATGGCAACAGATTAACATTTTAAATGTTAATATGACAACACATTATAACACTGTCTGAGGAACTAGCACGTTAGCTTTCCGACATCGAATAACATTTCTGACAGAGTATCGAATAACATTAACTTGTGCACATACAACTTGCAAGATGAATATACTATTATAATAATATAAACAACATTATTATCGTGCACATTTCTACAGGAAATAAGAAATAAACTCACTTTTCTGCACGAACGCACACAGCTTTGAAGTTTACATGCTCATCGTGACCCAGCGCGTGCGGTGTATAAAGTGCATGATCTTAAAGGGGACGTTATCAGTAGAGTGAACGACATGTGCCCTCTAGTGCTGAAACATGAAAGTGCAATTAAAGGGATAGACTTTCCTACATAGCCGCCCCCAAATTTAGTTTCCAAATTTGTAATTAGTTAGGAAAGTCTCAATGTCTGTTGCTATTTTCTTCCTCATCTTCCCATGATGGCAGCTTAACTAAACGGGCAACAGGTCGGATATAAGTGCGCCCTTTCACTTGCACTTCTGCTGTGCGTACGCGATTATCCGCTCCTGCATAGGTTCTAGTCACTCTGCCTATAGGCCACAAGGCTCGGGGCAATTGCGGATCAACTATCATGATGATCTGACCTTCACTTAAATTGGCATTGTCCTTCTGCCATTTTTGTCGGGGCTGCAAACTTGGTAAATAATTCCTAATGAAGTTAACCCAAAAGTGATCAGCTAGAATTTGGCTGTGTCGCCATCGTCGTCTCCCTAACAGATCACTAGAAGAGTAGATTGCTTGCGGGAGTGATGCATCACGACGGCCCATTAGCAATAGATTTGGTGTGACTGGGTCTGGATCGGCAACATCTGATGAGACGTATCCGAGTGGCTTGGAGTTAATAATTCCCTCGACTTCCACTAACACTGTACGCAAGACTGCTTCAGTTACTGTTCGATTGCCCAAGACAACCTGGAGAGCAGTTTTAACTGATCGTATCTCTCGCTCCCAGGTCCCTCCAAAGTGTGGCGCATTCGGAGGGTTAAACTGGAAAGCAATTTCCTGGCATGCAAGATGTTCTTTAAGGGGAACCTCTAACGAAGCAAAGGCCTCCTGGAGTTCAGTAGCTCCTCCTCGGAAGTTAGTACCTCTATCTGCCAGTATCTCAAATGGCTTACCACGACGTGACACAAATCTTCTTAAGGCCATTAGAAAAGCATCCGTGTCCATGCTCTCTAAGAGATCAAGATGTATGCAACTGGTTGTCATACATTTGAATATAATGCCCCAACGTTTCTCAGTGCGTCTACCCAGTTTAATTGTGAACGGTCCGAAGCAGTCTACACCAGTGGACCAGAAAGGTGGCTTGTACAGCCGAAGTCGAGATGGGGGCAAGTCTGCCATCTTCGGAATTACAGGACTTGCTCTCCATTTTTGGCACTTCTCACAGTTGTACTGATGCTTCTTGATTGATTCTCTGCCCCGTAGGATCCAGTACTTGCGTCTGATCTCACCCAAGACTCTCTCTGGACCTGGATGCATAAGATGGTTGTCATATTCTTTGATTAGGAGCATTGTAATCTGATGTTTAGGGTCCAGTATTATCGGATGCATAGTGTCTGGATCTAGGCTGTCAGCTTGACGGAGTCGTCCTCCAACTCGGATTAAACCAAGTGTTTGATCATACTCAGGGGAAAGTGAAGCAAGACGACTCTGGACGGATATGGCTTTACCTTTGATCAGTGCATCCATTTCTCCTGGGAAGCTGTCACTCTGAGCTTGTCTTAATAGGTATAGTTCAGCTGATATGGCATCTGCTGCAGTCATGATAGCAGCCGCCCCATGAAGGGACTGGTGAGTTGCTTTCAACAGTTCATTCCAACTACTACTACTAGAGATGTCAACTTGAGGCTTGGCAAGACATGAATTACCACAGAATGATTGCTTCTTTAGCTCATCACTGTCATCAGGAGTTGTTAATTTAGGCAGAGATGGCCAGGTGTTGGGATGTTGGTGAAGGAACTTTGGTCCTTGCCTCCAGCGCTGAGGTTTGCTCAACTCAATCAAAGTCTTGCCCCTAGTTAGGTCATCCGCAGGGTTATCCGCAGTATTGACATATCTCCAATTTGACATCAAAGTCATGTCCTGAATTTCGGCGATGCGTGTCCCGACAAAAACTTTGTAGCGGCAAGAGTCTGCTCTTATCCAATTTAGGACTGTTGTTGAATCGGTCCACAGAATTATATCATCCAAAGGAACAGAAAGCTCTTCACTGAGCAACTTCGCCAGCTGTGCTCCTGAAAGAGCTGCACAAAGCTCTAAGCGGGGAATCGAGGTCTGCTTGCGAGGAGCCACTCTGGACCTTGCCATCACAAAAGCAACATGGGTTCGTTTCTGTTGATCTTGAGTGTTGAGGTAAGCAACCGACCCGTATGCCCGTTCGGAGGCATCACAAAAGATATGGATGGTTCTCTGGGTGTCTTCTGTGTCAGCATATGATGGGATATACGCTCTGGGTATTTCCACAGTGGGCAAATTGGCCAATTCAGCCTCCCAGGCTTGCCATTGTACCAACAGGTTTTCAGGGTGGATGATGTCATCCCAACCAATCTTGAGTTTCCAGAGATCTTGAATTAGCGTTTTTGCTTTAGTGGTGAAGGGTATGAGATATCCAAGTGGGTCGTATTGTGTGGCCAGTACTTTGTAGACATTTCGTAGTGTAGGCTCGGAGTAGTCAACTTGGCGATGTTTATATCCAAGTTGGTCAGTGAGACAATTCCAGCGCAAACCTAAAGCTGGCTCTTGTGGGTCAGAACTATACTCAGAAAGCCACAGTTCTGTACTGGCTGCTCTGGCTTCAACAGGGAGGTGTTCTATTACAGCAGGGACATTGCTGGCCCACTGGCGGATTTCAAAGCCACCAGAAGACAAAAGACTGCGCATCCTGTCAATTAGGTTACGGGCCTTCTCTGGGGAGTCAAGACTCTGCAAACAATTGTCAACATAGAATGCTTGCTCTATAGACCTTTGAACATCTTCGTAGCCTTCATGGTTGTCCTTTACATGCCTTTGAAGCGCATATGTGGCACAACAAGGACTGCAGGTGGTCCCAAATGGAAGAACCTGCCATTCAAAGACACTTGGTTCTTCGTCCCTCTTCATGTCTCTCCAGATGAAGCGTAACAATGAGCGGTCTTCCGGGAGAAGTCGGATCTGGTGGAACATTGCTTTAATGTCTCCACTGATAGCCACCGCATGCTCACGGAACCGAAGGAGGACACCAAGCAAGGACGGACCCAAGATGGGACCCGGGAGAAGGTGATCATTTAGCGCTTGGCCCCTGTATTGATATGAGCAATTGAAAACAAGCCTTGCTTTGTTGTTGTGATGGACTAAATGATGAGGGAGGTACCATGACTCAGAAGAGGAATCTACAACCTCAGGTGCCAATCTCTTCACATAGCCGGCAATTTCAAGCTTTTGGACCTCTTGACAATAAGTCTTGGTTTGATTGATATCGTTGGCGATCCGCCGCTCTGTACTTCGAAGTAGTGAAAGACAAGCAGATTTGGGCGCTTTTAGACACGGACTATCCTTCCGTCTGAGAAGTGGTGTAGCATATCTCATTATGCCATCTACATTCATCCTTACTGTGCGCTGCTCAAGCATCTCAAGTGCTTGCTGGTCAAGCTTGGATCTAGTGGCTGCTTTCTCACTGATATAGGGCAAAGTATCAACTTGCCACAGTTTCTCCACATGCATTTGGAGATCAGAGTGATTTGACATCACTGAAGTAAAGAAGCAGTGCTGCTCTTCAAAGGGAAGATTGACCGAGCTGGCAGGACCTTGAAGTGTCCAACCAAGGGAAGTACATATTGCTACTGGTCCCCCAGAAGGACCAACTCGAACAGGCTGGGTAGGGATGAGCAAATGTGGAAAGTCGGAACCAATCAACAGTACAGGCTTCACTTTGTCAATTGCTGGGATCGGTAGCCCCTGTAGGTGCCTGTACTTCTTCATCAGTACTTTAACTGGGTAGCTATGCTCGGAAAGACCCAGTTCATCAGCAGTGAATGCATGATGGATATTGAATCTCAGCTTAGAGTTGTCAGCTGGGGAAATTTCAAAAGAAACGGATGCCCCTTTCAGATGAACTACCTCATGCTGTACAGTTCTCAGTGAGAGGGTTTCTGGTTCCTTCTGTAGTTTGAGACATAGTGCAGCAGAAGAAAGGAGAATAGTTCGCTCAGAACCATCATCCAACAAAGCATATGCCTCTAGGGAGTGTTCAGCATTATGCAGAAGTACTTTGACTACCTTTAACATGACCTGTTGAGGTCGGTTGGGACGGTCAAGATAAATGGTGTCTGGAGGAGTACTGACCATGAGGACCTGGTTGGGCTCCTGTATGGTTACATCATGTAGCACAGTGAGATGCTGCTTTTGACATATTTTACAGGGCTTCTTGAGGGTGCAAGCCTCAGGTTTGTGATTACGTCCACAGCGCCAACAGCCTTTGTCTTTGAGCCACTCTGCAATTTGGGTAGTTGTTAGTGACTTGAAATTTGTACACAGGCTGAGATAGTGCTCACGTGTGTCACAATATGGACAATAGGGCTTAGGCTTGTCTTTTGGCTTTAGCGGGAATGTACGTTGTATCGGAGAAGTAAGTGGTAATTTATCTGGACTACTACTGGTATTGTAGTACACAGAAGATGATGGGTGGTTCTGGCTTCTCATCCCTTTCTTTTGAGGCTTCATCTGCTCTTGAAACATGTCCACAGCTCTGCTGGAGATACGCTTTGCCTGTGATTTTATCTGAAGCCACGCTGATAGGTCCAGCAGTGTGTATGTTTTGTCTGTCCCGGTGATTAGTATACCACGATTTAAACAATGCTCTACAAATCCATCACGATAGCTAGCAGGCAGTTTGGCTAAAATTCTGTCTACATGTGAGCCACATTTCAGTTCGTAGCCATTCTCACCCTCTAATGAACGCAGCATGCCCACAAGAGAATGTACCGACAGCGCAAAGTTATCAAATGCTTCAGCATCCCCTACTCTGACAGGTGGAGAGTTCAACATAGCACCAAGTTCACTCTGTACAAGTTGGCGGGCTTGCCCGTATTTGTCTTGGAGGGCTTGCAATGCCGTCGTATATGGAGTAGGGTCATGCATGTAAGCTTGTGCTAATTTGTAGGCACTTGGCAGTTTTAATCTGTCTAGAAGCACTTGGTATTTAAATTGCTCTGTGAGATGAGCATGACCACCTAAGAGACTGTCCAGAGCCATTTTGAGTAAGGCAAAGTCAGACTCTTTACCACTATCAAATTTAGGCAGGGCTGGTTTGGGTATACCATATGAGCTGGCAATCAACATGTCCATCATATTGACTGGGGCTTGTGACTCTACACACGGGATACTAGGCACTGAAAATGGCTGTGAGTTAAACTTCACTTGCCTAACAGGTTGATGCAACTGACCTGTTGGAGGATGAGGTCGAGGCTGGACTGGGCCTACAAAAGTAAGTGGCTGGGCATAGCTGGTCCCTGTGGAATCCTGTGACATGTATGGTCTAGGCAGAAAGGTTGGGTTGGCGATTGACTGTCTAACACTATGGGTTTGTCTATCAAAAGACAAGGAGTGTTGCACTGTTGTAGGAGGGTAAACCTCTGGATTAGAGAATTTTACCTGTTGGGGTGGCACCGGTGATGCTACAGCATGAGAATAGTCTACATCTAATGGCTTGGGAATAGAGATAGGTGTAATGTGCTCAGTGACAGAGTATGAAGTTAAGAGCGGAGGGTTAACAGAATTACTCTGATGTATGTAATGTGTTGAGTGCTGTGGATTATCAGATAACTGATTTGGTGTGTGAGGAACAACATCTACCTTCTGTGAACAGAGTATATCAGTCTGTACCTGCCCTGGATCAAGCTCACTTCTGGTTTGTGGAACAGCTGTTGCATTTTCAGTCTCTGATTCTCGAAGAAGTGATGCAATGAGACGTGCTTTCTCCAGCTCCATCTCCTTCTGCTTAATGCGGCGTTGTCTTTCCAGCTGCTTGGTGATCAGTTCCTTGGTCTTGTGCGCTGCACGAGCCTCTTCATCCAACTGCCGACTTCTTCTTTGCTGTTCTCTGAGTAATTCTTCTCTCTCATATAGCGCATACCGTGCTTGTTGATCCAGGAACTCACACTGCTCTTCAGCTTTGCTCTCCTCCACCATCTGTCTCTGCATCTCTGCAAGCTCCATGCTCTTCAATTTCTCCTCTACAATAGCTGTCTGTAGATCAGTCAGTTGTGAAGCTGTGTTTCGGCTGGATCCAGAGCTTCTGCTAGTCTTTGTTCTTGATTGGCTGTGACGTGAACAAGGAAATGAACGTGCTGAAGATGGCCTACTAGACGCAGTCACATGCTCTGACTGTGCAGTTGGAATGGTAACCGCTGGCATTATCCTACTGGCATCCGCACTACAATCTGGAATTTGGCTTGGTTGATACCCAACATCATAATCATCTAAGTAGGCTGGTGGATGTCTCTCCCGCTGAGTACGAGGACGCACAATCGGTTTTGTGACCTCCTGCTCGGACTGCATGTTGTCTTCAAGGTTGCTATCATCCGGCTCGAAGGACCATTTGTAGAGATGGAACTCTGGATTGTTCAGATAGGCCTTAAAGACTGGTGACTCCGGTTAGAGAGTAAGGGCTCGGAGAGTTATATCCAAAACTTTAATATGCTGGGCACATAAATAACATGTACATGGCTGTTTGTATATGGGTGTGTGTGTGTGGTCTGAAACAAAGGATAATAGTACAAATTAGACAAAATTATATTACAGTCATTGTTAAACTGCTACAGATATTTTCATACTGAACAGAAGATCAACAATCAACAATTTACAAGCAATTCCACAATTATAATAGTGTAGCATGTCAAATAACTGTAAAATGGCAACAGATTAACATTTTAAATGTTAATATGACAACACATTATAACACTGTCTGAGGAACTAGCACGTTAGCTTTCCGACATCGAATAACATTTCTGACAGAGTATCGAATAACATTAACTTGTGCACATACAACTTGCAAGATGAATATACTATTATAATAATATAAACAACATTATTATCGTGCACATTTCTACAGGAAATAAGAAATAAACTCACTTTTCTGCACGAACGCACACAGCTTTGAAGTTTACATGCTCATCGTGACCCAGCGCGTGCGGTGTATAAAGTGCATGATCTTAAAGGGGACGTTATCAGTAGAGTGAACGACATGTGCCCTCTAGTGCTGAAACATGAAAGTGCAATTAAAGGGATAGACTTTCCTACACTCTCTGCACTGTAATCACACACCTCCAGGCTGATCGTTTCAGTGATTTTCTTCTGCAGGGCTTCGCTGGCTGATTGGTGCATATCTGTTTGCTTTTTGATGACATCCCTCATGACTTGTGAAATGTTCTTTCTGAGTTGCTGAGATTCACGTAGTACTGTTGATGCAGAATCCAAAGCCTGTTTGCACTCTTAACGATGATGGTAAGAGACAGACAGAGAAAGATTAGATATAGCTTGTAATTTGGGCAAAAATGAAGGGTGAGAGACTATAAAAGTGTCCTGGTGTACCTGGAGTGAACGGTCCGGTGGGGTCAGGTTTCTGTGAGAGGGGTGAAGGATAGGTTTTCACACCCGCTGAGAGTGAGCCATGCTGGGGAAGCAGATCTATTACTCTGGATCTCTCAAAGGCGCAATCCAACAACTGCTTACTGCTCTCGGCCAAAACCTCAAAGTGAAAAATAAAATAAAAAATTCACTACGTTCTTTTTGTTTTGCAGTCTTGATGATTTAATTCTACTGAACATGCAAGTTCAACTTCATGCATTTTGTGTGAAAACAATAGGCATCCGACATATCTTAAATATGCAAGGCCTATTTTTCACCTTTTGTTGAGTTAAAGTCTTCCTCAACATGCTGTCCAGTTCTTCTTTTAACTCATTCAGGACTTTTCGTTCATTGTGTAGAAGGTCATCGGCTCCATCCCGCATCTTGACAAAACATTTAGTGGAAGCCATGATTTTACACTCTTTATTTTTCTTTACTCATAACTTTACACTCATATTTTTATCTCTTTGACTCCTTGTGGAGTTCATTATGGCTACTCACGGTCTCCGTCGTGGGTGGTCGAAATGTCCTGCCATCAGCACTTTGCTGATTGACCAGCAATGCTTTCCTCAGACTGCAGAGTAGTTTCTCCAGTCGTTCCCTTAGATGCTCCACCCTGGTGTCCTCCTGCGTGACCCTGCCTGCTTGTCTGCGCAGGTGACCCTCCACCTCTCTCACACCCCGCGTATATTCACCCACCATACCTGCGCTGACCAACGCACTCTGATCACGCAGGGCCGGCAGGGGAAAGGGGCCACTAGTGATTCTGGAAGTGAGCTATCAAAGAAAAAGAAGGCTGTAGTTATCTAATAGAATTCTACTTAACATGTAGTACATTTACCTTCAGACAGTTCATTTGCATATGCAAATGCATATTTCTATTGTTTTCATACACTACCTTTCATACGTCGGAGGTCTGTAAGATTTTTTTTTCTCTTTTGCTCAGCAAGGCTGCATTTAATTTATCAATACTGTAAAAACAGGATTGTGCTTTTTTAAGGTGCCCATCCGTATTATTGTAATTAGCCTATATAGGCTAATCAAGTAGGCCTACTGAGTAATAATAACTACATGTACTTTCCATAGGGTTAGGTGTGGTTTGCGGATAGTTACTTGTAATTATGCATAATTTATAGTAAGTACTATATATATGGGACACTAAAATAAAGTGTTACCTAAACGGTAATACTTGAAATATTATTACAATTTAAAACAACTTTTCTATTGTAATATATTTTAAAATATACTAGTGGTTGATTGAAATTGGTTTAGTGGTAAATAATCCAGTTACTGTAGGTTGGTTAGCCTAATGGTCGGTGTTATCATAATATCCCCTAAAAACTATATAATATCACCTTAAAATCAACATGATAATGCGAAAGAATAGGCTATGTTTGCATTCCCACGAGAAACTTTGCGTCAGTAGCGAAACATTTGCGGTTCTCAGGGCAGGGAACGCGAACGTTTTGCGAAAGAACCCAAGAGCTTAGGAATATTAGTCTATTTTCTGTCCATCTAATATTTTCCGTCACTATGACCTATAAAATAATTATAAAAACAAGAAATCTGCGTTGAGAAATTCACAGCGCCACAAAGTAGGCTATTCATTATTCACAAATAAATAACCCCCATGGAGTAACTTTAGCCTACTCTAAACATGTTACGGATACAAACTTTAGTTAATGTTGTTTTATCCCGAAAATGTATGAAATGTAAGATATTCAGAGTCATAATAACGTAACGTTCAACAAAAATGACAATCCGCAACAATGGTGAAAACGTCATTGGCGCAATTTAACGCTCTATTGGCCAATCAAAAACCTAAACTGTCCGTTTAAGCTTATAACAAAATGATAGGTAGGTAACGTTAGGCTAAACGAAACGACTAGGGAGATAATTAACTTTAGGCTACATGTAATTACATTACATAAATCCGACACCTATGGCTAATTAGTTCTGAGCTACTTTACCATTCTTCCAGTGGATTTAGGTCGGAATTCATCTTTCTTTTCCGAGTCACTCTCACGGTGGTCCTTCTCGTCACTAGAAGCTGTTAACTGAGGACGTCTGTGGGCAAATGCCCCAACGTGGCTGCGGTATCGAGTAGAAGAGTGCAGTTGATCTACGCGAGTTTGACGCGTCAGTTCAGCGGCGCGCACAATCGAGCTGACAGTCGCGTCCCTCCAGCCTTTAGATCCCACAGCCACAGACGGAGATGCGGACTGGACGGACCGCTTCATGGTCACTCACGGTACTGCTGAACTATCCGAAGAATAACTCCAAATTGTTTGGGTTTAAAAGAGTTGGTTGTCTCCAACGCAACAGTTCCTCAAGTGACCGGGGCGCACAGAGCTCTGATTGGGTAGCTACTAGCGCGAGACACACAAGTGAAGGCAATTCAGTCTTATCCATTCACACTGCAACTCAATCAGTGAGATCCTGTTACATGATGTGAGCAGGTCGTGTTCTGTGATGTAGAACAGACACCCTAAATTAGTCTGTCACACTATATCAATTATTAAAATAAAAATAAGATTTATTTTGAATTATGGATGCATGACAAATAATAAATACTAGCTTTAATCTCAGATATTACAAGGCCCACTAAAGAATTTCTGATAAAAAACAATCACAATTCAACACACTAAACCCCTGGTATTGATGTTGCATTTTACATTCAATCAAAAAACCCATACTGTGATCAAAAATCAAATAATATAGTACATTTATTAAATTAATTATAATAACATTCTGTACTTTTTAAATATATTTCAATGATTTATATTAGGTAAAAAACCTGTTGAAAATAATACAATTACTTGTATTACTTATGGTAGAAGTAGATACTTAAACTTATTTTTTTTTTTAGAAATGTGTAATATGAAGTCACCCATAAAAAAGTTAGACGCTTTTCAGAGACATAATGATCACACAAAACACACCAATTTGAATATTCGAGGCTTTATTGTCAAACCCCTGAGTTCTCAAGAAAGAACTTTTAATAAAAGAAAACCTCTAGAACCGCAAAACCCACACAAACTTGAGGCTTCGTTTTAAATGTGATTTATGAGGTATGCATCAAGTTTCGGGGATTCCAGTTTACCCAAATAAAATAAGAAAATAAAAAAAAAATTAAAAAAAAAATTCAGACAGTCTGTAAATCCTTCTGCTGTGAAAAAGATTTTCCTACACTGGAACAACGATAGCACATCCAAGTTGGGAATATAACTGCATCTCAAAAACAAATCAACTTGAGAAAACATTTATAAATACAGGACAAACATAAAGATCACATGGAACAGAACATGGGGGAAAATACAGTAAATCAAACAATAAGAGAAAAGCAGCATTCAACATATCCAGCAGCCATAATCAATAAAAAATTAACCATTTAATAATAATAATAACAACAACAATTGAAGGCTCTAGGGAACTTAATTATTAATAAGCAAATTATGTAAGAGTGCTGAAAAGGCACTTGTGTGTATGTAAATCTTGGAACCACAATCTGACAGTGTAGGACGTAATCAGAACATTTTATGGCTGTATTCAATCAAAATGACTAAAGCAACCTGTAATGGACCAATCATAAATTCATGTGAACTAAAATAATATTTCATTATATACCCTCAACTTTCCAAAAATCAGTTTTGAGCAATATGTCAGAACATAGATTGGCACTATTCACAACTTACTGCACACATTAGCCCATCTCAAATTCTTAAACTAGAGAACTACCATAAGAATTGAAGCAGATCATCATTTCTGTTAGTTTAGTGCAGCAAATTGAAAGGCATCTGAGAGAATTTAGACATTGCAGTCAATTAACAATATATTGTGCAGTTCAGTATTCACAGAGCATAATTAAACTCACAGTATGTGTTAATCACACACTCACAGTGTGTGTTTGAGGGCTGTCTTGGGTCCAAGTTTGCTAGAGATGTTGTGCTTTAGCTCTGATAACACGCCATCCCGCTCCTCTAACTCCAGAAGAACTTGCTATGAAAGGCAAACAAAAAAGATCACATGATTAATTTATGCCCCCAGTGGATGTACAAACGTAGAGTAAGCAGAGGCAGGTTACTTGCCTCTATAAGTTTATCTCTCTTCTGAAGATTGTCCCTCAGTTTTACTTCTTCGAAAGCTCTCTCCTTATTCTCCTTCTTCCACCCTAGTTCAGCCTCCTTCGTCTCCTTGGTTTTCTCTCTCAGCTCCTTAAGTGTGTCTTTGAGTCGCTCTGATAGGGCAGTGATAGCACGTTTGTGATTTTCTCTTTGGTCCTGAAAGAACATGGATGCATGTTGATGAAAACTTACAAACCAGATCTTGAGAGTGCACTGGTTTGGACTAGAGCCAGACCGATATTAGACATTTTCCAAACTATCGGTATCGGCAGTTATAATGGCCGATAAATGAATATTTCAAAAATAAAATAAAAACAGACGAAACACGCTTCAATCATCTCTCCTTGGCCTGTTAAATTGAAAATGTATGTTTTACAATTTGCAGTATGACGTTATTGCTAAATTATGGCTCATCATAGACTAGCTAACCTGAAATTGTAATTATAAGGTAGCTTATAAGGCAATGTAGGGACTAATTATTATTTTATTTATCAGAACTTTAATATATTTTGATGTTCCTCTGTTCTGTTGTGACAATAAAAGTAACAAGTTTCTTTTAAAAATGCTTCATCATATTATTTCAGTTAAAACTCATAAATAACTACAAATAACTATGTTAGGGAAATCTGTTAATGTTTTGTTGCGCGTTTCTGAAAAAAATAAATAAAAAATATCGGCCGATATATCGGAATATCGGATTTTAAAACTAAAAAATATTTGTATCGGTATCGGCCTTCAAAATCCTTTATCGGTCGGGCTCTAGTTTGGACTCTCATTACTTAAATCGTGTCTACCATCAAATAACTCAATTATTTTGTAGGCTACTCTGTTACTTTTAATATGAAAAAGTCCTAGCCTTCACATTTAACTTAAGAGGCGCATTTTGATAAATATATGGGCTATATTACACATTTAATATTTTTTCATTTAGCCTGTTATAATTTAATGCACGTTTGAATAAATCTCTTTTCATTACAGCCAGTTTAAATTTTTATATTTCAACAATGAATTGGAGTAGAAACACAATTATATAATAAAAAAGATAAAATGCCTTATCTGTAACTTAAATGTCTATATGCAACTACATTTTTATTTGAGTGTTGATTATGAAGTAAATGTGATTAATAAATTGATTATTTGGTAAAATATGTATTTCAATGCATCACTAATTACTGGAATTGGCCAGAGCAATGCATGTACACACCACCAGGTGGCACGATTGCTTTTCTGTTGTATCAAAATAGAGAAGTGGAAGGTTTTGGAGATGTTCAGCACACTAAAAATGATTGGCAATGAGTGTTGAAAAAGTCACAATTGTGGAAATCACAATTACCAGTATGAGGTTTTCAGCGTCGGTTAAGGCCGAGGAGAGTCTTGAGATCTCCTGCAACATGGTGGTGCTGAGCTCCTCTCTATCTCTGAAACTCGCCACCAGCAGAGCTTCTTTCTCTCGCAGCTGATTAACCAATCCAGACTCAGCTCCTCCCCCTTCCAACCCCCGTCCAATCAGAGAGTCTGAGAGTGCCTGTGAGGAAAAGTGAATAGTTAACTCTTGGAAATTGTACATTAACTAAATCAACTGCAAGAGGCGAGTCTACACCACATCTACCTGCACATCTCTGCATGAACTCTCGAGTGCTTCCTTAAGCTGGGAAATGTAGTCTTTGTTATCCTTCACCAGTGCAGTCAGGGCTGAATCTCTCTCTTTCCACACTTCCCATTCTTTCATCATCTCCTGTTGGGCTTGCTCTCGCTCTCCAAGCTCTACACGCAGGTGCTATTCGAAGACACAAAACATTGATTTTACTCTCAAATAAAGTTGAAGGCTGAATCATTTTTCACCATATAATTTGGGGACTTGATTTATTTGTACACAATGAAAACCATTAAAACTATTGCGAAACTAAAAACATTGCACTTTGAGAGCTCTGTTTTCTGTATAAGAGCCATCAATGCCTCATTTGCTAACAAATGTATAGCAGTCATGTATAACAGCAGCAGTCACTAACCAAGTGATTAAGTAAACATGTGTGTACCGTACAGCACTGTTTGTTTAACTCACGTTAATAACATCCTGGTTACACTGGAGCACAGTGTTGAGTGTGATGAAGTCTCGGTCTCGCTCTCTGCCTGCGTCCCTTGCGGCCTGCAGCTGTTTCTCCAGGGCTTTCTCTCTCTCGCTAGCATCTGACAGCTGAGCCTCCAAGACAGCCTGATTCAAACAAACATGAACGTTGAATTAAAGTATAAGAACTATGGATTGCACGTGCATCCAGCATTTCCTGGACCTCATTTGAAGCAAACATGAAGTGCTCATTTACCAAGTTAATGATCCCACACAGCCAAAAGTGGGTGTGTTAGCCAGAGCTTCACTGTATGCTTACACTGTGTAATTTTGCTATATCCACAAGTTGATAGTGAAGTTCGGGTCAGTAAGATTTTCAAAAATGTTTTTGTTTATTTATTTGATCAAATATAGTAAAACAATGTTGTGAAATATTATTGCAAGTTTAAGTAACAGAGTTCTTTTTTTTATTATGTTGTAACTTATTATTGTGATGGCAAAGGTATATTTTCAGCATCATTACTCCATTCTTTGTCACATGATCACTCTAATATGATGATTTGGTGATTATCAGTGCTGAAAACAGTTGTGCTGCTTAATATTTTTGTGGAAACCATGATACTTTGTTTTTCAAGATTCTTAGATTAATAGAAAGTTCAAAAGAACAGCAATATGAAATATTTCTGAAATAAATACTTGTGTTTACTGTCACTTTTGATCAAATAATTAATGCAGCCTTGCTGAATAAAAGCATTCATTTGTTTTAAAAAGTCATATTAACCCTAAATGTAAATCCATCAGTGTGTACTTGCATTTACAAGTCATTAAATCATGTTTAATTTGGACTTCTCTGTGCATGCTCTTTGAGGTGGTGACCATAGACCTCCATTATATGACTGACAAGAACGGTTGGAGCTAAAATATCAAAATTGAAACTACTGCGGAAGACACCTACATCTTGGAAGCCTTTAAGGTAAGCTAAAACATACAAAACATTTATTTCAAAGTGAACTATCCCTTTAAGAGAACAATTGGCTCATAAAGTGACTAAATAATGCTTTCATTCCCATTTAAATAATGCCACACATTTTATTATACGATTAGAGTTGGTCTTTACTGATTATAATTGGCTTAATTTAGGAACAACAGAAGTATGAGCAAGTCGTCATTTATGAAACTCATCCTCATCACGTCAGACCTCACCTCACGTTCACTGCATGTATCGGTCACTGCACTGGCCAGTTTTTTGATGAGTTTGTCGGTGTCCTCTGATTCCACTCCCTGCTCAGCACACAGCGTCTGGATCAAAGTCACACATTCCTGAAGAGAGGAGCGCACACAGTTCACTGACCTCCACACAATCTGGCTTATCCTAAATCTATAATGAATTCATCAATACAGGACTCACCTGGATTACGTTCTCTCTGCTGTGTAGTGATTGGCTGAGACTCTCTATGAGGTCGTTTTTATTCTTTAAGCTGGTCTGTATTGCCAAAACAGATCAGATAGGTATTAGTCTCGCAAACAGGCATTATTCCAAGTAAAATGACTCCATGTCATGCCTGAGGGATAGTTCGTGGCATTGTGACTTCTTGTGACTGCATTCCCCTAGTGTTACATAACTGCTATCACCTCACACTAGAGAGCAACAATTCAATAGACTCAACCCAGAATGTACCAGTGCTGTGAAATTACAGCACTCTGTAAAATGCCGAATTAAGGTAGATTATAAGAGAGCGATTAAAGTATTTGGACACTTATGTCACACCTAATTCATTGCATTATATAACAATAAATCAAATTTATCTGCAAGCTAATGCTGCTAGAATTTCTCCAAACTAACTTCTCTCTTCTGAGCCATTTTTGCAATTAATTGTAAACGACTGATGTGAAGGTGAGTTTTAGTTGATGTATGAAGTCAGGGGCCGTTTGCATGACACCATTTTCACCTATAAACGGTAAACATTTTGCCATCCATTTACACGACAACCGTGTTTTGAGGCCTCAAAACACAAACTTTTAAAAACATGCTAGTTTTTGAAAATGATCCCGTTATCGTCTCCATGTAAACAACAAAAACACGAATTTGTGAAAAAACTGGCCATGCATATACACTTTCAGTCTATAAATGGTAAATGTAGTAAATATAGAAAAAAAAAGTAAATTTAATCGTTTCAAGGATCAGTGTGAACGGGGACTGTTTTGACAACGTTTTAGTCTGTACGCGAAAAACGCAAAGGACACGCTTTTTCGTTTTTAGTACATCGTTTCAGTGTAAACATACCCTCAGTTTTTCTCAAGTTCAGACAACAGAACAGGTGTACTTCATCACTATAAATATTTTATTTGGCTTGTCCAACCCGTCCAAATACTTCTATGAAGTGTTATTTTTAGTTTTCATTTTAGTAATTGTCATTTTTATTCAGTTTTATGTAGTGTTTGCTGCCAAGGTAACATTTCTAATCTAATATTAATATTCTGCTTTATTTCAATTAACATATTGTTACAAACATACTGTTTTATCCTTACAAATTTCTTTGACACATTTTGCTTAAAGGTGCATTCTTTCTTCAAAACAAACAATCAAATACCTTTTATCAAATTAAATTTAATATTTTGTCATCTAATGCAATGAAATTTTGAAAATGGCTTAAGTGTCTGGACCACTTTTATGAATTCATTCTTGATGATGTAGTTGAAAAATATAACATCTAATATATGATTAAGGCTCAAAGAGAGAGAAAGCACATCAAAATGCAGCAGCTGTAAAACCTGTTATGAAAGAAACGCCGACTAAAGCCCAGGGCAAACTCCTCTGGTTTGGGAAGATTCTTGGAGGAGGTGTGTTCGTTTCTTTTTAAAAACATCCACACACACACCTTCTGTAATATACCCTATGGCATCATTTGAAACCAAATTTGAAAACAAAAAGTCAACAGAAAGATTAGGAGAGGGTGTGTCTCAGGCGTGCTGTGCTGAGTCTCCAAAACACAATACTCACAGTGCACACTTCAGTGCACCATACCATTAAACGTAATTATCCCTGCCCCGTCTCACTCACCACTTGCGGAGACTTCAACTGCTTGGCAGGAGCACCGGTTGCTGGTTTGTTGGTCTCCCTGAGCTGAGCCTCAAGAGTTCTGATGCGAACCTGAGCTTGAACAAGTTGTTCACGCAACTGCTTCACAGCAAGGTGCACCTTAACCGTACACGACTAAAGAAAAGAGAGATAAAGATGAACGGCAAGGTATGAAAAAGAGGTTGAATATTTTTCCAGTCCAACAGCCCTCACCTCTCTTTGTAATGGCATAAAGTCATCTTTTAGCTCGGTCAGGATGTCGTTGTTCTCTTCTTCAAACTCATTGTCCCCCTCTCTGAAATCTAGGACCCTCACTAACCCTGCTTTCAGATCTACCTCATCCTTCCCATTCTGCACGTCCCCTCTGTCTAACACGGGAATACGACTTCCAGCAGGTGACCTTACCGGCTTTCCTTCAATTCCCCTCAATTCTTTGAAAAAGGTGTCTATAATGGCCGAATGCTCCTCTTGCCAATCAAACACATCAGTGCCGTCTATCGAGTCCAGCGATTGGACGGAGGTAGTGCGGGATCGAGATCGCAAAGAATGGCAGGAACCAGACAGCGAGGCGGGGCTCGATCTGACAGATGGCACGCTCAACCAATGAAGGGGCATGCTGCTAGATTTGTCTCGAGAGAGGCCCAATGACGTGAAGGCTTGATCGGGCAAGTGACGTGGAATCCCACAAACGGACTCATAGTCTGAGTCGGACACCCTCAAGGAGTCACAACACTCACACTTCTTGCCCTGATGACACCGTTTCCCTGTTTTCCTAAAATACGGACAGGACTCGGCTTTCTCGGACCACCATTCGTACTGGGAGAGGGCCATGTTGTCCCTCAGGATTTCTCGGTATCCTTCCCCTACCGAATTCTTCCGGTCCCCTTCATCCTCACTGGAGCTTTCTTTTCTTTTCGAACTAACAGAGTGTCGCTGATCGTACATGCTTCGCACCCATCGCCTAATCTTGTCCCTTTCCTGAGTGAGTTTCTGGAGTCTCTCATTTGACAGCATTCGGACTCGGGCGATAACGGTGTCGAACTTGAAAACTCGCTCCAGAACGGACACACACTTGCCACACAAAAACTCCCCCTGACCGGCCCCGCGTGGTACAGGCTGCTCTAATATGTGTGTCAGCACACTGAGCAGGTCGATTCCTTTCGTAGGGGTGAGCAGGCCGCGGGAATTCGAGAGCGAACGGGAGGAGCTGAGAGATAAAGTGCTTCCTGGAATTAAAAAGTAAGAACAAAAATCGAGTACATAATTATATTTAAATATGCAATATCATCTTTTTGAAAAAATCTGATTATCTAAAACCTAAACAAATTAACAATACTTTAATAGCATCAAAAATTAATTAAGCAGCAGTAATACCAAACAAATGTAAGTTGTTGGAGATGTGCTCTGAAGTTCATACCCCATGGGCTGCTTTGTGCTGATCTGGGCAAGCTTCCCTTGCTAGAAAAGTCTGTTGGGGTCTGAGGTTGTGCCCCCTTTCTGTTCTGACCTGCATACAACCATCGTCTCTGGTTACCCTGCAGGTCATTACCACAGATGCGGCATCCTTCGCTTTTACCTCGTGTAGTCATCATAAATACAGCAGGTGACCTATAATAATATTAATAATATACAAACTATAAAAAACAAACAATAAATACTGTACATCAAGCGCATATCAAGATTTTGACTAAAGCATTCTGAAAAAAAAAAAAATCAATGCACAATGGGTGCTGGTGGATGAAGCCTAGGCAATGATGTCTGGCATAAAATAATTAAGATAAATAATAATTTAAAGGAATAGATCGCCCCAAACAATAATCATGATAAATGACATCAGCAGAAACATTCTTCGAAATTCTCCTTGAATGTCCCATGGGAATAAAATAATAATTTACAAAATTATACAGCAACATACTTCCCTCTGAGTGCTTTTAAAGCACTCTAGCACAGTTTATATACACAACACACCTGAGTAAATCTGTCAGTAGTTGTATTGTGTGGTTGTTCACTGTTGTCCTTTGGCTGGGGTGGATCCAGTGAATGACAGCCCACTCTCCCCTAATGAAAGTCAATGTTTACATGGGCAGGGACACTGGCCTTGAGCACTAAACACACACACACACACACACACTTTAAAATATGATTTATTTCAAAGATTTTTGTGGTGGTTGTTGTAAAAATGCTTTATAAAACAAACACGATGAAGAAAATGAGTGGATGCCACACTAGCTTAGTTCACCCAGAATGAAAAAAAAAAAAAAATCACCACAATAGTTTACTCTCATCATATTTGTACAAACATGACTTGCTCCCTTCCTTGAAACCCAAAACGAAATGACAAACACAATGTAAGCGACTGACAGGCACTTTTCGCCCCCCAATGAAAGTGTACGGTGAGTAGCTGTCAGTCTGCCTAACATCGCTGTTTCACAAAACGAAAGAACAGAGGTTTGGAAGTTGAACAATTTCAGATGAATAAATGATTGACAGTATTTTCATTTTTGGGTGAACTACCGCGTTAAATCAAGTAACCTATATGAAATCTAGCACGAGCGCATTCAAGGCGCAGATTGAAAACACAAATGTAAAAAAAAAAGTGACGCGTTGGCAGAGAACTTTCCACACGATGACTAAGTTAATCTCAGCAACGCTGTTTAACTCTCGTGTACTCATTCAAAAATGATTTTAAACCTCTATCAGAGCGCTTTAACCGCAGCTGATATGAACGCGAAACTTTTGGCTTCACTGAATGTCATAATGACACTGCAGAGGACAAAACATGATATGACAGACCAAACAACTCTTCAACACAGTCGTCAACTGACCTGATAAGTTGCGAGAATCGAAAATATCCCACTACAACCGCAAAAGTACAGATTAATTCGCTTACCGACGCTCAGGAAGTGTTTCCTCGGACTCGAACAGGAGCTCTCGCGCCTCCGGACCGGAATGGCAGTCGCCGCGCGCCCACTCTACCTTGCTGACGTCATCATAAATACCTGTTCAAGCCCGCAGCTGCGTGGCGCACTCCAGCTGTTTGCACGACCATGCGCATTAAAGACGAGATGCAACTAGGCTCAGTATATATCAAAAATACTTAAAAAATAGCAATTTTGTGATTTGTTGTTACAATTTAAATTAATAGTTTTCTAAATATCCAAGTTTATTTCTGTTATGCAACACTGAATTATCGTCATCATTACTCTTCTTCAGTGTCACTTGATCCTTCAAAAATTATTCTAATATGCTTACTTATTATGTTTGAAACAGTTACACTGCTTAACATTTTCTGTAACCTGTGATACATTTTTTCAGGATTCTTTGATGAATAAAAATTGAAGAAAAGAAAAAAAGAACAACGTTTATTTAAAATATAAATCTTGATGAAAAATATATATTCTAGTGTTCAAAAGTTTGGGGTAAGTGATTTGTTTCTTTCTTTTTTTTAAAGAAAATAATACTTTTATTCAACAAGGATGTGTTAAATTGATAAAAAAATGATCGTGAAGATTGTTATTGTTAGAAAAAAATATTTTAAATAAATATAAGTCAATTCAATTTTTAACTTTTTATGCATTAATGAATCCTGAAAAAAGTTATCATAAGTTATAAAAAATATTTATCATCACAACTGTTTCAAATCAGCATATTAAAATGATTTCAGAAGGATCATGTGACACTGAAGACTGGAGTAACAGATGCTGAAATTTCAATTTTGCATCACATGAATAATCACAAATAAATTATATTTTAAAGCAATAGAAGTATTATTTTAAATTGTAATAATATTTCAAAAATTCTTTGTCTTTTTCTGTATTATTTTCCAGTAATGTTTCCAAACTTTTGACTGGTACAAATATATTAACACACACACATTTTCTTGCAATCATTATACTTTTTTTGATAACAATTTAATAATTTGTTTTTATTAAAAAAATATTAGTCATGTAGAATCTCTATAAATAGAATTAGAAAACAAAAGAATCTGCTCACAATATTCAAACTGATTTTACATAAAAGAAAACTAAAAAACTACTGCAGAAAATCATCCCATTGTCTACAGATAATAAATTATCACATTCTGTTATAAGCAAAGAAAATATCTCAGTTGATTAACAACAGTACAATCATAATCTGCAAAAGACATGATTACATTCAGGATTGTGAGGCCATCAGTTTGTTTCTTTCTCTGTAGATTAGGTGAGCCACTTGTCTATGCAGTTCTGGTAGACTGTGAGATTTGAATGCCAGGATGTATGGCGAACACCAGGGACGACGCACTTGATCACGGCTCCTTTTGAGTTTAATGTTTTCAGGCCAAAAGCATCTCTTAGATACCACTGGGGAGAGTGGAAATGGTTAGGATTATTAAAATGCACTAGCAAATACAAACCATGAACAATTTAAACTAATTAATGATCAGAATATGAATGCTTCCACTCACATCCTGCTTTTCCATCTCAACCACCGTTTCATTACTGTCATAAAACCCAAAAATACTGTGGGGGAAAAAGAGATCAAAGGTAAAAAGATATGAAGACAGTATGTTTTATTCAGGACCTACATTTTAGAGATGGCAAACAAAAGGCACCACATAATCCTATTAGACATTTTAAAGTTCAAACGCCACTTTAAATATTTCTCACATTCGTTCCAGTCGGCTGAACTGGCACATGTTAACCCTTTAGAAGTAAGGCGGTCGAACTCTGATAAACGTTAGATGCTCAATATCATGTGATAATATATACTATTAACTAAAACTATTTAAAACGTTCCTGTTCATTGATAAATAAAGCTGAAATAAAATATAAATATTAGTTGAAAAACTAGAAATGTTGGCTTTGAACTAAATGAAAAGTAAGATTTACTTAAACTGTAATAAATTAAAGGGATAGTTCGCCCAAAAATGAAAATTCTGTCATCATTTAGTCTCCCTTATGTAGTTTCTTTCTTCTGCTGAACACAAAGGAAGATATTTTGTAGAATGTTGGTGTCCAAAAGATTGATGGTCCCCCATTGACTTCCAATATATATTTTTCATACTATGCAAGTCAGTTTAAAGGAGTAGTTCACTTTAAAAAAAAACTTTTGCTGATAATTTACTCACCCCCATGTCATCCAAGATGTCCATGTCATTCTTTCTTCAGTCGAAAAGAAATTAAGGTTTTTGATGAAAACATTACAGGATTTTTCTCCATTTTTAGTGTAGCTTCAAAGGGCTTTTAACGGGACCAGATGTTGAATAAGGGCCTTCTCTAGCGAAACATACATACATACATACATTTATCCTTATAAGCACAAATGCTCGCCTTGCTCTGTTCTGTGATGCGTGTTCGTGACTCTCCTGTTCGAACTCGTTCATCAAAATGAACAAATCTTTTTCGAGTCATTTGGTTTATTCAAAGAACAATATGAACGAAATCAAAGACTCGGAAAAAAGATTTGTTCATTTTGAAGCTGCACTGAAACTGTCATTTGGACCTTGAACCGTTTGGTTCCCATTGAAGTCCATTATATGGAGAAAGAATGTTTTCATCAAAAACCTTAATTTCTTTTCGACTGAAGAAAGAAAGACATGGACATCTTGGATGACATGGGGGTGAGTAAATTATCAGCAAAAGTTTTTAAAAAAGTGAACTACTCCTTTAAACTGTTTGGTTACCGACATTCTTCAAAAGATCTTCTTTTGTGTTCAACAGAAGAAAGAATTTTATACAGGTTTGGGACAGGTTGGTGAGAAAATGATGGCAGAATTTTTGGGTGAACTATCCCGTTAAACCTATAGCAATATTAATAATAATAATAATAATAAAGTAACAAAAGCACACCATTAAATAACTAAAAATAGACTAATATATTAACATGAAAATAAAAGCTCATTCACAGTAACACTGATGTAGAGACCTTGACTCCCATGGTGTAATGACGCCATCATCTGGTCCGCCGATCAGCACCAGTTTCTCTATGCGCAGGAAGCTGTCTCGCCACGCTGAGAGGGAACAGAAACACACAACACAACATGACTCAAGGCCACTGAACTGAAAGTGCACAAACAACAAGCTGAGTTGCTCACATTGTAATCTTAAACTACCTGTTAAATTGTCATGATTTATCTCTCCATTGAGTGGAGCCAGATATATGCTGCTGTTTAAGTATTTCTCTCTTTGGTGTGGATCTACAGAGAGAAAAAGGCAAAGAATAGAAGATCCACAGTAAATCAAATGAAATGCAGGACAGTGAAAATATTGTTGTGTGAAAGTGACACATCTGCTTACCATTCCAGTAGTTGCAGATAGATATTTTTTGTCCATGTGTAGTGTAACAAAAATTGTACAGTTTTGACTTGATGAATTTAGGGAAAAAGTATTTCAAATAACTTGAATCTGTAGAAGCATGGACAAAGCACTGTATTAATGTGTTTTTATGTTTCTTTAGAGAAAACAGATGTTGCGGCGTGTAGTTTAGGGAGGATTTGACTGACCTCCATACTGGCCAGCTAATGGTGAAGACAGGAGTATCAGAGAGTGAACATTGTGTGTAGGAAGGGTAGCAAGAACTCCTCGACATATCAAACCACCTGAGAAATTTTTTTTTTTGTTACATTAAATTGTTCAAAAGTCACAATAAAGAATTTATATTGTAAAAAAAATACACTTTCAAATATATTCAAATATAACATAGTTCATTTAAATTGTAATTGTATTTCACAAATTTACTGTGTGTACCATAATTTTAATCCAATAAATGCAGCCTTGGTTTGATTAAGAGCCTTAAAAATATAGTTTGAATGGTAGTGCTTATATAACAACAGATTTTGATTAGATGAATGAGTTTAGATGACCTTGTGAGAAGCAGATGAGATGGACACCATCTTCAGCGCTCTTCGTGATGGGTCTGATGGCCTCTCTGAAGCTGTCTACCTGTTGCCACAGTGCCTTCATACTGGCAATGTAGTCAAACAGGGCTATTGTGGTCACATTGGTACCTGGATGAGACTAAGACAGTGAAAAGAGAAGTGAGTTTCACTAGATATAAAAAATGAGAACTATGCCCCAAGTGTGGTGATCTGAAACCAAAAAACTTAAAAACGAATATGCAAGTCGAACCTAAGATTGCGATTTTTATAAGACAGGTGATTTTTTGTGTGTTTTTGACCCAAAATGTACCCATTCAAAAATGTAATGCAAGTTTTATGTTGTTTTAATGTATGTAGTTTTATAGAGGAATTTGTTTGGAAATTAGAAATGTAATAAAACAAATAGAAGAGCATTTATGTTTCTTAAATTCACACACAAACACATTTCCCAAAATACTGTAGCCTATATAACAGATTCCATAACAAAAATGTTGAGCAAAAAATGCAGTTTTATTGTGTATAGTTTCTGATTACTGATTTCAATAGATAGATAGATAGATAGATAGATAGATAGATAGATAGATAGATAGATAGATAGATAGATAGATAGATAGATAGATAGATAGATAGATAGATAGATAGATAGATAGATAGATAGATAGATAGATAGATAGATAGATAGATAGATAGATAGATAGATAGATAGATAGATAGCAATATTAGCCTACCTGACGGATAAATTTCACCATCATCTCGAACTGTTTGGGCCCATCAAATATCCCGTGAACAATAATTACCGGTCTGTATCCCATGACGGTTGACAACAGTACAGCACATAAAATAACACATGGTCTGCAGCCATCACTCGTCATCAATCCCCCCATGACTAGCCTACTCCAAAACAACAACGTCTCACGAGTCACAAAAATCTATAAACTGAAACCAAATATCTATTTTAATTAAACAAAATTATATTTGGTAAGTAGACTGTTCTAACAGTGCATGTCAAGTTCTGCCAGAAGTTTTAAGCCTCGATCTATCTCAGGCGAATACGTTGTTCCGCATGTTTGAGGTGATGCTGACCTCTTCCTGTCTATATCAGTTGATGTGGTTTAACTGAAGAAATGAAAGCAAACCATTTCAAGTTATTACAAGAGAATGTAATATTATGTAATGTAATTCACATTGTTTATTGCCTTTATTTTAATGCAATCCATTAATACAAGAGCCAGCCGTTTTTCAAACTTTGTTGAGGATTAAGCTACATCTTTTGAAAGCAGCTCGTCGTCGATATTCGACACATTGTCCTAATGATGAGTATATTATATAGTGAACATTGCAAGACACTGCGATATACACTGATATATACAAAGCGTTTGTAACATTAAAGACTAGGCTACTATTCAAAAGTTTGTGGTCAGTAAGAATTTTCATTCATCAAGGATTAATTTAATTGATCAAAAGTTACCGTTAAGACATTAGTGGTACAAAAGATTAAATAAATGTTCTTTTGAACTTTCTATTCATCAAAGGATCCTGAAAAATATTGTACAACTCTTTTCAACATTGATAATAAATAATGATTTTTTTGAGCATCAAATCATCATATTAATATTATTTCTGAAGGATCATGGGACACTGAAAACTGGAGTAATGATGCTGAAACTTGCAATTATTTTTAGGGAAATGCACAGCTAAAGTACTTCCACGCAGGGTGATTATCTTTAGGAAAACACACAGCTAAAGTACTTCCAGACAGGGCAATTATTTTTAGGGAAACGGACAGCTAAAGTACTTCCCAGCAAGGTGTGACCGCATTTCAGTTCCATATCACTTTGCTAAGTTTTCAGTTATTTCTAAGGTCCTACAGACTACAACAGCAAATAAAACCAAAACCCACAATGACACTGACCAAGCCCATAAATATAGTAGACAATAGGATAAAAACTACAAATTCTTTTGGGTATTTTGGGTCAAAGTTTTTTTGCACATACTCGCTTTCTCCTGCTCTCTCCCATTTAAACACACACAGTATGGAAAGTCTCAGAAATGTGTTGTCGGTGTTTCTCTGATGATTTTATCAGTAAAATAGTAAAAACTTAAAAGCTACATGAATTTCTCACAAGACAATAACGGCGCTGTTTTTGAAGTAGTTAAACTTATAGTTTTGCTAGAGATGCTGCCAAACAGTAAACAGTGACAGTAAAGGCCTTTTTATGCTTTTTACGATTCTACCATCGTGAGCATTTATACTTCTGTGTTCAGGTCTTGGTTGCTCTGCAGTACTGCTCCGAAATGCTAGTTGGCGGCGAAGGGTTTTAATGTTCCACTGTGTTTAGATTCCTCACGGCTACAAGCAATGGCGACTGAAAGAGAGCGGATCATGTTGGAGTTGGAGCTTTTGAGGTGGAAAAACAGTTAATTTTAGTGAAATTAATAAAACTAAAAGGCAGAAACGAGAGAACACGTCGAAGGAGATGGTACGTGCGGAAATGCGTAGGAGGAAATGTGATGCTACCAAGCCGACCAATCACAGATCTTGCGGTCCGCGTCTTCATGACGTGTAGTTACATTTTTGAGGAGGTGCGTGTCAGGCTATGGCGAAGGGTACGTTGCGTCTGTGCGTATGCTACGCCGTACCTACTGCGCGCACCCTACGCAGAAGTATAAATTGGCCTTAATGATGACAAGATAAGAGTTAGGATGACAGAACAGAACAACAGTAAGGACAACAAAGCAAATGACAGAACAAAAGAAGAACAAACAGAGAACATACACATCAACATATAGGCCTACTAATTTATCTGAACAACTAAGCAATGACTTGATAAGGATAAATGTGTATAGTAAAAAGCACAAAGCAGTGGACTCATTTTTGGCATAAATAGAGTCCCATAATTTGTGGCACAAGCGGAATCCCATACTTTAACCATTCACTGAAAAAATAATTACGCTTTAAAACTTGATTCAGTTTGAAATGTTCTGTTGGTTGTATTTTATCCCAGCTTTTATGTAGTGTTAAAAAACTGAAACAGGAAGTGCTTCTGGACCAGTGTTGTTTACATCTTGTGAAATGGTCTTAGTGTCCTATTAAGGTATTATCTTATGTTTAAACATTAATATCAAGTGCTTTTGTTATGCTTATCCGTTTACGTCCACCTGAAAATATGTTGATTTGTATTATTTAAGCGGAAGAAAACGTCCGCTCTTCACGCTTTGAGCTGGACTTGTATTCTGAAATGATTCAAATCAGGACTCGATGGAAAGAGTAGGTGTGTGGTACCTAAAATAAACACAAAGAAACATATATAAAATTATTTTAAACATGCCTTATCTAATAATCACAAATACTACGTGACCACGCAGTTACACCGGTGATAATTTACGTTTCACAAAAAGTTATTCTGTTCACGCCATTTAACTTTCTACCCCGTTATTTTGTTTTAGTCAGACTTCAATTTTGACAGGTCACGTTAAGAAAACATTGACCCCGGAAATAACTTTTTTTTTTTTTACCCGGAAGTAACTTAGCGGTTAATGTTTTCATAGGAGAAAGCGTGTGGAGGCACTACTAACGTAAGTCTAAGTTTCTTATGATTTATGATGCTGTCGTGTTTTTATTGTATATGTGCATAAACCACAATACTCTATGTATACGTGCGTTTGAATTCATCTGTCATATCTTCAAAGTACTAGTCAATAAATTTAAATAATCTAGTCAAGTGTTGACTTGCTGTTCATTTCAACGGTCATTATCGGAATAAAACAATGCAGCCTTCACTCAGAATTTTTTCTTGTGTTCATAATTTTTTTATAAGAGATAATATTTGATTGCTTAGTTTAATCTAATATTAAATTCAAGTCTGTTACCTAACGTTACAATTTTGAACTTGATGCTCTTGTCTTGGCAGTGTTAAGTAAATCATTGCACATACCGATGATGGATGGATGTATTGTGATTCACCTTTATAATTATGTTGAATAACATGTTGACGTAGAATTGTATAAAATAGATGTGTTATGTGTTTGTACACAGTCACAATGGCCAATCTGGAACAGTGGGTTAGTGACCAGCTTCATGACATCCTGGGTTTGAGTGACAGATATGTGGCTCAGTTCATGATCGGTCTGGTGAAGAAGTCTTCTGGACCTCAGGACTTTGTGGCTCGGCTTCAGCAAACCGGAACCATTGACGTTGATCAAAGAATCACAGCGTTTGCACATGAGCTGTATAACAAAGTATGGTTTTATAATCAGACAGTAAGCTTAACAGAATTCCTAAACTAAGACATGCATTTAATGTACATATTTATGTAATTACTCTCCATTTCAGGCTCCCAAAAAACATGTGGCAGAAAAACCCGCCCGAGCGATTGAACGAAAAGTCATCGAAATGGAGAGAAAGAACAGAACCTACACTCTTCTGGAGGACAGTGAGAGTGATGGAGAGACAGAGGACAGAGGAAACGAGAAGAAAAGCAAAGACCGGGACAAAGGAAAGAAGAGGAAACACCTCAGACAGAAACGTGAGGAAAGTCCATCCTCCAGTGAAGAGGACAAGAAAAAGAGGTGATTATGACACTGAAACAGGGGTTTTCAATCTTTTAAATGCCACACACCCTCTAATATGATCCTTGTGCAAGAGACTCCCATCTTAAAATCAAAAAAGCGTCTATATAGTTGCTTGTATAAAAACAATTATATATATGTCAAACTATTATTCAGAAAATAATTAGTTTCTATGAAGTTACATATTCATTTTTTTGCCTACTCATTATAGTTCTGTACTGTTAGATGTATTATTTATTTACTTTTTATTAATATACAATAAATCTAAATGTTTTACACAGTTTTTCTATAACATTTCAATAAACCCGCTAACACTTCCTTGCATGTACTAACTAGATCATACAAACTAACATTCTCAATTAAAGGCTTTAAATGTGGTTCAATCAATCCGAAAGTGAGAACTTTTTGTTATACTATTGTACTTTGTTTCCTCAATGATTTATTTCTCATGTTTGATTTTTGGCTCTTTCAGCACTAAGGTCATGGATGAGCCAAGAGGAGCCAAAGCTGCTAAAGAGGAGGACGAGGAAGAATGGGAGCGGGAAGAGAGAGAGAGAATTCAAGATCTGGAGGAGAGGGATGCATTTGCTGAACGAGTGAAACAGAAAGACAAAGACAAGACAAGACACGTACTTGAAAGAAATGACAAAAAGGTACTGCAAAATACATCCTTACTCCAACAAAATAAAGTCTACTAGTTTACTATTGATGGATCTCGGTGTGATTTGGTCTAATATGAGGTCTGATGATCTGTACTGTCTGTTTTCATCATCTCAGGCTTATGAGGAAGCTCAGAAAAAGCACAAAATGGCTGAAGAGGATCAAAGAAAAATGGTGAGAAACTTTCTTTACATGCACAACAATGTTCTGATGCTAATTATACATTTATTTATGTAAGCATGTTAACCTGATTGCCATAACCCTTTTAATACAACATTCCAAATGCAAAAACAAATGCAAATGCATATGGCTCGTCCAATGTAATTGTATGTCCATGTCAAATAAAGATATAAAAAAAAAAAAAAAAAAAAAAAATATCTGTTGACATTCAGTGTGGTCTCTCTTCAGCTTCCAGAGTTAAGGAAACAGTCACGACGGCAGTATCTGAACAAAAGGGAGCAGGAGAAGCTGGAAGACCTCGAGGCTGAAATTGCGGATGAGGAATACCTCTTCTCCACTCAGAAACTCACCACAAAGGAAAGGAAAGATCTAGATCACAAGCGGCAGATCAGAGACCTGGCCCGAGACTACAAGAAAGCAGGAGCTAAAGAACAAGAGGAGAGAAAGAACAGATACTACATGCCAGAAGAGAACAGAAACAAGGTAGAACTCAGAGATTCAAAATGGCAATGCTGCAATATTTAAATCAGTGATCAAAATGAAATATCATGCTATAAATATTTTCATCTTTTTTAAGTTATTACTTTTAAGGATGCATTACATTGATCAAAAGTGACAGTAAAGACTTTTATAATGTTACCAAAGAATTTTATTTCCAATAAATACTGTTCTTTTAAACTTTCTATTCACCAAAGAATCTTGAAAAAGTAATGAGAAAGAGTAATGATGCTGAAAATAAAAAGCTTTGTCATCACAGGAATAAATTACACTTCAAAATATATTCAAATAGAAAACAGTTATTTTGAATTGTAATAATATTTCACAATATTTCTCTTTTACTATATTTTTGATCAAATAAATGTAGCCTTGGTGAGTGTAAAAGAAGTCTTTCAAAAACATAAAAAAACAAAATCATTCCGACCTCAAAAATTTGCACAGTAGTGTATATTATAGGGGTGTCACGATTCTCCAAATCCTCGTTTTTATTACATTTTCGGTTCTAAGGTCACGGTTTGATTGTCGATTTATATCAGTCGGCCAATTTTTATCAATCAGGATGCTCTCTGCTCTCTCTTTCCATTCCTTTCAGTCCATTCCTCAAAAAAACATGGAGCTGGAGTTTGAGGAGACTCCCAGAGAGGGAGGCGGGGAGCAGGGCCGCTGGGAGGAGGCGAGAGTGGCCACCGCCACCCTGCAGTTTGGGGCCAGAGAAGAGCGGGAACGGCGGATAAAGGAGGAGCAGGAGAAGTATCAGCTCATTTTAGAGGAAGAGGAGATGATCAACTTCGTCAGCACGGCCATTACCATGAAGGGAACGCTGTCGGAGAAGGTTGACAGCACTCAAAAATTATACTCTGTGTTATACTCTCTGTATTGAGGTTTCCTCCAATTCTTTAATAATAATAATTATTATATTGATAATCATAATATAGTTAATAGCATAATCAAATGTAAAAATAGCCACTGCATAGTCTTAAGTGTATTTATTAAACATAATTTGATTATTATAACAGCTACAAAAGTTATTCAGTCGAGAGCAGTGAGTGCTCTTTTCTTTTATTGTTAACAATTATACATGTTCCTAACACACACAAGTGGTTTGCTTACAAAGGACATGCGTATGTTTTTTTTTTTTTATTAATATAGCCTGTAATAAGAGTAGTTTATTTGCAATAAAACAGTACATTAATATATGATAGGCCTATTTGTTTATATTCCCATTATTTTGTTTTTATGCATCGATGCTGAATCGTTCACATCAGCATTGTTATGCATCGTAAAAATGATTATATTCCACGGCTCTATTTCTGTATGTCTTTAATACAGAGAGTAAATACAGTCTTGTATCTTCCTGTTTTTGAACTGTAGGAAAGCGAACCCGAGATATCACAAGCTGAGAAAGAGAAGCAGTCCATTCAGGAAGTGAGACGCAGCCTGCCCATCTTTCCTTACAGAGAAGACCTTCTAGCTGCCATCAAACACCACCAGTTGTTGGTCATAGAGGGGGAAACCGGATCTGGCAAGACCACCCAGATCCCTCAGTATCTTGTGGAAGATGTACGTGCTTGTTATAAAACATTTATTTGCAAATAACTTTTAAGTTTAGGGTTTGTTTGTATCCAGTGGAGCTCCATTTGTCCATTTCTAGGTTTCACGTGAGAATATTAAGAAATCAGGAACATATAGATCCTCTCAACTTAATCTATAACTGGAAAAAAAAATGAATTCAACAATAGATATTTTTAGAGATGTTTTTTTTTTTATTGGGGTTTGGTGCCATAGTTTGCATAGATTGCATCAGTTTCCATCCAATTTACACATTTCTGTGGTTAAAATCATAATAGCAACACAACAGTATATATTATATTAAATGGTTTATTTACCCAAAAATGATATTTCTGTAATCTGTTACTCTGATGTCATTCCAAACCCATAAGACTTTTGTTCATCTTCAAAACACAATTGAAGATATTTGAATGAAATCTGAGATTTCTGCCCTCCATTTAAAGTCTTTTCACCCAATGATCTGAGACATCAAGTACATTGCTTTATATGATGAACAGGTTTAATTTAGGGTTTAAGTCACAAAACAAACGGTGATAAGCGAACATACATCAAGAACGTATGTGGTAAACAGAAGCTCAACCATACCTGATTTGGATTAAACCGCTCGATTAATATGGTTTTGATCTTTTTTTGAAGTGTCAGTTTTGGGCGAATCAACTTTCAATTCTTTCAGCACAGAAATCTCTCATATTTCATTAAAATGTCTTCATTTGTGTTGCGAAGATTTAAGAAAGTTTGAGTTTGGTATGACATAAATGACAGAATTTTTATTTTTGTGTGAACTAACCCTTTACGGCAGGAAATTTTAATTTCTTGATCTTTTGTTTTTTTTTCAGGGTTACACTGAAGGAGGAATGAAGATTGGCTGCACTCAACCTCGAAGAGTGGCGGCCATGTCTGTAGCGGCTAGAGTCGCACAGGAAATGAATGTCAAGCTAGGAAATGAGGTCATAATCCATCTGCTTATTAAATGTGTGATTTATACTTGATGAGCCTGCAGGCTCGCCATTGTGTTTGTGTACATAAGAGAAGTGTTTCTAAAATTGTGGCAAATTAGTTTCAGTAATGTTGTCTGTCTTACCACAGGTGGGCTACAGCATCCGTTTTGAGGACTGTACGTCAGAGAGGACCATCCTGAAGTACATGACTGATGGCATGTTGCTCAGAGAGTTTCTTACAGAGCCCGACCTCGCCAGCTATAGGTAAAAACACAATTTTTTAAAATATAGGTCTGCTTTTCATTGTTGCGTTCTCTGTTCTAATATTGGCTGTCTTTCTCTGTTATCAGTGTGATCATCATCGATGAGGCCCACGAGCGGACGTTACACACAGACATCCTCTTCGGTCTAATTAAAGACATTGCACGTTTCCGCCCTGATCTGAAGGTTCTGGTGGCCAGTGCCACTCTGGACACAGAGCGTTTCTCCAGCTTCTTTGACGACGCGCCTGTATTTAGGATTCCAGGCCGCAGGTTCCCTGTGGACATCTACTACACTAAGGTAATGGACCATGATTAAAGCATCCGGTTTGTCATATATGGGTGCAATGTTTTCTGTTCTTGTTGAACTAGAATGATATGCCATGTAGGGATGGGTACCGAAACCCGGTATTAAACGGGCCCCGGTACTGAATTTTGAAAGACCGCTGTATCGATAAGCTCGGACGTTATCGGTTCTGCTGTCGGTACTGGAGAAATTAAGTAAATACATGTAAGTTGGGCTACTATTTATTATTCCTATAAAGAAGTTATCTTGAACATGTTTCGCCAGCCATTTCTATATCATAGTCTGTGATGCAAATTTGCAATTCGCAGTTCAGAAGAGAGAGAGAGAAGAGAGAGAGCGATCTCTCACGCAAAGCCACAGCACGCGCAACACGACAGCCCTGCTTAATGAGTGACAATGAGGACAGAACTAACATTCAACGTGGTTACACTTTAGATCTGGGATATTATTCTAATATATTTTGTATTTTGGCTTCCAAAGATTATAAAAAGAAGATATTTGAGATAAAACCGTTAAAAAAACGAGACGATCTATAACTTCCTATACTTCACAGCACTGCGGAGCGCTGTCAGTTCTTCCTAAAACCCAAATGTAACCGTCAGAATCAGCACGATCAGCGATTGTTGCAAAATGCTGTCTTCTACTGTTGCAAGATCAAAAAATGGCTATTAAAAACACAAAAACCTGCGCAAGAGACGCTGTTCACAAGGCGGTGCGCGCTCCGAAAGGGACTGCCTATACTTGGGCTCGTGCGTCCTTAACTATCAAATATACATAAAAATGTCAAAATGACCAGCTCTGAGATTAACTTAAACACAGTTTATTCACTTAAACACAATTATGTCTTAAATGGACGTAAATAATAGGGAGAAAATGATGGTGCATCAGTCCCCATTAGATCTGCAATCGGTCTTAAAGGGGCAGCAGTCTAATAGCCTAAACCTGCCGACGATTCAGCCATTAATGCAAATCAAACAACAAAAGCCAGAGAAAATCACTCACAGCTTTTGAATGAGTAACTTTAGATTTAATAAGCATTATTCTATCTATGATAAACTATACAGTGCTATTTTATATTTGATTACTAGGTTTCTTTTTAGATAGAAACAATTACCTGAAAAGATGTTAGTACACCTTCCTGAAATTAAAGCACTTTGTATATAATTTGTATCTTTGATTAATTGTATTCTTGTGTTTGTACTTGTTTTTTTCTTATGCATCCTTTTTGTATAAACAAAAAAAGCCTGCACACAGCTGCATAACAAAAATATATTTTTCTTCGTTTTGCTTTTTCTATTTTACATTTCAAAATATAAAGTTTAATTATGTTCTTAATTCTTAAAAAAAAAAAAAAACACCAAATAGAACCGATAAGAATACCGTTAAAGTACCGGATCGATAAGCGGTATCGGTAAGAGTAGTAATACCGATAAAACCTTAACGATACCCATCCCTAATGCCATGAGCTTGTGTATATGTGTGAGTGTGTATATATATATATATATATATATATGAAGAGTTCAGATGCAAAAGCCTCTAAATGCCATTTGAAATTTTCTCCTAAAATGACCATTTTTATCAAGCTTGTATATTTAAGTTCAGTAATTTCACTTAAATGATAATTAATAGGTAATCCTCATTGCCATTTATCAAAATGATCAAAATGATCATTTTAGAAGAAAATTTCAAATGGCATTTAGAGGCTTTTGCATCTGAACTCTTCATATATACTTTTTAGGGATGTCAATGATTAATCGACGATAACACATTTAATCGATAAAACTTATCGATCATCGATTAAGTAGGATCATACGTGCTGCTCAACCATGAAACATGTAAGCCGGTGTGGTGAAGTGTTGAGTCCCACTGAATGACACGCACCGGAATGACACACACCGGAGGGACTGTTTGGGACTATTTTACACCTTCATCATGACTATATACATTTGTGTGTGCATTCGCAGCCTTTTGGTTTGTGCAAATGTAAGTTGTAATAGTTTATTTTGTGTACGCCTATCTATATCTGATTTATGTCATATTGGAATTTGTTCAAGAATTGACGTGATCTTTAGCGTGCTCAGCTCAAACGACAATGCACGACTAATAGTGACTATTGGGACTGTCATATTACACAGGATTATAAAGAGAACAATATTGTAATAAAACATTGTGAATTATTTGGGTTTAGATGTCATGTCGCGTTGTTTCAGGAAGAGCGCATCCACCACAACATGAGAACTTGTGCATTCACGTAATTTTGTGAAGATATAATTTTGTAATATTATGTTTATTTTGTAAATATATATGATCAAATAGGCTTCAATTTTCTCCGTTGAAATCAATAGGGTTGCTGTGTCCATTTCTATTACTGTCTATGCGTTTGATCCAGAGGTATAAACAAACTGCTTCGGTGTGTGTCGCATAGACATCGTCATCGTCTTGCTGCTCTCTCCCCGTTTGGAAAATTTGGCGAAAATTTGGTCCATGGTATCCAGACTAGATCGCGCTGCTCAAAGACAGTATTACATTTAAAATATATTCAAATAGGAAACAGTTATTTTAAAATGCAGTAATATTTCACAATATTACTGTTTCTACTATATATTTTTTTTTAAATTCAGTAATGTAGCTAATATCAAAATACATATCCATTTTCTTACTGTGCATTAAAATATTATGATGCATAAATTCACTATTGGCATTTATAATGATTGATTTTACATTTTTACATTTATGTTTTATTAATTTATTTAGACTAAATGGTATAGAATTGTAATATCAGCCGTTCTTGGACATGGTGTAAAAATCCTGTTTAGTGATTTCTCTGATCTTTAATTTTTACATTGCACATTGTTAATATCAATTGTCTTTGGTTTCAGGCTCCAGAGGCCGACTATCTGGAAGCATGTGTGGTGTCAGTGCTACAGATCCATGTCACTCAGCCGACTGGAGACATACTGGTCTTCCTCACAGGACAGGTCAGTCCTTGACACTCAGTCTGTTTAAAGTTCATAGTTCCCTTCTGGATGAACATGAGCTGTATCCATCAAGTCACAGTGTAGCAGTACCAATAACTTGTCATTTTTAACTCCGTCACAGTCACCTTGATTGTAACATATAAATCATGCATTTTTTATTAATTAGTAAAGCTGCAGTAACATCTTCAGCACGTCAGCTCGATCCTTTCCATCTAAACTGATTATTTCTCTTATGACTAGTAGTAAATGTTTTATGAGCAGTAGGAAAACCATATTAATCCAAACAGTCACGCAGAGCCGAAGCACAACCAAAACAATTTTCTTCCACACAATGCAGACAGTTTTGTTTTTTAAACCACTAGAGGGCCAAAAGTTACGTAGTTTACCTTAAAACTTGATTTGCAATGTTGATAACTGCCTGTGAAAAGGGTCCATGAAGGTTTTTGTGTGAATGAATCTTGATTAGATTACATACATTTTCACTTAATACAAGCCTGCATCCCTTTTTCTGTTTTTCTGTACCAATTTATATTGGTAATATTGATGTTTACTGTGTCCTCTGGTGTTGCAGGAGGAGATCGAGGCGTGCTGTGAACTTCTACAGGAGAGATGTAGGAGACTGGGTTCTAAGATATCTGAGCTCCTTGTTCTTCCCATCTATGCCAACTTGCCCTCGGACATGCAGGCCAAAATCTTCAATCCCACTCCGCCTGGAGCACGCAAAGTAAGAAACGCCATTCCCTATGTTGGCCAGCAGGGGGCAGCATGTTTGTTTGAAAGCTACAAATACTTGTTTATTCATAATAGTGAAAAAATGCTAATTCTTATGTAAATGTTTTTCTTTAGAGGCTTTATTTTGTATATCATGTTAACACTGAAAAAAAAAAAAACATAACACTAAAAATGAAATTCTTGGGTAATGGTTTGTGGTTTTTCTTCTGTAGGTTGTGGTGGCCACAAATATCGCAGAGACGTCTCTGACCATTGATGGCATCATCTACGTGATTGATCCAGGTTTCTGCAAACAAAAAAGCTACAATGCAAGAACAGGAATGGAATCTCTCATTGTCACACCCTGTTCACGCGTAAGAGAAGCTTCAAGAAACGACGAAAACATTGTCTCACATTTATCTGTCGAGAATGCAGTTGACCCTAATATTCAGACAATATATACTCTTGTTACATAGAAATTATTATTAGTATCATTTCAATTTGTAATGTGTGTCTGAATGTAGATAAGTAATATTATAGCAGATAGCAGGTTATTGTCTGTCATAATCATTTGTCAAGGAGTCACTCATTTAGGTCATATTATAATATTGAAGGTTAAAATGATCATTTATGTGTGGAATTAGAGATTGATAATGTGTAATGTTATCACACAGGCCTCTGCCAATCAGAGAGCAGGTCGTGCAGGAAGAGTGGCTGCTGGGAAATGTTTTAGGCTGTACACTGCCTGGGCCTTTAAACATGAGATGGAGGAGACCACTGTCCCTGAGATCCAGAGAACAAACCTTGGAAATGTGGTTCTGCTGCTCAAAAGTCTTGGTAAGAATGAATGAATCAGTTTGTCTTGATGACTTTACCTTAACGAATCTACATGTTAGCTTGATTCCTATACACTGCAGGCATTAAACATATCAGATGTGTGAACTAGTGAACACTATTACAAACCAAGAGGCATTATTTTAAAGAAAAACTGCACACACACACTCCACTAATAATTCACAAGTCTTCAGTGTCACATGATCCTTCAGAAATCATTCTAATATGATGATTTGCTGAAACATTTCATCTTCTTGTCAATGTTGAAAACAGGTGTGCTGCTTATTTTCATAGAAAATGTGATGCATTCATCTTTGATGAATAGAAAGTTCAAAAGAACATTGATTTGAAATGTGTCTTTTGTAACTTTAAAAGTGTCTCTACTGTCGGTTAAATGCATATTTGCTTAATTTTAATACTTTTTTTTTTTTTAACAAGGATGCATTAAAATGTTTAAAAAATATATTACTGACCCAAACTTTTAAACGGGAGTGTACTTAAATTAAAATCACCTGGTACTTGTTGGTTAAGATTAAATTAAATTTGAAATTAGTTCAGAGGAATGCCATTCAGACATTTTCAATAGAGTTTAATTAGCCCAATACTTTTTAGGGCATTCTACTAAGGTTAGTAGTGTTGAATGTTTTTTTAATAGTTTTTTTCTATGAAGGATAACGGCAATTTGGGGTGTGGTACAGGGAAATTGAAATGTTAATTCATACATAAACCTGATGACACACCGTTTCACTCCCTGTAACCAAACACCAAATGTTTTTTTTTTTTTATTGTGTGCTTTATATCTAACATGTTTTTCCTGATCTGTGCGTCAGGCATAAACGACCTGATTCATTTTGACTTCATGGATCCTCCTCCTCACGAAACGCTGGTGTTGGCTCTGGAGCAGCTCTACGCTTTGGGCGCCCTCAATCACCTCGGTGAACTCACTAAGGTGTGCAGAAACAAATTAAAATGCCTTTATAAACCTACAGTTATGCTACAAATGGTTTTCTAAACCCTTAAATACTTTAATGAACTCAATGATTTTCAACAAAAGACTGTCAATTAGAGTTCTGAAAATAAGTATATGAAGGGTTCAGATGCAAAAGCCTCTAAATGCCATTTGAAATTTTCTTCTTTAATGATGATTTTTATCAAGCTTGTATATTTAAGTTCAGTAATTTCACTTAAATGACAATGATAATTACCTATTAATTGTTATTTAAGTGAAATTACTGAACTTAAATATACAAGTTTGATAAAAATCATCATTAAAGAAGAAAATTTCAAATGGCATTTAGAGGCTTTTGCATCTGAACTCTTCATATACACCAATTACTCTAAAGCTGCAGATTTATATTATGCCAATGTACGGCTCTTTTGTCTTGGGTTTTGACTTTCTTTTGTTGTTCTTGCGCTGTAGCTCGGCCGAAGGATGGCTGAACTTCCTGTGGACCCCATGCTGAGTAAAATGATTCTGGCTTCTGAACAGTGAGTCTAATCTGCAAAAAAAATCACCTCAGTTTACTTATATGCTAATTTCTTTCATGGAGTCGTCATTGTAATGTTTTGTTCTTTGTTCTTTGCTCTCTCCCGAAGTTATAAGTGCTCCGAGGAGGTTCTGACCATTGCAGCCATGCTGTCAGTGAACAACACCATTTTCTACCGCCCAAAGGACAAAGTGGTCCACGCTGACAATGCTAGGATGAACTTTGTGGTACCAGGAGGAGATCACATGGTGCTGCTTAATGTATATACACAGGTGTGTTTATGTGTGCATGTGGAAACACCACTCAAAGTGGCAATCAACCTCAGATCTGAAGCATTTTTAGGACCTGGTAGTTGCGGCAACTGAAATGTTTTGTTTTTTTCAGAAATGCTTTGTCAGTCTCATCTAGCTTGACTTCCTTATGAGAGATGTGCAGCAATTATAGAGCCAAACAGGTTATGCAGGCCTGTCCAGGCAATGGCATACGTGTATGTGTTTATGTAGATGCTGTTGCAGGAAGTTCTTTGTCTTGTACATTCATAGCTTTGGAGTGAACAATGTTTTGTAATAATGACTGTTCAAACAGCAGAAACAAAGACCATATTCATTACAAATAAGATATTTTCGCAGCATTTGGCACCTAAAATTAAGCATTTAGGAGTTTTTTTTGGGGGGGGATAAAAGAAAAGTTACAGAAAAGATTGTATTTAGTAGGGCTGTGAAACGATTAATCAAGATTAATCGTATCCAAAATTAAAGTTTGTGTTTACGTAATATATGTGTGTGTACTGTGTACTGTATAATTATTTTGTATAAATACACACACATGTATATATTTAAGATAATTGTGTTATTTATATATAAAATGTTTATATATAATATAAATTAGGCTATATATAAACACATGCATGAGTGTGTTCTGTGTATAATTATTTTGTATATATAAATGCACACACTTGCATGTATTTAAGAAATATTTATTATATATATTATGAAAAAACAAACTTAGTATGCGATTAATCGTTTCACATTTCAGTTTAATTCTTTCAGTCTGTTGATCCTAATAGTATTTGTGCCATACAAATATCGTTGTCTTACATTTACATTTATTCATTTAGCTGACGCTTTTATCCAAAGCGACTTACAATTGCTATATATGTCAGAGGTCGCACGCCTCTGGAGCAACTAGGGGTTAAGTGTCTTGCTCAGGGACACATTGGTGTCTCATAATGGATTCGAACCCCGGTATCTCACACCATAGGCATGTGTCTCATCCACTGCTCCATCACCACCCCATCGTCTTGCAAGAATGCTTCTGCCTAGAAAAATTCAGATGTTGTGTTGACCTCACAGTCCCAAAAAAAAGTTTTTCTTACAATTTATTCTACCTTTCAGCTGGACCTCACTATGCTTATTTTTAGTAAAATATTAAAATGTTTTCTATCATGTTTTTTTTAATTAATTTAAATTTGAATTTCTGTCTTTAAATGCACATTATCATATTAACAACTATATATGTGTATATGAAGAGTTCAGATGCAAAAGCCTCTAAATGCCATTTGAAATTTTCTTCTTTAATGATGATTTTTTATCAAACTTGTATGTTTAAGTTCAGTAATTTCACTTAAATAACAATTAATAAGTAATTACCATTGCCATTTAAGTGAAATCACTGAACTTAATTATACAAGCTTAATAAAAATGATCATTCTAGAAGAAAATTTCAAATGACACTTAGAGGCTTTTGCATCTGAACTCTTCATATATAGTTACACATATAGCAACTATATACACACACACACAAAAAGCTTTCCTGCAGCTCAAACAGTAGAGGGATGGTGCTTGCAGGTCATGGGTTCGATTCCAAGGGATAGCAAGAACTGATAAGAATGTAAATGTGTACCTTGAAATGCAATGTAAGTCGCTTTGGATAAAAGTGTCTGCCAAATGTGTAAACGTAATGGTCATCGTCATTTTTTTAGAAGAGTAATCTGGTTGTGTATCAGACTTGTTCCATGCAAAAAAACATGCCATTGTCTCCAGACAATAAATTGTATTTCATAAAATGTATTTTCACCTGAATAGAAGAATGTATTAAATAGTCTCTCTCTGTCTCTGTCAGTGGGTAGAGAGCGGTTACTCCACTCAGTGGTGCTTCGAGAACTTCATCCAGTTCCGCTCTATGAAGAGAGCTCGAGATGTGCGTGATCAGCTGGAGGGGTTGATGGACAGGATCGAGGTGGAACTGTGCAGCTCCGACAGTGACAGCGTTCCCATCCGCAAGGTCATTTCCTAATTTCCCTACATTGCTTCCTTTCTTGCATTTCCTCCAGTGATAATGTGTTTGGACAGAAGTCTGATCCTTTGCATGTGATGGCTATCTAAACTTTATGAACCTGGGGCCATATGTATAAAGCCGCTCTGAGTAAAATTTTTGTCTTAAGTGTGTCAAAATTCGAAGTGACGTCATTTTACTCTTATTCCTTGAAAGGTTCCTTAGTGTTAAGACTAGGTCTCAGCTCCCAAATTATTAAAGAGTGCTGGATACTGTAGGTATCCTAACCTACTTAGGAGTAACAAGAGAGAGGAGGAGACCACCGAGTGGTGAACAGTGACCATCTGAAGTGTCTCAGCTGAAGGAAATAATCCAGTATTTATCGGCTTTAATATATTGACCACATTTTTTTATTGGCAGATATCGCCATGATGGTTTTGAACTGCTTGAAATACGATTGAAATCACTTCAAAAACGGGAAAATACAGTTTAGTGAAACGTGCAGCGCAAGTCTGTCATATACGCTACATTGAACATCATTATAATTGCCTGCTTCGGGCGTGGATTGTAACGGTGAGACTTTTGTTCTTGTAATCAGACTCTCAAAAACTATATAAAAACTTTTTTTACCGGCCAAAATATAAAGGTTATCGGCTTTCAAATGTAAAGAATTATCGGTTATCGGACAAAAAGGGAGTTAGTAAAATGACACAGGCTTGATTGTCAAGGTATTCTTTTTGTAACTGGCCTTGTGTGAAATTTGATAACTTCTTCCACTCCACAAATCAGTGCTCTAACTGCAGAAATGAAAGTGATAATTAATCAGTCATAACCAGTTATTAACATTTCATTTTTTTAAACTAGTTTCTTTGTTTTACATCCTAGACAAAAAAAGATGTCTGCACAATTTGGCAAGGTTCATTGCTTTATTATGCAATATGCTTACAAAATTATTATATTTAATACTTGGATAAAGGGTGATTTTAAGAAACTCATTTTTTCTAGGCCAGTCAACACGTTTAGCCACTACTGTATGGCAGTATCTTTGACTTTCCTACTGATCTTCGTACCATGATGCGGCAAAAGCAAGCTTGTTCGAGCCAGTGATGGAACTCATGTTCGCATCAACTGCAAATGAGGAGGCACACATCAATAGGAACTGATTTCACAGGATCAATACTTGTGCATGATAAGTTTGCACAATGCAGAGCTTAATTTAAATATTAAAATAAAGTTTCATTGTCTTAATTAAATGATTTTTATATACTATATATATATTCTTTTACATGAAATGATTGGTGTCACAGTGCCATGAGTACTCTAGGCTCACCATTGGCTGATTCAGAGGTTGAGGGCAGCTGTTTTTAGTTGACATCTTTGTAGTCCTTAGTTCGCAACACTTGCCACCTCAGTTAGCACCTAAGTGTCTTAGACTGCTAAAAGTAGCTTTTATCTTTTTTATAAATAGCTCCTACATTTAAGTCCTACTTTTTACTAAGAATTTAAAGCGTAAAGAGGTAGTTCACTTTTCAAAAAAACTTTTGCTGATAATTTACTCACCCCCATGTCAATCAAGATGTCCATGTCTTTCTTTCTTCAGTCGAAAAGAAATTAAGGTTTTTGATGAAAACATTTCAGGATTTTTCTCCATATAATGGACTTCAATGCGAACCAAACGGTTCAAGGTCCAAAAGACAGTTTCAGTACAAACTGCAAACTGTTCAAAGGGCTTTTAAACGATTCCAGACGATGAATAAGGGTCTTATCAAGTGAAACAATCACTCATTTAATAAATAAATAACAAAGTTTAAGTTTTATAAGCTCAAATGCTCGCCTTGCTCTGTTCTGTGACGCACGTTTGTGACTCTCCTGTTCGAACTCGTTCATCAAAATGAACGAATCTTTTTCAGAGTCTATTCGTTCATTTCGTTCGTTCGTTGAATGAGCCAAATGACTCGGGAAAAGATTGGTTCATTTTGATGAACGAGTTCAAACAGGATAGTCACAAACATGCGTCACAGTACAGAGCAATGCGAGCATTTAAGCTTATAAAATTTAAACTTTGTTATTTATTTATTAAATGACCAATCGTTTCGCTTGATAAGACCCTTATTCATCATCTGGAATCGTTTAAAGCCCTTTGAACAGTTTGCAGTTTGTACTGAAACTGTCCTTTGGACCTTGAAACCGTTTGGTTCCAACTGAAGTCCATTATATGGAGAAAAATGCTGGAATGTTTTCATCAAAAACCTTAATTTCTTTTCGACTGAAGAAAGAAAGACATGGAGATCTTGGATGACATGGGGGTGAGTAAATTATCAGCAAAAGTTTTTTCAAAAGTGAACTACTCCTTTAAGCCTATTCTTACAAGCATTTTTGTATACATGAATTTAGCTTTATAGACTGAATTCCCTTTAAGTTTTGACAATTTTACTTGTGGCCTTTGGCTAAAAAGTTTGAAGAATTTGTGGCACAATTTGCAAGGTCAACTATTAAAGTAAGTGCTTGCTTGTCTCTTTAGGGCTTTTAACATTGTACTTAACCCGAGGTTTACATCTTTTTAGCCCAGGTTACAGTGTTTTATTCTGAGGGGGAAATTTTGAACAGGGAAATTCAATCAAACTTTACTAAAAATATCATTTTAAGATTAAATCTGTCTCTCATGTCTTTGTTTTTTTGTCTTTGTCACTTTGAATCATACGTTTTTTAAAAGACGATGTGATCATATGAAAATTATTTGACTGTAGGATGCCACGATTGACCAATCAGAATCATGTATTTCAGAGAGCATTTGTAATAAGGATTAATACAACGTAGTGCAACTTCACCGGATCATTATATATAGATGTGCTTGCTTTTTCTTCCAGGCTGTGACTGCGGGATATTTCTACCACACAGCACGCTTGAGTAAAGGGGGTTATAAAACAGTCAAACACCAGCAGACTGTTTACGTCCATCCCAACAGCTCACTCTTCGAGGAACAGCCACGCTGGATGATCTATCACGAGCTGGTCTTCACCACCAAAGAGTTCATGAGACAGGTATGGAGTCGTCCTTCACATTCTTTGTATTTTGAATAAGATATATAAGATATAACTAATATTATTGAAGATAAAAATCATACTTTGTGTGACTGGTACTTTTTGACTTGAGCCTGTAAACAAGCGCATAGCATCACCTTAAAATACACTCCTAAAGGTGTGTTCACCCTTGACAGGTTTGGTTAGATTAAAATTAACTCTGGTGCAATTGCTAAACGAACCAAAACCAGGATGTGGTGTCACTAAAGATGTGAGCCTAAATAGGACAGAACGCTCAAGCATAGCTGGTTTTTCTCATCATCGGAGGAGGGATTGCAATTTTATGTTAAATCTAAATTCAACTTCGCTTGGGTTTTGTCCATTATTAAATAAAACTGTTTTGATTTGTAATTAAACTCTCTGTAACTAAACTATCCTTCTGATATGGTTCAGACATCACAATAGTTGGGTGTTACCATACACCATCAGCTGAATCCAAAGCTTATTGATATCTGATCTTCTTCATAACTGTACTAAATCAGAATTGGTCATAATTGGTACTGGTTCTTAAAATGCCTATTTTTAGGCACTCATATCATTACGCCTGCTGCACTCATGGTACGGCAGTAAAGTTTCTTGATTATTTGCCTATTAATCAAAAATGAGCCTATTTCCCAAAAAAGTGGAGTGTCCCTTTAATTATTCTTCAGAAAATGTACAAATATGCTTTATTCTAAACCTTTTTCTATACAAAAATCTGTTTTTAGGTGATAGAGATTGATAACAGCTGGCTTCTGGAAGTGGCTCCTCATTATTATAAGAACAAAGAACTTGAGGACGGCAGCAGTAAAAAGATGCCCCGCAAACAAGGCAAAGCCCGTGAAGAACTGGGCTGATCCTGGGATAAGACGAGCAAGAGACTCTTCCGCCCAATATGACACTGAATCTGAGTCACAGACAGACAGGAGATCAGCAATGGCAGAATCTCCGGCAGTGTCCCTCTGGAAATTATCAGACACTTCGTTCGGTAATTTGCTGGTCCTGTGTAAAATATTTTGGCGACTCGTTAATTTTATGTTTCAGCTAAAGTTGTTTTCATGTGTTTTAATGAGGAAATATATTTTTGTTGACAAGTATTCACGTGGTTTTTATTGGTATTCAGATATGCTGTTTTATATCATGTGACCTCTGAAACTATTAAAGAGGTATGGCTTGATGTGGATTAAGAGAAGAATGTTATCAAAGGTCGCACAATTGTTGGTTATTAAGGAAACAATGTTTTCTTAAATACACAGAGACTGTTTTCAGTGTCATGCTAAACCTCGAGCACGTGTCTGTCAAGGCTTTTGCCCTTAGGTGACTGTCTAAAATACAATAAGTTTAGGGAAGGGAGCCAGGAGTAAATGTTAATACTCAGAAATTGGTATAATAAAGTAAATAAAATGACACAAACCATGGATATATCAATATAAAAGGAGAGGATTGTGCAATAAAATGTATTTATTAATGAAGAAAGTCAATGTGTTACAACAGGCACATCCTGCAGTTTGTATTTGAGTATGGATCAGCATAATCCAAAAGCAGAAAATTCATGTAAAATTCGATTTTTAATTTTTACATTTGATTGTTTATTTATTTACATTTACCCTAGAAAGGCATAATTCTGTCCCCTGAAACTTTGTGCCATATAGTTTAATATATAGCCAGCAGTCAATGATTGATATTTTCCAGTAATTTGTATTTTCCCCCGAAGCTCCCAGATGAACAGACAAACAGACGAAATTAGCCGTTAGTCAATGAGTAGCTAAAGTAGTAAAATTGACTGTTAATGTCAACAGGAAGGTTTTTTTCACCAGAAATCCATTTAAAGGCAGGGTAGGCAATTTCAGAGAGGCTAGCAAAGCGAGCTAGCTTTGAAAGCACAAAACCCCAGCTTCCTTTCAGAGCGTCTCCAAAGTTACGCCTCCTTCAAAACACACAGGAAACTTACAGGATATTCTTATAATATGATGACCTCTTAGATGTCAAAAGCTCAAGGAAAATTCAACCCGATCTCATGAGAATTCATACGAATTTTACGAGGTGGCTAATTCGTAACAATTCGTACGACCTCACTCATACGAATTAGTACGATTTTTGCTAAATCGTACGTATTTCACGAATTGGGCAATTCGTATGAATTCGTACGAGTGACCTACCCCTGACCCCGCCCCTAAACCTACCCATCACGTGGGTTTAGGCAAATCGTACGAATTTGTACGAGTGAGGTCGTATGAATTAGTACGAATTAGCCACTTTTTAATCACTCGTACGAATTCGTACGAATTGGTAGTGAGATAGCGTAGGAAAATTTGATTTCTCAGTTCATCACCCCTTTAATTTCAATACATTTAAAGTAGGCTATGCCTCCTCGTATGGATAGAAAATGGTTATATTACAGGACACAAATTCAGATAGGCTTTTCAGAGTTTACTCAACATGTTTTATTATGACAGGTTTCAAAAATAATGAATATAAAAATAATGTATCTTCTGTATTAGAAAAATAAATATATAAATAACTTAAAAGAAATACCTCCAAATTGAACAAAAATAGCCCTCACAAACTTACAAAAACGAACTAACAATATATATATATATAGTTTTCTTCCTCTTTATCCTGTTTTTCTTCTTCGTCCTCCTTCAGTTGATCTTTCCCAGCAGTTTTTTGAAAACCGGGACATTTTCATTACTTTATAAAAAATGGATATAAAATCAAGACTGTTGGTCACCATATTGTCATGATAGTGTGTTGTGTGAACGGCCCCCTATTAAAGTCCCTCTGCATTTCACGTTTTTTTTAAAACCAAACATTCATTCCGGTCCCACTTTATATTAAGTGGCTTTAAGTACTATGTACTTACATTTAAATTAATAATTTGATACAAAGGAATTATTGTGTACATACATGTTTTTACATTGTACTTAGTTTTAAAAAATACCAGCATGTAATTACAGCCGTAATTAATTTATGTAATTACATCTGTAATTACACAACTGACCCATCCCTTACACTTAAACCTATACCTTAAACCTACCCATACCACCACACCTGTCCCTAACCTTACCTGTATCCCACCTCAATAGCTCTAAAAGTGATTTACAATACAACATGAGCACAATAAGTACATTGTACTTATTTTTAAATGTAAGTACATAGTACTTAAAGCCACTTAATATAAAGTGGGACCTTCATTCCTAGTAAACACCAGCCAGAATAAGCTAGTTTTCCATAATTTACAAACCGGTTACTTATCTGAGGCGATCACCTTTTATTGTTCAAACCTACCAGCGACTACAATTAACCGCTACATCTGCCCTTTAATCTAAAAACAGTCTGGAAATCTGATCCTCCACATGCAGCCATGTGAATTTTGCATACGGGTTATCCAGTCATCCAGAAATGGCATTTCTGCTCTTCTAGGCTATCTTACTGTGAAACATGCAATAGTGTGTTAACAACACTTAATCCCAGATAAAAGTACAGGTACAACGTCTATGTGTGATAAAGTGAAGGAGATTCACACCACAACAAACAGAATCAGTCTTTATAACACAAAATGTCTACATGCTGGAATGGGATAGTGCTTCCTCAACCCTTATCATGGTGGATGTGTGTGTGAATAGCATTAGCCTAGTCACTTAATTTATCAGTGACGTCCTGGGATCTTAAACTTCCTTATTGTTATGGAGCATATTTCCAGTTATATGTCCTGGAGTACATCGATGACACTTTTTTAGAGCATTGAAAAGTACACTTTGTGGATTCGGTTTCATTCAAGGTCAGAAAAACAAAGTATTAGTCAGTGGATTCCTCGCATTCATAATGGTGTAAATGGCAACTGGACAAGTTTAACAGGTATGACATGGTAAAGGGAGGGAGGGAGGGAGGGAGGGAGATAAACATGCAGAAGAGGTGGAGATACTTTGCCAACGTTAACTAACATATGATGAAAACTGCAGTGATATGTTTTGAGGAAGACAGAAAGGACTGGGTTGGACACCTTTCACGTTGCGTTGTTGGATGCACACCTGGAATATGTGCTTCTGGAGCCAGGCAAACTTTAGAGGGACCTAAACATCTGGGTTCAACTGCTCTTCGGCTCAGAGGTAGATTGTACACTTTTTTGTGGTTTTAACTTATCCAATATGGAGACATGGGCTAGTTCACTGTAAAAAAACAAAAGATATGATCAATAATTTATGGCAACAATTGTTTTTACATTGCTTTAACACACCAAAATAAGTTTTTAAAAATTTGTTATACAAGTTTCAACTATTTTGGAGTCGTTGAAATGACTTAAAAAAAATTAAGGCAGCGACCTTTTTTTTTTTTTTTTAAACAGTGTTGTCACATGGCTATTACAACTGTAAGGGTTTGAGTCAACAGTCCAATTACACAAATATATACTCTCTCTTTTGCATATTGACCGAGGGTCATTCTTAATTCTATAGCCTATACTGTAACATATTTTATCCTCAAATTTCTATGGCCTCTAAATTATCGACACAATCAAAACTTTTGTTGTACACAATCTACTAAATGGCTTCTGTCATCTGATGAATATTTCATATTTTGAGCAAGTAAAAGACTAAAAAGAAATACACCTAGCTCAAACCTCTTTTCTTTTGTGAATTCTGTCCTCCAAACTAAAATTTATATTTTGGCTAATATTTTGCTTGTATATTTTGTCACACGTATGTTTCATTTTGTAATTTATTTAAAAATGCTACTTAACTCTATTATTCCAGTGTGACAAATTGCCCCACATATTGCAATGTTACGCAAATCAAGTCTTCTCTGTTCATTTTTTGGGGAAATAATGGCCTTTTTTAAGCCATTTTTTAATCTTTAAGGTATATGCCTAAAGGAACTGACTTTAACAAACAATCTTGGACAAACTTATGTAAAAAGTGTGTCTTGATCTTAAATGAAGGGTGTGTTATTGTCATAGTTAAGTGACAGGTCTTAACAGACTTGATCTGGTTTGTGCTAAACCTGTGGGTGTGTGCTTTTAATTTGGGAAGTCCTTTAGTCCAAATACATTCATATAATGAAAATAACCAGTTCTGCTTTCTGCTCAATCCTAAAAATAAAGGTGTTGTGTTTAATGTGGCCAGTTGGTATAACATTTATAGATAGAACTGAGTGCACGAACATGTGCTAATTCTGAACAACTAAATTCAACCTGGATTTTACATGTTCATTATATAACATTTAATGATGTAATTGTTTGCTGTAGACATTCCTTATTTTTTTCATGAGTTTCTTGACTTGATTTACAGTTAAAGCTTAACTATAAGCAAACAGAATGAAACTGGGATCTGCACCTTCCTGTAAAAACTTGATATTCTGGTTGGCATTCCTGCAGAGTCAGATTTTGAGTTTAGGTCAACTCTCTTATGGGATTTACAAACTAATTCTGGGTTTATTTGAAATTCCCTGTCAATTAGACAGTTGGTTAGCGTGTTATCCCCTGGCCAATGGTGCCAATGTGAAACAATATGGTACAATACAACGGCAGGTTGTTTAGCGACAGGCGTTCATAAATACCTCAGTGCTTGGGCTGGTTTTGTTGCATAAACCTGGCAACCGTGTGCTTTGCTCGAGTATTGTTTTAGCAATTTACAAACCGATTGACCCGGCCATATTCGCTGAGATGTTATCAACCTCATAAATATGCAAATAAGAATGGTAGCCTGAGGTTTACAATTGTTCATTGTGTTAATTACTAACCCAAGATCACATAAAACATTGTAATATATGGAACAAGATCACTCAGAATTATGTAAAGTAAACCCTGTAAAGCCTGACATATGAAATAATCATCTGAAAAATCTATTTTTTTTTAAATGGAGAATTTGACTGAACATCTAAATTGCATATGTGTTTTTGTTGAGTATCATCTTTTATGGCTCATATGGTGAGAATATGGCGCTCACACTTGACTTGAGGAAAAAAAACACCAACATTTTATTGTCATTATTGTCAATTTGGCAGTTTCTTAAAATATATATGGCCAAAAATTCAAATGAATTGAAAGATGAAATGAAAGATGTACAAATAAGCGTTCCTCAAAAACCATATTAAAATCAAATTTGACATTTTTACATAAAAAAATTTTTTTGTGTATGTATGTATTATATGGATAATCCAGTAAACCACACTCTAAAAAATGCTGGGTTGTTTTAACCCAATTTTGGGTCAAATATGGACAAACCCGAAATGTTGGGTTAAAAATGTAATGTAAAAATTTAACCCAACGGCTGGGTTAGTCCATATTTGACCCAAAGTTGGGTTAAAACAACCCAGCATTTTTTAGAGTGCAAGTTGCTTCAGTCCGGTAAATGTTCATCTTGTAATATTTCTAATGATATAAAAGTTATTATTACGCTTTCTTTCTAAATAAAGATTTTAAAGCAAAAAGACACGTGTGGTGAATCACAACCTGAAGGTGGACGTTTTTAGAGTGATACTAAAAGGGAAAAGGATAAACTAAAAAATGCTGGGTTGTTTTAACCCAATTTTGGGTAAACCCAACGGTTTAAACCCAAACGTTTGGTTAAAAATGTCATTAAAAAAAATGTAACCCAATGGTTGGGTTTGTCCATATTTGACACAAAGTTGGGGTGAACAACCCAGCATTTTTTTAGAGTCCATCAATGAGATGGCATGGAAGCACGTTTTTTTATCAAAGATTTGATCATGTTGATCATTTAGAGGCCTTCGAAATTTGGCTTTATATGGGTCGATGTCAAATCGATTTCAAACATGAAAGATAGAGGAAACACAAGGCCATTCAAGGCCTATAACAGAATACGAAGAAAAGCAAGCAATAACCAACAAGCAATGTTCTCATCACACTTGACTGCTAATGGCAAACTTCAGTTTACGGCCTGCACCTTTGAGTTGCAGAGCTGTACACTTTGGTGACCTGAGTTTGTTCTTGTGCAAGGTCATGCGGCACTTTTTGAAACCATGTGCCTGTTGAATGTAAATTCCATCGACTGTATTTGTAATCTAGACTGATGGCGTATTGCTTCATGTCCCCTTGCAGGCTTTTCCGCACGACACTTCCATTTTCTCCTAATCCACTCCTGTGGATCCAAGGCTCTACACAATGAGCGATGGCAAAGAGAAACCCCAGGGCAGCAAAAAAGGGCCCAATGTCAAGCCTACAAGTAAGGGCAGCTTCAACCTGGGAACTACAGAGCGACGACACAAGCCTCTTAGGAGAAGCCGCAGCAACGAGGCGGAAAACCGGCGTCGTGAAGGTAGCCGGGGTAGAGAACGGGACCGGAAGGAGAGCGTAAAGCAACAGCGGGGTCGGAGCGAGGAGGGAAGGAGGCGAGATCGCGACCACGAGCCTGGACACGACAAGACGGAGCAACCCAAAGACGACCTGGAAGACACCGAGTGCATTGTGTGCTTCTGCAGCTTCGACAACGTCTTCAAGACTCCCAAGTTACTTTCCTGCGGACACACGTTCTGCCTGGAGTGCCTGGCACGCATCAACGTCAATTCTCCCGAGGTCAAGATGCTGATTTGCCCCATCTGTCGGGAGCTGACGGTAATCCGACACGGCCGAGATCTGCCTCACTTGGGAAATAACGAAGAGATCTTCCGGAAACTTCCGGCCGACATGCAGAGGGCGCTTTCGGTGCGCTTTAAACGCAGCCAGGGTAAACTCATCCTTAAGAATCCCACACCAAACAGCTTTATTAAGACCAGCTTACACCTGCCGGTGTTAAAGAAGAAGGAGGAGCAGGCCGGTAACCCACTTGGAGTCATGGAGGAAGGTCTGGGCCAGGCGACTATGATCGACGTGGGAAGACCGCCCAGCAGGATGAGGGGTCGCATGAGAAGGTTAATGTATTCCAATCAGTGCTATTATGCCGTACTTGGAGCCATTATCGTAATCACCGTGGCTCTGATGCTGATCGGCATCTTCACCTTTGTGGTGATGCCCTTTATGCATAAACCAGTTACACCAATCCAGAACCTAACTACTCCAAGCCAATCACCTTAAGGGATGATGAAAACACACAGCACCTAAGAAGGATGTCGGGCAAAGCAAACAAGCTAAATTCTTATAGTTGAGCCTGTTGCATTGAACACAACACTGCATGTTTTGTATGTGTTTGTGTTAGAAGCTTCAGACTGGCTCGATTGGAATGAACTGGAAAAACTTGAACCTTTCGTACACTGAAGGCAGTTTAGCATGGATGTATTTTACACAGACTGAGAGATTATTATGCAAAGATCTGTAAGAACAAGATGCTATGATGACGTCTCATCCCGAGGCGTCATATACTGACGTTTTTGACATTTTGTCTACATCCAAAACGCATGGCACCCTTTAGCGTCAATATGAGACGCATATATATATATTGGCCAGAAGGCGCCTCCTAGTGGTCTAACCCTAACCCTACCCCAGACCGGAACAAAGCTCTGTGCGTGTTATATTGACGCTAAAGGGTGCCATGTGCGTTGGATTTAGAAGAAATTTCGCCCTAGGATAAGAATGCTTTGGTCTATAATAGGACCAATGATGAATTTTCTAAACTGTGAATCAATTTTATTTTTTTTCTAAAATATTAAATAATACTACTATTGTACATTATTACTATCCCCTTTGATTTAATGAAGAATTATGTTTTTTAATGTACTGTAAGGTATTTTGTATCTATATGGTTTGTGGTATTGACGCGGAAAGACAAAAATGTGACAATTAATGTGACAGCGTGACGACCAATGCAAATAATATCAGTCTGAAAATGTACATGACAGCAGAAATGTTCTTTCTCATGTTGGAAAGACATTATTTAGAAATGTAATTCTTTGAATTATGCTGCACATAATGTTAATAACATACTCTTAATTGTAAAATTATAATGTGTGTTCATAGTTTTTTATTCATTTGCACAAATGGGGAGAGGCAAAAAAAGCGGAAAATAATAAACGTTTTAGACCATTTTCTGGTTGCGTGATACACTTTCAACTATTTTGCTGAAAATAAATTTCACCAAAATAAATAACAGCTCAAAAATTAAGACACAACCAACAAACTGTGTATATAAGTAGTATAGTAATAGTATAGTACAGTACAAAATAGTATAGTTCAATAGCCTATAATTTGTAGCATGAACATGATTACTAATTCCAAATAGTTTTTCCAACATAATAGATAAATGAAGTGTCAAACAAATGTCAGTTTAAATTTCACATAATTGTTGATGTAATGGTTATGTGAATAATCTTTGCAACTTAAAAGGTTTAATTCAGTCAATAAATTACATTTTTATATTTTTTTAGAGTGAACCTACAATTATAAGTTTATAAGTTTTACAACATTATATATTTTGTTAATGTCAATGGCACGCATCCAGCCAGACTCGCAAATGATCTCTATCACTGTTGAACAATATAGATACATGTGTTGCGCCACAAAATTGTCAGTTTCTCTAGCAGTTCTGTGTCACATAATCCATAGGAAATCTCTATTTCCTACATAACCATCAAAAATGAGCTCAGATGCCCTCCAGTGTACGATCTGTACACTGCATTAACAAGTTACAGTTTAACACTGTTTAAGAAGTCTGATTTTATTCTTCTAAAACCCAGGCCTGCTTGTCCAATTGTCCTCTAAACAGTTCAAAATATAGGTTATATGGGACATTATGTCCTCACATATGTGCAAAAGCACAAATGCTTATTTATACAACGTAGCCAGTATCTGTCAGTCAGTCAAGTTCATGAGTATGTTTTTAAAATAGGTCAATAGGCTCAATCATATTTTGGCTCTATAATGGTCTGTGTAAGCAAGGTGGGGGTGTGGGGGGTTCTGGCCTTTCTTATTAAAACATACACATTTCTTTTTGTAAATATACAAGGTGGAAAAAAGTTTATTAATAAATGATATATCTGTTGGGTGTAACGCATTACAAGTTGCTTGAGTTATGTAATCAGATTACTTTTTTCAAGCAACTAGTAAAGTAACACATTACCTTTACATTTACAACAAAATATCTTATTTAAAAAAAAAAAAGAAGTACAGCGCAAGTTACTTTGTTCTTCTCATTTATTGACTGACACCTGTCCCCATGTTGAGAGAAATCGTAAGTGCAGAGGCGTTGTGTGTGCTGTGTAAACATGATTTTAGTTCTTAGTTCTACTCACCACACATTGCCAAATCTGTTTCAGTATTACTCAAAATTAATAAACAGTAAGATATTACACAAACCAGCAATAATTAAATATATTAAATTACACAACACTTTATGTATTTAATCTCACTTTAATCTCACCGATTTATTTACTGCTGACCTTTGATTATCCTTTTCAACCATAGCCTGCATTTGGCCTTGAACATTTGTGTTTCTTTCTTCTTCTTTTTGCTGAAGTATGCGTGTTGAACTTTCTTCTCTTGCATTCATATTCTTCTGCAATCCAGAATTAGCCTGGCTGCGCCCTCCTACGCACTTCCGCTCAATTTCATTTTACGAAATGAAATGAACTAGAGTCTGGTTGAACCAGGCTAATCCAGAATGCCAGAACATCTGAAAGTTGAGAATTTGCATGTGAGAAGGGGTCTTTGCATTTGCCAAAATTGATTTTTTTTTTTTTTTTTGAAAAACAAACAAGCCAGTCCATGTGAGAAAAAGTAACGCGGAAAGTAACGTAACGCATGACTTTCCACAAAAGTAACTATGCAACGCAATTTGTTTTTACACAATATACTTTCAACCCAGTCGAATTGTGCTAGAAGGTAGCCCTGTATAACGCTTTTATATGTTGGGCATTGATCATTCAAAGATCGTGCTGGGGTCTCTTAAGATCTTAAAATCAAAAAGTGATTTTACTGGGAAAATTGATAAGGACTGCATTTAAAAGGATCGCAAGATTCCCAAAAGAAAAAGTAACGCAGAAAGTAACGTAATGCATGACTTTCCATAAAAGTAATGTAACGCAATTAGTTTTTACGCAATAGCCTACTTTCAACACGGTAGAATTGTGCTAGAGGTCTAGTCTAGGCTATACGACTTAAGAGAATTTGGGTAAATTGATTTTCTTAATAATTAGTGTCCTCCTTTTAAAAAAGCTGTAATTATCACACTGTGTACACGAGGAGGGCATGTGAAGAACACACGATATTGGCCACAGGCAAGATGATAACCAACACCCCTGTCTGACGCAAGCCCTGTATAACGATTTTATAAGTTGGGCATTGAGTCATTCAAAGTCAGATTCGTGCTCAGGGGTCTCTTAACATCAAAAGGTGCTTTTACAGGGAAATATTGATAAGGACTGCATTTAAAAGAATCACGAGAGTCCCAAAAGAAAGTCTGCGATGGCTTCGACACCCTCTGCCTCAGCCCTGTCGGCTGTTCTCCGGTGTCAGGGGAATATCCTCGCCCGAAAACAGGCCAACAAGAAGCGGTCTCCAGCGTCAGTCTACGGGCTGGGAAGGACCGGAGGAGATTCGGTCAGATCTTATTTTCGCTCTCTTTGGGCATTCGTGTTTCACAGGGAGCGAGTGGATATTCCCGGAGTTCTGTCCGTTACAGCGCGGTTTGAAACGTCCTGTTCAGGAAAATCGATTGGGTTTAAAAACTCTACAATGTTTGACAACCGAATGCCAATGAAAGCATCCGATGCAAAGACGAACGTTATGTCGGACTATGGTTTTGCTTTTAAATCTCAACTCTATGGTGTTTCATCCAAAACCAACCCGGTTCTTCGACTGGATGGCACGCGTTTACGAAAACTAAACTTGGATAATCCATGGACTTTATGTGTTTGTGTAGTTTGCGCTCAGAGTATAAGCACGCTGAACCGCAGTAGACTGAATGAGGTGTTTTCTCTTGGTTTATTGTGGTATTTAAAGGACAAACTGATATATTTTACAACTGCAGTGTCAGACAGTGTGCGAACCCAACCTGGAATATGCAGGATGAACCAGCTTCAACCGGATGTAAGTCAAGTCTAATGTGGATTGAAAAGGTCACTCACTCACACTCGACCTTTTTTACACAGAACAGATGATTATTATATATTACATACTTTTAATATTATTTTATACTAAATACACTTTTTATATGATAGTTTTAAGCATCACTAATACACAAAAGAATGGTGACATAGCCTATTAGGCCATTACATAACTCATTTATTTATTTTTTTTGCCCAAAATGTACAATCAATTCAATTCTAACTTTTAAATAAATCTCCAGATAACACATGATGACATGCTATTCATAAATCAGAATAAATGAGGATTTTCCTACATAAAATTATTGACTGTTGAATGAAGTTGAATGAAGAGGTTGCTGCTGCATTAAGCAATATTTTAATGAATTATTAGGGCTACAAGAGTTTAAGAAATTACTGCTTTTAGCATGCTTTATGCAATGATGGTGGCTATAATATCATAACAATACTATATTCTTCTTTTGTAGTGTGATAAGTTGAGTGGGTGTGTCAAACCCCCTAACTGCACCTCTGAACATCATGAAGATCAAGGAGCTGAACCCGGGGAATGAGTCTTCTGCTGTAGACCACGAGACGCACTTCACACCAATGCACTTTCCCATGATAGATAGATAGATAGATGATAGATAGATAGATAGATAGATAGATAGATAGATAGATAGATAGATAGATAGATAGATAGATAGATAAATAAATAAATGTTCTTTCATGCACTTCAGCGAGTATATTGCAGTGTTTTATACAACTTATACCTTTGGCACTGTTTTTGCAGTTTTATAAAGAAGTTATACCAAAAACTGCTGCCTGAGCAGCCTTTATGATCAGGTACCTGATGCTGTAAAAAAAGAAATAGAAAAAGTTGCTTATTTAATTTTTTAAAGTACAATCAACTTGGATGTTTAAGTCATTTAAACTTAAATGACATTAAACTGACTTGAATAAGTTGAATCTTGTATAACATACTTTTTTATATTTCTTAACTTAAACATGTTGTCATAACTTATTGATCATATAATTTTTTTTACATTGTGCATGTTTGACTTTGTGTCTCAATAAAGAGGCCACTTGTTATTGTGCTGATATTAATTGAAATAGCATTTTTGCTCCTGTGATTTTTTTTTTCTAGGATGATTGTGAGACTGTGCTAACAACATTGTAGCAAATTTATTTATAAGAGTCACAGCATGCTTTTGAAATATGTATAACTATTAAGCAAAATTAAAGCTTATTATGAAGAAACCTAAATGTTTAGTCTCAGACTCCATTCTCTCTTGAAACAAGACCACAGCATTCACCTTTTGCCCAATATATTTCCAAATTATATTTGTAATGATATATGAATATAAGTTCCATTTGCATGTCATTAATCAATCCTTTAACAATGCCATATTTTTGTGTAATACTAGGCTACACTAGAGAAAATGAATGTGGTTCAACAGGGGAGTTGCCTCTATTATATTCTTGACTGTTAGGTCAACTTCATATCACATCACAGTTGATATATCCAGGTTTACAGTGAATGTGGGACGATTCCATGATTTAGAAAATTCACAAGTACCGATTTATGTCGGGCACATATGCTTTTCTAATTCAGAAGGCCACCTGTTTTCCACCTCTGGTTGCTCTTGTAATAAGATCCTCAGTCACCAGAGACACTGCTAATACATTTCGCGGGATCAGCGTAAAAACCATGACTCCTTATGGAGCCACAAATATCCAGAGGTCAAAACCTTTTCTCTAACCTTTCACTTTTCATGGACACAAAGGAAATGCGTTTTATGTACACGTATCTTCTCCTTAAAGGTAAACAGGCGGGGGAGGGACTTCCTAAAAATGACGCCACCCGGAAGTCAAGCCAAGAACTCTATTACATTCTTGAGCGAAGCTTGAAGGGTACCGTAGACGCGACGGAAGTTTACAGCTCTTCAAATTAAGGATTATTCAACGTCTAATCCACACATATTCAAATAATTGACTTGGATTAGTTAGTTGAAATTGGACATAATCTTTGAAGCGACGGAAATATGAGTGTACAGGCAGACTAAGGAAGACGGGAAACATGACAGAGTATGAGTGCGCGTTGACTTGTGTAAGTCAGATATGCATGTTGGCATTTAGACGCATTTCTGTGTTGCTTAAACTCATCTCTCATGGGTGATAAACAGGTGGGTTTAGTTACTGTTTGAGGTTGGGGGAGTTCTGGATGAGCTACAGGTGAGATTATTGATCGACTGACGAGCCTGCTTGTTGCGTTTCCATATTTGTTCAATGCATACTACTATACAATGGGGTACCTTTCATATATTTTCAACCAATAACATTGACTAATTGAACAATAACTTTAGTGCATTTTGAAACTGATCTTAGTATCATTTCAAGCCAAGGTGTATTGCATAGCCTAATCATGATACATTCTCATAATGCAAGCTAGTTGACATGTGTAAATTAGCTTACGTATGCTCTAAAAAGTCATTATTTATTTTCCATCATTTTAAATCACACGTTAGCTATTAAATTATTTATTTTAAATTATTTAAACGAAGTAGCAGTCAAATTAGTTGCAGTTAAATAACAGATTTTGAAGTACAAATATGTGATGTTGTCTCCCAATTAATTAAATCGTATTATAATTATACAAAATGTTTAAAATAGGATTACACTACAGGACACGGTCACGGTTTCATATAAAATCCCCTAATGCATGGATTATCAGAAAAAACAATGATCATTTTCCTTAGTTTAACTTGATACAGTAAAAGCTAAACTTAAACCAACATAAAAACTGCATAGACATATCTTTAAAACTCACTAATAGAATTGACAAAAACACAGATCATGAAAACCTTAACTAAAATGAAAAATGTGTAAATATATGAAAATAGTACAAAATCAAAATATTATTAAAAAGTATATTTCAGTGATACTTAAATAATATGTACCACATGTCATTTGAGATTTCAGTGAATAATGTGTAAAGAGTGAAAATGTACAATGTTGTAAATAAAAACTATGCTACACATAACTGTATAAAAAAGATAGACCCTCTTGACTAAATTAAGTGTTTTGCATTAAATCAAACGTTTTTATGCACAATTGTGCACCAGCACCGTTGAAATGCAAAAGCAGTGGACATTTTTCCATTCTTAGTTTGTAACATTCACACGGACGCAAAAGTGATTCAAATGAGAAAAAACTGAAGCTTTCTCCACTGTTTGGTTCTTAAACTTGAATTTAATATATTGATTCAGAACAGTTGGCAAACATTACATGTGACCTTTCTCTGTTTATCTTGCTTATTTTACAGGTCGTGCTGAAAGTCACTTTGTCACTTTGGACCATAACACCTATATCGCAATCCTGAAACCTGGAATATGCCTTATTTTCACCTTCTGTTACAAATTTCTTTTACTTTTGTAACAACTGACTAAAAAAATATAATGCGAAGCATGTGAAAAAAAAAAATCAAAGATCTACAAGACTCTTCTTAGCCATCCATCCATCAAACCCTCCTGTTCTAAATGCCCGCTTTATATCTCCATCCATTTCTTCCTTCCTGAATCCTCTGTCCCATCCCGCATCAGGCCATGCTCCCCAAGAGAAGGTCTCTTATTATTTTTGGTGCTTTTATATTTGTAGCGTGGAATGTCATTCTTATATTTGTCTTCATGAGACGCCCCTCCAGTCAAGGGTCTCTGGACAGCCATGGAGAACATAGTAACACTGGGGACGGAGCCGTAGGAGGCAAGTTCGCAAGTATAATGAATGAGGTGATGCGCCTAGCCGATGGATTTGAAGCTGAGCTTGAATCGCAGAGGAAGATCCTATTGCAAATCCAGAACCAGTGGACAGTTTGGGAGAACAAAAGCGGTGTGACAGCTGCTAATAAAAATGTAGAACATTCATCTCCGGTGGTCATCCCTATTTTAGTCATTGCCTGTAATCGTGTGACAGTGAAACGCTGTCTTGACAAACTCTTTGAGCACCGACCGTCGGCCGAGCTCTACCCAATCATAGTGAGCCAGGACTGTGGACACGCAGAAACATCTGATGTGATCGCCTCGTATGGCAGTCAGCTGACCCATATCAAACAGCCTGATCTTTCAGATATCTCAGTGCCCACACAGCATAAGAAGTTCCAGGGTTACTACAAAATCTCGCGGCATTACCGTTGGGCGCTCAACCAGGTTTTCAACACCTTTTCGTACTCAACGGTTGTCCTTGTGGAGGATGATCTGGAGGTAACTTCCTTTTAATGCATGTTGTTTGTATAAAGTCACAGAGTTCATCCAAAATTCAAAGATTATACACAAAGAGAAACTTTTTTTAAGACTAAAGGCCCTTGCACAATGAGTCCAAAATTCGCGTCGGAATTTTTCGCACGTTAAAAAATAAATACGACCTTATGGTATGTCAATGACGCTTGCACAATGCCTTCGAAACTTTCGCCCGTCATAAAAAAATCTAATCGGGTTTGATTTTCTGCGTTTTTCGCATCCGTAGCAAGCAGTTTGAATGGTGTTTTGAATTCAGAGCCACCGAATCACGAATACGAAAAAACGCATACGAACATTTTGTACTCAGTGTGCAATGGCCTTAATACTTTTTTAAGCATGCAATACAGTGAAAGTAGACTGAATTTTTCAAGCTTTAATAAAACCGTAAAAGCATAAAAAAGTATCTTGAAAATGATTGCTAAGACTCTTGTACTATATTTTAAATCTTGTGAAGTCATAAAATAGCTTTGTATGTGTCTGCACAATTTATTTATGCATTTTTATATTTACTTCCAAGTCATATTCACACACACGCTTTTGTGAATGTGTGTGTATACATATACACAATAGTCAATATTTGCCCTAAGAGAAGAACGGGTATTGTTCAAAATTCATAAGAGAAGACGCAATGTCTTATTTGTGAATAGATAATTATTTTCAGTCAGATCTTTCAGAGTATCACTTCACTGGAGGAGAAGATTTTCAGTGAATAATTAGCTAATTTTCCAATTGATTGGGACACAAAGCCATTGGTTAACTTCAGAAGACTTGGCATTTAGCCATAGGGACCACATTATAATACTTATATAGATGTGTTTTGCATTTTTGAATGCTTCAGCACAATTTTCTGAATGTCTCCTTTTGTGTATCATTTTGGGGGTGAATGTATTCCTTTAAAGGGTAACTAAACCGCTGGTCAGAGCCTGACTCCACCCACTGGCAATATTTGAAAAATGCTGAAAAAGTGGGCAGACCCCAGCGGAGATAGAGGGGACGAAATAGATGCTAAAACTCTCTATCCTGATCGTTTTCAATACTCACAATTCCAACTCCTTACTGGTTTTGACGAAACAAGCTGGTTTTTATACTATTGTTCGTACCAAGAGCGTGGTGAGCTGAAACCGGCGTGCCCACGAAGTGTGGAACATCCAATAGGAAAATTCAACTGCAGTAGCCACCCTTCAACCTGAAGAGGACAGCACTAAGACGTTTTTACACCATATATTGTAGAAATAAAACACTTTATACACAAATGTCAAAAAAGTTACTCGAATCAATGACTGGTATTAATAAAGATCCATTCTTACAGATCATTAACTAAAAAAAGTTGGTTTAGGGTTTAGTTACTCTTTAAGAATGTCCCATTCACATTTTATTTTGTTGATGGTGTGTTTGCTCTATTTTTCACCAGGTGTCCTCAGATTTTTTTGAGTACTTCAGATCACTTCATCCAATTTTAAAATCAGACCCAACTCTGTGGTGCGTGTCTGCCTGGAATGACAATGGCCGGGAAGGATTTGTGGACCCTGGAAAAGCGAGCCTGTTGTACAGGACAGATTTTTTCCCAGGCTTAGGCTGGATGCTCACAAAGGACCTCTGGGCAGAGCTTGAGCCAAAATGGCCGGCCTCGTTTTGGGATGACTGGATGCGGCACCCCGATCAACGCAGAGACAGGTCCTGCATCAGGCCTGAAATATCCAGAACTTTAACATTCGGCAGGAAGGGTGTGAGTTTGGGGCAGTTTTACGACAAGTACCTCCGTTTTATCAAGCTCAATACTGAATTTGTGCCTTTTACAAAAATGGACCTGTCTTATTTAGAAAAGAATAAATATGATGAGAGCTTTGAGAAGGAGGTTTACGGGGCTCCGGTTGTCACTGTGGAAGATTTGCAGAGTGGGAAACTGTCTGGGTCTGGCCCCTTTCGGGTGCAGTATTCTAGTCCTGATCGTTTTAAAGCATTGGCTCGCAGTCTTGGCGTAATGGACGACCTGAAGTCAGGAGTCCCACGAGCTGGGTATAGAGGTGCTGTCAGTTTCCTTTTTCGTGGAAAGAGAGTCTATTTAGCTCCACCTGCTGGTTGGAGTCAATATGATCCAAGCTGGAGTTGAGGTGGGCTGTGCCTACCTCTCAAGATTTATTTTTTTAAGGTGCAAAATACATGAAAATAATATAGCATGTTATCTGTTACCATCATTCCCTTCACATCATTCATGAGAGCAATTGTCTTAAATATCCATTATGCTGCTTTATGATGGAAAAACTTCCAGAGGGGTTTCAGGATGAAGATAATATGATGCCAAAGACAATAACAGACTTTTTCCTCAGGTTTCATTATGTGTATATATAATGTCAACTAGCATTTACGTGAGAACTTTGATTAGTCGCTCCATTACACTGACAGATTAAACTGAAATCTTATATGACCTGTTATACATTTGTCACACAACGTATGTTTGTTTAGGAACTGAAAATTAGGGTGAAATATGATTAAAAAAAGTAACTCTTATTTTTTTTTTTAATTGTGAATACTGCTCTAAGTGCCTTTAAATATAGGATGTTTTGATTCACCTCTGTGGACTGTCTTTATTATTAAATCATCTGTATGGTTCATAACATTGTGAAAAAAAACATGATTATGTTTTGGTGTTTTACTTGTATACGGGGATTTTTGAGAGGAAAATAAATGTTTTGTTAAATTTAATCAAGTGTCTCATTTTCTATAAAAATTATTATTAGCCACACAAAAGACTCGTTACATACGTAAATGCTCACCTACGCCATTACGTTACATAACGTTGACTACAGTAACCCAGAAAGTCCTAAAAGGTTTGGTTTCGCGTTTTCTATTTACCTCACGCCTGTATCTCATTTCGAAGTATTGAATGGCGAAAGCAATGCGATGTTCACCATGGGGTAAATTAAATTTGTGACAATGAATGGCCTTAGACGATTTTTGGTCATGTAATCTCCATATTACCTTTAATGGAACTTTTAAACTTGTCAGTCCGGTTTATTTATTTGCTGATAACGTTAGTCATTTTGCAATAGCGAGAAAGTTAAGTAACGTTACCAAAGAAACGAAGAAAGGCAAAGACATTTAAAATATACAGACAAGAGGGACGTTAACTCTCTTTTTCGCTTTCGATCTGATAGTTTGCGCCTTGTTAATCGGCAACATTTGATCACAGATAATCTATAGAGGCCTGTAAATGGATCCAGCGGCTTTGCGTGAAAGTCCTGCGGGTTCAGGAGCAACTTCAGTGGAGGAGAGAGGAGGAAATGAGACGGATGAAGGGGTGACTGATGACGGCAGAGAAGCTGATGGGGAATCCGAGGAAACAGAGATGGAGAGGAAGGACTGCGAGAGATCAGCATGTCCAGATGAAAACTCACTTAATGGTAAACAGACCGAGGAGGAACTGGATCCCAGAATACAGGTACACTGACATGTGAAAGTTACAACACTGTTCATGGAAGTTATTGATTCAGATTTTTGATTCAAAACCAAGCCGTCCACGAGCAAGCTATTAAATATCTTGTGTCTCTTTTGCAAATTATTAATTCATTAAAAAATATGTTTTGACAGATTTGAAGTTCGTGGACGTTAAGTTATGAATGGATGTAACGTTAAACAAAATAAAATTGACATTTCTGTTTATGTGCTATCAATCAAACATTTAGACAAACATGTTTTTTTATTATTATTTCAGTATTATTATTATGTCATAAAATCACCCGTTATATTATTCCCTTATGCTATATATATATATATATATATATATATATATATTAGATAATAATAATAATGTTCGTTATTATAAAGTTTTACCAAATGTATTTTAATGTAGTTATTATAATCTCAAAAAATCGTCGGTTTATGGGTCTTCCCTTATTTTATATTGAACCACAAACTTTTAAATCAACACCGATGATCATTAACCTGTCATCTGCTGTGTTTCTGTGTCCAGGAGGAACTAGAGCGCCTGAATGAGACCAGCGAGGAGATCAACAAGATGGAACTGGAACTCCAAGTATGTGTGTTTTGAAAGGCATAGTTCACCCTAAAAAACACCCTGGTGTTGTTGTAATGCAGTATACAGTTGTTTTTCGGACAACAAAAGGAGAAAATTTACCACTCGTGCTCATGCATATATCGACCAACATTAAGCTTTAAAAAAACAAAACAAGCAAAAGTTTCACAAAATGGTCCCATGCAGCAATGCTGTATATTCCTAGTGCTTTGGGGGTATGTGATAGGGTTTGGCAATTTAATGAAAATCCTGACCTTGGAAGGTGGTCTTCGGTCCATGGCTGTTCATGGGATTACTCACCCAAAAAAAACAATCTTTGTCTGATCATCTCCAGACTGTAACTCTTGTTTGTCCGATGACAGACAGCATGTGAACGCAATAACTCCTTGTTACGAAGAATAAAATGGAGTGTATTTCATGTCGCGTTTTTATTGATCTTGATTTCTCATAGATATGCTTTTTCAGAGTGAACTGCGGCACTAAACACTTGACACTTTTAATCAAGAATGAGTACACTCAGTGTACATGATTATAATCTTAAGATTTAGATAGACTATACTTGGGATCCACTCAGCAACCTTTCTGCTACTAGCCTAGCTTGATTATTAAACATTAAGCATAGTGTTATTTTAGTATCATTGAGATGCTATAATAGTTTTTATTAATATTCTGAGTTAGGTTTTTTTTTATATTTTGTTTTCATTTTAATGTTAAAGTTTTAGTAATTTTAATGTGGCCTTTTTATATTTTTTTGTTGTCTTTTTTTACATACGTCTATGTAGTTTTTATTAATTTTATATCAGTTTTAGTGCATAAAGACAAACAAAATGAAAATAGGAAATGTTGCCCTCTTTGCAACTAGCTGAAATAAATAGTTTTTAAAAGTATTTTATTTCAGATAACTTTTATTTTATTTCAAGTAACAAAAATGTTTATATTTTATGGTTTTAGTCTTATATAATATTATTTAGTCCCTATATAATGCAGATTATATGATTTATGATTTTCTCTCTTGGATGCCAAACAAGAGTACCAGTAACAATTGGTCTTGCTTGATACACACACTTTATTTTATTATTAACTTGTTGTGAATAGTGTCTATTTTTGTTGTCAGGAGTCTCGGTCCAGCCACAGGAGGATAATGAATGAATCTGTGCTTAAACTCAAGGCGAAAAGTTCAGAACTGGGGTCCTGCATCGAGAAGGCCAGGCCTTACTATGAGGCACGCAGGAAAGCAAAGGAGGTAGCCGGGCACACACTCTCTGTTTAGCCTTCTGGAAAAAGGCCTGTGTTCCAAAGGCTATCCTCACATCATTCACCTGATAAAATCCTATTGTCTCTTCTCTACAATATGATTGGTTTCACTCTTCTTAGGCCCAGCAGGAGACCCAGAAAGCCGCGCTCAGCTTTGAGAGAGCGGTGTCCATGCACTCGGCTGCTCGAGAGATGGTCCATGTGGCTGAACAGGGCCTCACTGCAGTCAAGACGCTGGATCCAACCTGGCAAGAGATGTTGAATCATGCTACCTCAAAGGTATCCCTCTTTCCCTCAGCTTCTCTTATCAAGTGCTATCAATCAGTTAAGTTTCTAACCTAACGAACTTTGAGCATGTTTTCTTACTGAGCTGACTTGACAGATTAATGTACCATAATAGCATTCTGCATAGTTTTGCAAGTACATTGTGTGTGTGTGTGTGTTTATATATATATATATATATATATAAATTCATTAATGTGCATGTTTGTGTGTGGTTTGTTGCAATTTTCATGCCTTAAAAATAACAAGCATGTGCTCATTGCACAAACAAAAGCCTGTTTATGTACATAACAATATGTAACAAATGCACAATTAACCCCCCATATTACCCATAGAATTTGCAAGTACAAAGAGAACAAGGTCCAGTTCAAAAAACTTTATCTGGGGTGTCCAGGTGAACGAGGCGGAGGAGGACCGCATGAAGAGTGAACGCGAGCACATGCGTGTCACCCAGCTGTGTCAGGAGGCCGAAGCCCACGTGCAGGAGCTGCAGAAGTCACTGAAGAGATCCATCATGAAGTCCAAGTCTTACTTCGAGCTTAAGGCTCAGTTCAATGACATCCTAGAGGTGTGTTGCGATCTCATTACAGTTGTACTGTGGGCTCCACAAATATCGGCAGCCTTGGTAAATATGAGCAGAACTGTGTGTGAACTTATTTTTGAAATTGATCAAAAATTAGTTTTTCATTCAAGATATTCAATAATACTTTGTGCAACCTCTCTTTGCCAAGATGACAGCTATGGATCTTTTCTTATAATGTTTAGTTTAGCTTATTGAAGTTGCATCTCATATCATATTTACATACACTGCCAGAAAAAAAACTTAATCTTAGCCCCCTTTCATAGTTAGTAAGTTTTGCTCATATTTACAAAGGATGCCAATGTATGGTGTTGGTTTTGAAAAATATGGCCATACCTAGTCAAATTTAATGAATAGATTAACCAAAAATGAAAATCCGGTCATCATTTACTCGCCTTTATGTCCTTCCAAACCCATATTACTTCTTTTTTTATTTTTTTATTTTTTGCGCAATATTTCAAGACTTCTGAATTCCTAAAAATAGCTTATTTTTTTATTCTCTTTTATTGGAATGTTATTAATATTTTTTTTGTCATTTTGTAATGTGCTTTTTTACATTAATAATAATGTTGCTATCTATTTATTTATTTTAATTTCAGTTTTAGTTAGTTTATATTTATTTCCAGTTACACACTCACATATATATATATATATATATATATATATATATATATAAAACCCCATAGCTCAACATGAAGGTGAGTAAATGATGACAATTTTTATTTACCGTAGATTAATATGGTGTGTGGTTGATTTATTAAGATTTACTATTCGCCATTCACAGTTAAAATATGTGAAGTCAACAATGTTTTTGCAGGAGCACAAGTCAAAAATTTTAGAGTTGGAGGAACATATTTCCAAAGCCAAGTTGAACTACTCCAGCACCTTGCGCCACCTGGAACAAATCAGCGAGGAGATTCATGCCCAGAGGGAGCAGGAGCGAGCAAAGGACGGACCAATCAAAACGTGCGGTGGGCGGAGCCCTCCTGTTGGAGCAGAGGCAATCAGCAGCACGGGTACCGAAGGCGGAGCTTGTGGAGGCTACCCGAGACCAAGCGATTGGTTGGATGGGAAAGAAGGCGTGACTAATACCAGAGAGTGGGTGGAGACGCATCAAAACTCCAGGTGGGTGGACATGGGAAGAGCTGAGGTGACCAGATCTGGTTCAGACTCTCTTTCCAACGTCAGCTTCCAGACCATCATCTCCGATCTTGGAAAGTATGACTCAGTCGAACACCTCGGTCATCTCAGCAGCAACGTCAGTCTCTCAGGGGAGGAAGGGGAGAGAGACGAGATGGAGAACGGTAAAAAATGTCCTAAAAAGTTAGACATTTCAGAGGAGTTTCTCAAACAACACATGAGAAGTGTCAGTTTATGAGAGCATCCATGAATCATGTTTTCCTTACACGAGGAAGGTGTTTCTTGACTGACAGAGCAACTCTTAAATATTATTTATTGTTGAGCCTTTTTATCAGTACTTGAAAAGGAGAAAGACAAAAGAGAATGATGATGATGATAATAATAATTATTTTAAATTATTTTTTTTTACCCAACCATCACATGAGAAGTTTGTCCTGTTTGAGTATCTCAAATAAAGTGGTAAAAGACTGACGATATTTGCAAGGCTAGTAACCCTGCTATTCCACTTAATTATAAAATACAACAAATATATTTTTTCATCCTATTAAGCACCTAATATTTTTCTATGCAAATGTATAAAACTGTGTCTTATACACTCATTCTTCTTATTATAGTCTCTATAGCTGACAAGATAAAATTATTTTAGTCTTATCGGATTTTACTGACCGCTGATGAACTTTAGTTCTTACTGACATAATCACTCTTTAAAGGTAAAATGCCATTAATCATTAGCTAATGCTAGGCTCTAAAATGTCACTGACATTTTTTCTTAAGTTATGTCAAAGCCCTTTTTATTTGAATATATTAGTCCCATGCTGACTTAGAAATAGTGGTTTACAAAAAGTGCTTTGTGCCCTAGTGACATACTGTACTGACATACTGCGATATATTTTCCAATCAAATCCTATAGTTCTTAATGCACGCATGAGGTTTGGTTTATGTCCGTCTCATTTGCGTTAGTGCGCTCCGGCCTTTTTATCAGAAGAAACATTGATTATGACAGAAGTACAGAGTTTATGAAGTTGGAGAAATGAAGTGATTTTTATTCTCAGTGCAGGGTTCGTAAAACACCGGCTGCTGATCATTTTGATGTTTAAGACAATCACTTTTCTATATTTCAGAATTTATTTTCCATTTAATGAATTTCAAGTGTCTTTAAATGCTGATTATCCGAGAGTCTTTGTTCATTCAGTGTGCTTTATACATCTTGGCTATTTTGATATTATTATATTTATATTGTTGTGTTTAACATGTTCTGTGTGAAGATGTGCACATTGGTGATGTCTGATGGAACAATAAATGTATATGTATGAATTTATATTATTTTGGAGATTTATTTATTTTTTGTTCTATTTTAGTTCTATTTTAGTATCTACTTTTTAAAACTCAAGTAAGAAATTGTGATATTAAGATCATGTGGGCATTCTCACGTAAATGCGTATTATCATGCAATTTATACGCGAAAATTAAAATTTTAAAATTTGTACGCAAAGTTTTTACGTGCATATGATACGCAGTTTTTTGGGTGCATTTGATACGCACGCATCCCACACCACTAATACAAACTTATAATACACACGCACCCCACACCACTACTAAACCTACCCTAACCAACCAACTCGTCTCCTATGCACGTAAAAACTCATTTTCGCGTATAAATTGCATGATAAACACACTGCGTGTTATAGAGACGCATTTAGTATGATAGGGTTTGTATATGCATAGAGTTCCGGTTAAAAACATTTAAAAAAATAAGAGAATCAATAAAAAAAAATCCACTACGTTCACTACGGCTGCATTTATTTAATCAAAAGATCCTGTAAAAACTGTAGTATTGCAAAATATTACAAATTAAAAGTTTTATTTTTGATTACATAAATGCAGCCTTGGTCTTTCAAAAACATGAAACTTTTTTATTGTTTTCAAACTTTTGACATATACTGTACAGTCTGGAGGGTTTAGGTTCAATTAAACAATATATGAGCAGTACTTTATATTGGAATGAAGAATACACTAAACTTGGTTAAGATATTAAAATTACAAAATTATTTGGCAAGAAAGGCAAACTCCAGCATATAATTAAATATGGGTTTTATTGTATTATGCAAAATGCATAATGAAAACGCAAAAAATGCATAGAAAAACACAAAGCTCACAGGAAATAAAGCGTACATTGACTACAGTGTAATCAGTTATTACAGCAGTCATTGACTCCCTAAACTTTGTGCATGTGTCGTGATTAACTTCTCTACAATCCTCCAAAAGTTTTTCCCAATGTTAAGATTCTCTGGTGGACCTGCAGGACTCATCACAATTCAGGTTTATGATTAAAATCCTGATTTGAATAAACTGCCACCATCAAGGGCAGAGAAGGTGCACGGTCTCTCTGATATGAAAGTGAAGCTCCAGCAGATGACTGAAGTAAGACTTTGACTGTAATTTATTCTCTCTGAAGTCATCCTTTTGCTCTTTCTCTGGCAACTTGTACCATCCTGTCAGTTTTTACACAGCATCTGCGTATACCTGAGCTGTTTAGATGCTGAAAAAGAAAGAGACGAAAATATTTTTCCTTGCCCTGGTCTGTGTGCAATCTGATTATGACTATTCCCTTTTTACCTTTTCCTGCCTTATAACATTTGATATATTTTGATAATATATGTTTTGTTTATTGGCTAATCTACTAATGGATAGTTCACCCCAAAATGAAAATTCTGTCAGTTACTCGCCCTCATCTTGTCAACCCCGTAAGACTTTCGTTCATCTTCAGATAAACACAAATTAAGATATTTTTACTAGTTCATAGGCTTCTTAAGGGATTGAATCTTGCCGGCCCAGAAAAGTTAAAGACATCGTTAAAATAGTCTGAGTGACTAAAGTGGCTCGATCTTAAATTTATCAGGCGACGATACTTTTTGTGCGCAATAAAACAAAAATAACAACTTTTTTCAACTATTCTTTTCCTTCTCTGTGGGCCTCGAGATGGTTCATGTAGTGTAGCAGCGCAACGCTTCTGTATTTCACGCCACACGTAGGCTCACTATTGGCCGACGCTGGCCATGTGTGTGATGCGTTTGACGTGTAACAAAAGTTTTAAGTTTAATTTTTAAGTTTACTCAACTCAAATAGTTGTCACTTCGTACAATTACTTCTTTTTTTAGTTTAGAACTTTATTAATCCCGGTGGGGCAATTAATTTGAGCTTACATAAAATACTTAGCACATTCGTTCAAAAAACACGTTTCAAATTACACATTTCAAGTTGACTAAATTTAAAATTAAAGTAGTATTTCACTTTAAAAAAAATGTTGCTGATAATTTACTCACCCCCATGTCATCCAAGATGTCCACGTCTTTCTTTCTTCAGTCGAAAAGAAATTAAGTGTTTTGATGAAAACATTCCAGGATTTTTCTCCATATAATGGACTTCACTGGGAACCAAACAGTTCAAGGTCCAAAACTGCAAACTGTTCAAAGGGCTTTACAGAATGTGCATCACAGAACAGAGCAAGGCGATCATTTGAGCTTATAAAACTTAAACTTTGTTATTTTTTTTTTTAAATGGCCGATCGTTTCGCTTGATAAGACCCTTATTCATCGTCTGGAATCGTTTAAAGCCCTTTGAACAGTTTGCAGTTTGCACTGAAACTGTTTTTTGGACCTTGAACTGTTTGGTTACCAGTAAAGTCCATTATATGGAGAAAAATCCTGGAATGTTTTCATCAAAAACCTTAATTAATGAAAAATAATGTTTTCATTAATTTCTTTTCGACTGAAGAAAGAAAGACATGGACATCTTGGATGACATGGGGTGAGTAAATTATCTGCGAAAGTTTTTTTTAAAAGTGAACTATTCCTTTAAGACCACACGGATACCTACTTTTTAAGCTGAAACGTATATATTTTTTACAGTGTAACAACTTACTGGTTATTTTAATATGAGGATCAAGCTCAAGCTCGTCAAAATGGCAAACAGTTGCTTGTTGGTTCATTAAAAAAAGTGTATCATATCTGCAGTGAGAAGGTTATTTATTGACACACAGTTCCATGAAGAACCTTTAACATCCACCGAACCTTTCCAGTGGAAAAAGGTTCTTCACTAAGGAAACCAAAACCAAACTGTTTTGGTTCATAGACAAAATCTGTCTTGGAACGTTTATTTTTAAGAGTGTTTTAAGGTCTGTGTGTGAGGTGGTGTTTTATGATGTGTTGTTTAATTATGCATTTTGTTCCAGGGTATTTATCATAGAACACATGATTATATTAAACTTTTTAAAACTTAAGAGCAATTTGCATAGAACTAAAGTTAAACATTCTATTTTAGTTACTTGGTCATCCAAATATGTCAATGAAGGCAGAATTTACATTTTTAGTTCATTCATTCATTTAACTTCATTCTGCTAACACCTCATTTTTTACAGTGAAGATCGTCTTGAAAATAGACTCTTTGGAAAGATTCATTTCTTCTCAATTATTAAAGAGCAAAGTATAAATAGATGACTGTGCCCATAATGAATAGCTTAGAGGAACAGAAGACAATCCTGTAGAAAGGGAAAACTAATATAAAATTTATATCTAACTGTTTGTGCATATTCATCTGCAAAGCTTGGTAAACAAAGGGTTTAAAATAAATATTATAAATATTTATTGAAATAGAGGGCAAATGTGACTGTTGAGAATAAAATTGGCTTAGCTGCACTACTTCCTGAACTTCAGCCAGCTCCTTGTTTCCCTGTCTGCCATTATTGGACAAACTTGATTAATTCAGGTGTGTCTGATTATTGTTGCCATGATTACTGAGGTCAGGCACACCTGAATTAATCAATTTGTCCAATAATGGCAGACAGGAAACAAGGAGCTGGCTAAAGTTCAGGAAGTAGTGCAGCTGTGCATAAGGCCAATTGGGTGCTCTACAGGACAAAATAATTAATGATTTAAAGGGTTTTTTGAACTTGGTCTTAAAGGGATAGTTCACCCAAAAATGGAAATTCTGTCTTCATTTACTCACCCTTTTTTTTCTTATGCTAAGTCGGTGGGATCAACTGTTTGGTAACCCATATTCTTCAAAAGATGATCTTTTGTCGTTCAGCAGAACAACTTTGCAACAACATGCGGGTGAGTAAATGTTGACAGAATTTTTGGGTGAACTGTCCCTTTAAGAACTGTTTTTCTTTATTATGTAAATGTTTGTAATTTCAATAATTGGTGAAACTATTGTAATTAATTATTAATTAATTGACACATACTAATAAAAAAAACAATATGAAAGAGACCGAAAAAATACAAAACAGGGTAAATAATTCATTTAAATGTATTTTAATTATCCACATAACAACATTATAAAACACAAATAAAATAAGAAAGAGAAAAACATACATAAAATAAATAATAAAAAGACTAGAGAGACCGTCATCGAGAGAGAAAAAAATAATACAAGTATAAAAGTAGTTGACAATTATAGCCTATACACTGAGTGAGTACAGAAGATGCCTCGTGATTCAAGGATGAAATGACGTACGCTGCGTTCCCCCGTTACGTCACAAGTAAGTGAGATTGAGGAGGGAGTGGAAAAAGAAGGAAGGAAGGAAGGAGGAAGGATGAGCGCTATGAAGATAATGTTACTCTATGTAGCCTGTGATTTATATCTGCGATGATCTAACGCAAAGCAATACAAGCCCCTCTCTAAAAGCCATAAAGCAATCCGCAAATGTGATGCACAGATTCGCGAGATCAAAGCGGCATCGGGCTTATGTGTGGGTATTCCATTTAAACTCTCACTGAACGGAAATTGTGTTTCTTTTCTTCGGGTCGGTCCTGCTGAAGCTGCACCGGGCCTTTACTGTGAGTAAAACACTTTAACACGATGTCTGCGCTTGTTTGAGTTTCGTTTGTGTTTCGCATGTGTTTTATTTGAAGAAGTGGCTCACGGTCAAGGCTGTTTTCTCGTGCACGTCTGACAGATATGTTTTGTTTAACGAACCGAACTCGAAGTATGCTTTGCACGGGACACAAAACTTCACAAACGGTGCGCTTAAAGGTGTAGTAGACTAACTACAGACGCGGACGACATTCGCAGCCATGTACATATTTAAACTTCAGGGAAACATCATCCCCCACGACAACATATATTTTTAGACCAGAAAGCGTCATATTTCATGTCATATTATACAACACAACAGTCGAATAATAAAGCAGTAGTGGTGAATCATTACGGGGACCAGCTGAAAGGAGTTGTCCTTGGTGCTGAAAATATTTCTCCAAAGCCTTAACCGAGCCAATATCACATTCATGACACTATATCAGTCTTGTGGAGATGCATTTTTACTGTTTGACATCTGAAATATAAGATATTAGTGCAATGGTGCAAATTATTATTCATTGTTGACTAAAAGTCAGAAGGAAGTATAAAAAGGGTGATTTAATGTCAAAAGAATATATAGCAGAAAGATGATTCATATCTGATAAATGTAAGTAGCCTAAATGGAAGAAGAGTAAATGACTTGAGCATGTGAGAGCTATCATATAAAAAACATTTGTTTGATTTGTTTATAATCTTTAAAAAGGAAAATAAGAGGGTTTCTAATGAAATTCTTAATTTATCAAATATAAATTCACCGCTCGGACATTTAACAAGACAAAAATAATAACTCATAATAATAATAATAATTTAAAAAATAATGCATTTATGAACCAATGAAGAAGACTAATGATTTCTGAGCATACCAACATTTGAGATATTTTGAAAGTTTTTGTAAAAGGAAAAAATAAAGAATATTCTTAATATAAATCCAAACAACTGTTTTAACATAAAAAAACAAAACAAATCCACTCAGAAAATATCACATTCATGCAGCTGCCACAGTTTTATAAAATCTTAATTCAATTTTAGCTGTTTAACAGTACTGTTAAAATTAAAGTTAATTCAATTTTAGCTGTTTAACAGTACTGTTAAACAGCTAAAATTGAATTAAGATAAAATATATGAAGGGACATAGATAAAATATGAAGGGACAATAGGATAATCAAAAAAGCCAAAAACGTATTTGTTCAACAGTGCAATGCAAACCAATCGTTGTTAGTGCTTCCTATTCGTCATGTGCGTGTTTGGATTACTATAATCTCCGAAGTGTCATGCTCCGCTGCTGTGCCGTACTGAATTAATGAGGTGGAGTGCTGTAGAGACATGTTTAAAGTTTAACTGATCCCTCCGATCCTCACCTCCCGAATCATCTCCTGTCTCTTTCCCATGGAGTCCCCAAAGCTCTCCCTCCATCTTTATCTTTCTGTGTCTGTATATCTGTCTACAGTATTTATCTATCATTTATCCATCTATCATATATCCATCTATCCCTCTATCAACCATCCATCTATGATCTATCCATCCATCTATCCATACATCTATCATCCATCTATCATCCATCCATCTATCCATCCATCCATCTATCCATCCATCCATCTATCATCCATCTATCATCCATCCATCTATCCATCCATCCATCTATCCATCCATACATCTATCATCCATCTATCATCCATCCATCTATCCATCCATCCATCTATCCATCCATACATCTATCATCCATCTATCATCCATCCATCTATCCATCCATCCATCTATCCATCCATCCATCCATCCATCTATCTATCATCCATCTATCATCTATCATCCATCTATCATCTATCTATCTATCTATCTATCTATCTATCTATCTATCTATCTATCTATCTATCTATCTGTCTGTCTGTCTGTCTGTCTGTCTGTCTGTCTGTCTGTCTGTCTGTCCGTCCGTCCGTCCGTCCGTCCGTCCGTCCGTCCGTCCGTCCGTCCGTCCGTCCGTCCGTCCGTCCGTCCGTCCGTCCGTCCGTCCGTCCGTCCGTCTATCTATCTATCCATTTATTCATCAATCATCCATCTATCTTCTATCCATCTATCCATCTATTCATCTATCATCTATCATCTATCCATCTATCATCTATCCATCTATTATCTATCATCCATCTATCTTCTATCCATCTATCCATCTATCATCTATCATCTATCCATCTATCCATCCATCTATCTATCTATCTATCTATCATCTATCTATCCATCTATCCATCTATCTATCTATCTATCTATCTATCTATCTATCTATCTATCTATCTATCTATCTATCTATCTATCTATCTATCTATCTATCTATCTATCTATCTATCTATCTATCTATCTATCTATCTATCTATCTATCCATCTATCCATCTATCCATCTATCCATCTATCCATCTATCCATCTATCCATCTATCTATCTATCTATCTATCTATCTATCTATCCATCTATCCATCTATCCATCTATCCATCTATCCATCTATCCATCTATCCATCTATCCATCTATCCATCTATCCATCTATCTATCTATCATCTATCTATCCATCTATCTATCATATATCTATCATCTATCTATCCATCTATCATCTATCCATCTATCATCTATACATCCATCTATCATCTATCTATCCATCTATCATCTATCCATCTATCTATCATCTATCCATCTATCATCTATACATCCATTTATCATCCATCTGTCTTCTATCCATCTATCCATCCACATTGACCTCTGGGTTGAAGTGTATTCAATACAGAAGTCAATATTGATGAAAGCACTCTCTGTTCGATGCTTTGTCCTCTTGAAATGTCTTTATAAGAAGCTGTGTGTTTGTGTGTGTGTGTGTGTGTGTGTGTGTGTGTGTCTTTGTTAGATCCGTCTGCTTATGTTTGTGTGTTGCATGCTGTCGTTTGACCCACCCTGGATGTGCTTTTCCTCTCTAAGAGTGGTTGAGGGAAAGCTCATAAAATCTTTACAGTGTAGGGACGGCAAACTGCCTCCATGTTCCACGAGTCCCCCTCCTCCTCCTCCTCCCCCTCCTCCTCCTCCATGACCGTGCATGGTGTAATTAAACGAGACAGCAGGTTATTATTATGTTTAACACATCTTAATGCCAACAAGATCTTGTCAAGCCATGAGCAGTTTTAATTGGGTTGAAATGTGTGTGAATTATGACCTGCTGAAATCAAGCATATTATTAGTCATCTCTCTTTTTCTCTCTCTCTCATTCTTGTTCAGATGCAGTAATGGAGCAGCTATTATTTCTTGTAATTTTCTACTTGCTTCCTACTCTCATCTCGTCCATACATAATTCAACGACTGGAGGTAATGTGTGTGTGTGTGTGTGGACAATGTCTGGTTGAATTTAACATCACAGAATGTCTAAAGTGACCCACCTCTGTTGCTTTGTGAGATAAGAGGGCATTCTGTTTAGATTTAGAGCAATCTGCCCTCAGTCCTCGTGGGATCATGTCATGTCGGAGCTATAGATGAAAAAAAAAATGGATTGCAGTGTCAGATCTCCTTTTCATTGCGAAAGCAATATGTAGCCTACACAATCTTGGTAAATCAAAGTGTCATACAGTTCAGTTCATGTCATGTAGAGTTCATCTCATAGGTTTACATCATACCCCTTGCAAGGCCTATCCACCTTTTTCTGCTCTAAACAATGCGCGCTGCCATGACGACGACGTCGGTTGTCAACTTCCGGTTCGAGTCTGGTCTATGCTTTTTTGCCATGTGTTTTAGATTGTGTCATCCCCACATCGCTAAACTAAATCGAAAAAAAAAAAAAACATTCATCAAATGTGATCTGATCACGTTATTTTTTATTACATCACAGATAAAAACTAAATCCAGAAGAAAATGTGAAGTGGTGCTTGCAGTGGCAAAACTCACCACCCAGTTGCTAGGGTGTTCTGGGTGGTTGCTATTGTGGTTCCTAGGCGGTTGCTATAGTATTCTGGGTGGTTGCTAGGGTGTTTGCTAGGCGTTTGCTAGGGTGTTCTGGGTTGTTGCTGTGGTGTTGCTAGGTGGTTGCTAGGGTATTCTGGGTTGTTGCTATGGTGTTGCTAAGTGGTTGCTAGGGTATTCTGGTTGTCGCTATGGTGAGGCTAAGCAGTTGCAAGGGTGTTCTGGGTGGTTGTTATGGTGTTGCTAGGCAGTTGCTAGGGTGTTCTGGGTGGTTGCTAGGTTATTGCTAGGGTATTGATTGGGTGTTCTGGGTGGTTGCTATGCTGTTGCTAGGTGGTTGCTAGGGTGTTCTGGGGGTTGCTATGAAGTTGCTAGGGTATTCTGGGTGGTTGATATGGTGTTGCTAGGTGGTTGCTAGGGTGTTGCTATACAGTTTCTAGGGTATTCTGGGTGGTTGCTAGTTGGTTGCTAGGGTATTCTAGGTGGTTGCTATAGTGTTGCTAGATGGTTCCTAGGGTGTTCTGGGTGGTTGCTAGGGTTCTCTTGGTGGTTGCTATGGTGTTGCTAGGCGGTTGCTACGGTGTTAATCATTGATTAAAAACTATTTGTTTAACAATACTGATTCATTCAGGAATAAATCAAGCGATTGAAAGCAAGTCATTGAATCATTCATTCAATTAGTTTTTGTTCCACACCAATTCATTCAGTTCTGTCATGACAACTCTCAGAGAGATTGCCATGGTAATGATAATGGAAATGGCAATGTTAATTTATTTGGACTTTCGGAATGGATCTGCGACGCTTAGATGGGGATGTTTAGGAGACCATGATGATGGACAGAGGACACTGGGCAAATTTGGTCAGGATGCCGGGGTTACACCCATAGGGCCTGATTTTAACGATCTGAAACGCAAGTATCAAATGCGAAACGCAAGTAAGTTTGTGGGCAGATCTCGGCAAATCTAAAATGGGTTGGTCTGAAGTAGCTACATTACTCATAATTGTGGTTTGGACATAACGTGCAATAAACCAATCAGAGGGTCTTCTCACATTCCCTTTAAAAGCAGGCGCGCTTGTTCCATGGCGGATTGCTATTATAACGGCGGATTTGCCAGGAGCGACGTTCTCGTCAGGGCCGTAAAAGACAGAGAAGTGACATTGTCAGAGCCGGAGAGTAACGGAGTACATTTACTTGAGTACATTACTTAGGTACAATTTTGAGACGCGCACGAGATCACTTCCGGCGGAACATTGGATATGGTCATATGGTTCAGTTCGGTTCAGTTGGACATCTGATTCAGATCAGCTGGACGTGGCTGTTAACAAGAGGTAAAAACGATATAAATACTGTTTGTTTTCTCACACAAACCGCTCGTTTCGTGTCTTAGGCCATCAATGTGTACTTACATTTACGAGTCACTAGATCTAAATCTATAAATTTTGACTTCTCTGTGCATGCTCTTTGAGGTGGACCCCATAGACCTCCATTATATGACTGACAGACAAGAACGGTTTGACCGAAAAATGTCAAAATTGAAAATACTGCGAAAACAAAGACGGCTACATCTTGGATGCCCTTCAGGAAAGCTAAAACATATCAAAAATTAATTTTAAAGTGAACTATCCCTTTAAATATTACCCAAAGGGTATGAGTACTCTATTTTGATAGACACAGTACCAGTAAAATCCTTATAAGCCAACAGTGCATTGCAGTCTTGTAAGGGGACAAATATAATATATCAGTTGAACATGTCATTCTCTCTATTCGTTTCATCCTCCCCCATCTCTATTACTCTCTTTCAGGATGTGAAATCATTCGTCCCCCCAGAGATGGAGGGATACGCTACAGAGGACTGACTCAGGAACAGGTAAAAGTCTCTGGCAGCACATTAAACTGGCAGCCATGAACATCAATGTTAGTTCTGATGGGACTTTGAACATTAGCAACTTCTAATTCAATCTACAAAACGTCTCTCTTTCTTTCTCTCTGTAGATCCGCAGTGTGCAGATCTTGCCAGTAGACTATGAGATTGAATATATCTGCAGAGGAAGCAGAATTATTGTGGGGCCCAAGGTCCGAAAGTGCCTCCCAGATGGCACCTGGACTGACATGAACCATCTCAGCAGATGCTGTAAGTACCCTTGCTTTTCAATTCTATTGATTAATATCTATATTTATCACACAGCTCTCTGAAATACTGGATTGTGATTGGTCAATAATAGCATTCTGAGATCAAGAGCTTTTGTTTAATGAAGTGAACTCTCTAATTGAACAATTTCTCGTAGTGCCCCACAGTCGCTTTCTTGTCGCATAATAAAAATCACTGGAAATCAGTATGTCCATTTGTTAATTTATTTAGTAAGTATACATGTAGGATACTAATGGTTTTCTATTTTAATATGTTTAAAATTTAATTTAATACTTTGAAAAAAAAAAAGAATTTTCACCAGCTATGATGATCCTTCAAAAATCATTCTAATTTGCTGATTTGATGCTAAAGATTTCAAAATGTCTTCCTCGTTCAATGTCGAAATAGATTTTACTGCTTGATATTTTTGTGGAAACCATGACACACTGTCATTCAAAAGTTTGAGGTAAGTAAGAAAAAAATAAACACTTGTATTCACATTAAATGGGACATTTAGAATGTTACAAAAGATTTCTATTTCAAATAAATGCCGTTTTTATTTTATTTTATATTCACACCAAGAATCCTGAAAAAAGTATGATTTTCACAAAAATATTAAGCAGTCAAAGTTGTTTTCAATTTTTTTTTTGAAATTTTTAAAAATATAGAACCAATATCAATTGAGCAGCAAATCAGTATATTAGATTAATTTCTTAAAACAACCATACTATAAAACAAATAGCATTTTATTTAAATGTATCGGTAATTATCATTGTGTTATAAGTCTAACACTAAAGCTGTGCAATTTCAAGGTACTACAAATGTGCTGAAAGGATGTCTTGTCAGCATGTGCTAAAAGTGTTGCTGAAATTCTCAGTAATGGTTTGCTCGCGTTCCTGGATGTCTCTGGAGAACGGGAGGGCGACGCTGCAGCCCCCTGGACAACCAGTAGAGGGCACAGTTCTGCATTACAGCTGTCATGCTGGCTTCCTATTGGACGGTTTCAATATCTCGCACTGTACCAAACTGGGCAAATGGGACTCACCTAAACCACTCTGTGTCTGTGAGTGTATATGATTTGAGTTAACTTTCAATTAAACTCACATATATGTTTATTATTAATATGAATGATCTGTTTAACACAATGCTGCTCTTGTTTTCCCCCTTATATTTGTGCATCATCAGATGACAGTAACTATACAGGTAAGACACAAGATTATATTATTTCATTTCTCATATGAGAGGTCACTTTTCCAAAGACTCAAAAATAATATTTCACAGGCCATGTTAATCTATTTATCACTTGATAGTTCATTTTAGTTTGCTTAAAATAAAATGGGAATGTTAATGTTAATAGGCTATATTAATAATAAAAAAAAAAAATACAAATATCAGACCTCAATTCCCATGGAGTGAAAATCTAAATTGTAATGCTTTATTCACCCACAAGGGGGCTGTATTTTACCATCAGTTGTGTGAAATCCATAATGCATCAAAATAATCTCCATTATTATAGTGCTATATGTGTATATGTGTAAAAGCATGCTTTGCTTTATAAATGTATGTATATTTTTGTTTCTATGATTATGGCTACATTACATATTTTATGTGAGAACTGTTGTTGTATGTGGATGTACTGTCCTTTTTTTATTTATAATTTGATAAAACAAGATTTTCAGATAAAAATCATATGAATATGTGAAATTGATCACTATTTCTTTCTTTTTTCTTTTTTTATACCATTTTTAAATGCCTCTCTATCTTCACTAGTTCTTTTCAACTGGTTATACAGTATACGTAACAAAGATAGTTTTAACCCTCTGGTGCTCTTTGGTCACGTTTGTTTTTTTGGTGCTTTTTGTGGCACTTGATATGTGAACACACTTACACTTGTGGACTTGATTCGAAGAGGTAAAATGGTCCTAAAAAGTAGTCACACACAGAGTCAAACTCAAAAATTACCGCCTTAGAAATGAATGAGGGCCGGCGAGGGCTTTTTTGGGGTACAATCTACCAATCAGCAATGACGCAAGAAAAAAAACACAGCAATGAAGGGGTTAAACAATCAAATTACATGGATTAATTAATTAATTATAGTGTGTTGTAAAATTGGTCAAAAAGTAGAAAAGGGATCTGCACGTAGGGCAAAGGCTCTCCAACTATTAATTTATTATACTTCAACATTCGACCATTAATGTGGTTGACTGCGTTCGAACAACCACTAAATGAAAAACATACCAAGCACAATGTTCTCTCACCCAGGGGTGTCCCTAGGCCCTTTTTAGGGGGGCTTCACCCCTAAACTTCTGCCTAGCCCCACTAAAAATGTGTGATTACACAAATTTGTGTTCGCTTCAGTCTTGTTATAATCAGATTCAGCACGTTCTTCATCTTCAATCCGCAGCGGTGCCGAGCAGAGAGCACGTCAGAAACAGAGGACAGTGTTTGTGTGTGTGTGTTCATCTGAGCCTCATTGGTCTGTCACTGCTCGTCAGTGTCAGAATATTTGAGATGACAAATCAAAGTAGGCGGGCTTTATGTTCACAGACGCGCAAATTCTAACAGTGCGACTCACCGCGTACGGCAAACTAATATAGTTTTGTCTAATTTCGCCATTTTGAACTGAAAATAGGCCCATGTAACGTGACTCATGTAATGTAATAGTTTGCTGTCATTGTGAGGGGACAAGAAACATTAACTAAGCCGTTTTCATCATTTTAGGCACAAGAGTAATAATGATATTGAGAACATAATACAAATTGTAGCCTTTAGTACATTAAAAAAGCTCACCCAGATAGCACACGTACATCTGCAAGATGTCTGTTAAAGATCCCTTCATCTGGAAAGCATCTGCTGTTTACTAACATCTGATAGACATCTTTAAGATGTCAGTTTCACATACATCCTAAATCATTACATCTTAAAGACATCTTCTAAACGTCTATTTGACATCTGACAGGAAATGTCCTATACTTAAAAATACGTCTTCCAGATGTAAACGCACACATCCAATAGACGTCTCTGTGATGTACGTGCGCTATCAAGGCAGCCTTCGGAGGGGAAGAGAAAGGGATGAAGAGACTGAGAAAAAAAGAAAGAGTGATGGAGATGAGGAGAGAGCAGGTATTGACAAATAATCTACTGCCCACTGACATGGTTTTAAAGCTATTTCTTATCCTTTTTTTTGGTCTTCAATTGTCTTGAAATGCACTTACCAGAAAAATTGAATCCCCTACCAACCTCAAATTTAGGCCCTCTTTGATAATAAAGCCCTGTCTACAGCCCTGTATTAGGCATACGATCAATAATGAATGTGTTGCCTATACATATTGTGAATGCATTTAATAAACTTAATTATCGCTTTAGTAGCTTTCAGTAAATAAACACATCTGAGAAAAATTATTCATAGGCAAAATAAGTTGACCCTATGATTACTTTCTTCACTGACAGACAAAAATGAAAAGCCTATATCAGTCAAAGCTTTAGGAGGGGAAGAGACAGGGCAAGATAA